>JBAMMX010000028.1:15512480-16093895 GCA_037126225.1 Dillenia turbinata
AACCCACAATAATAATAAACAAATAAAAGTAGGTCACTAGTCAAAAACCCCATTTAATCAACATATACATATATATATATATATATATATATATATATATATTTATATCCATGAATAAAAAGTAATTCATCATGGCATAGTTCATTTTTATTTTTCAAAATCATTTGGATATTGGCACTAATTGTCACATCCACAGATTCACTAAATATTAATAAATTATTATCCTATAATTTAGCATAATTATACTAATACTGATTTTAATCCATAAACTTTGAAAATTTTTAATATGAATTATGATTTAAATGAATAAAATTTTACGTCAAAATACATATTAATATGTGTCGATCAATTTTAAATTAAATTATTTATATGTTTTGAGTATTTTGAAAAATATTTAATAAAAATTAATTTATAATAATATAATGGTTGTTATTTATGGTCTTTTATTAATAAGAAAAAAATAAAAACAAAATCAAAAATATAAAAACCAAAATCAAAACCAAAACGTCTGCCGACACTTTTTCCCGAGCCTATGAGTTAGTGCCCACTGAAAACGAGGCCTGGAGTCAGGCTCGGAATCCGAACCTAAAGTGTGACCGTTTCTGCTACTTATAGTTACTGCCGCTTTGGCTGTTCGGAAAGGGATATTGTTCCGGTTTTGATGTTCCAAATTATGGGTCTGCGTTTATTTGATGATGAGTCAAATATTGCTACTTGGATGTGCAAATTAGTTGCTTTGTGCTAGTTTAATCTGTTCATGAAGTTTCAAAACACTGTTGCATTTTTTTTTTTTTGGGTAGAACTGTTGCTTGTTTTCTTGCATGGTGAAATCCACTCTCAACATTCTCGTATGGTGTCATCGGTTGCAGAAAAAGGTTAAGTTTTTCTCCGGTTTTAAGACATTTTCTTAGAATTTTAGGAATTGGATTTCCTTTATTTTCTGCTATCAATCGCTGAATTTCATCAATTCTCACTCAACTGTCCGAGTTGGCATCTGGGTATTCATCAAAACTTGATTAAATCCCTGTTTTCTCTGTTTTTCTTTTTTCTTTTTTTTATTTTTTTGTTACCCAATTGACCAAATATTTGTAAGTTTTTAGGTTGCAATTATCTGTGATAATTTGTGTCTCTTCTTGAATTGAGACCCATATAATTTGTTCAAGATGATGCACACAAAGTCTGAGTCCGATATCACAAGTTTAGCTCCATCATCACCATCAAGATCTCCTAAGAGACCTGTGTACTATGTTCAAAGCCCTTCAAGGGACTCTCATGATGAAGACAAATCATCCTCAATGCAGGCGACTCCAATGTACAATAGTCCAATGGAGTCGCCATCGCATCCCTCTTTTGGCCGCCACTCGAGGAATTCATCCGCCAGCCGATTTTCGGGGATATTTAGGTCATCATCTGGTAGGAAAGGGAGTAGGAAGAGGAATGAGAAGGGTTGGCCCGAGTGTAATGTGATTATGGAAGAAGGGTCTTATGATGACATGGATTATGACAAGGGTTTCATTAGGAGGTTTCAGGCTTTGATTGCTTTGTGTGGTTTCATTGTGCTATTCAGTGTGTTTTGCTTGATACTTTGGGGTGCTAGCAGGCCTTACAAAGCTGAGATTACTATCAGAGTATGCTTCGTTACTACAAATTCATAACCCTCTTATTTTCTATAATTACTAATTGTCATGATGACTCTGGCATTCGGATAAATTTTGTGCGCTTGACATGTTCTAGTTTTGGCATTGGCAAATGATTAATTGCTAACTGTATCATGTTTTGTCATGAAAATAGCATTTGCTTTTAAGAGAAATTCTTTTAAAAGAAAAATTAGAACTTTTTCATTCTCTGGTCTCTTAATGCCTTTATATTATTTAATTTGCTAAATGCAATGCAATCATGTTTTTGTTGTTGTTGTGTATTTAATTTTCTTTGCAAAGTTGACTGGATTGACCCATTCCACACCCATAAATGTCTAAATTTGCCAACTTTTGTTGCCAGCGTGGTCGATGTCAATCTTCTTCCGCGCATGAGCTTGAGATTGCAGGAGAATTCAATATGTACAGTTGGAAAAACAAAAGGTGTCTGGGTTAATGAATGTAGAAGAGGATTATGTCAAAGTTTTACTGAATCATAAGTTTTGAAGTTTGATTTAGTTTTTACCTCATTTTACACATGCAATTGCCAATCATTAGCTTGTAGGGGTGAGAAACAGTAATTTAGCATTGCACAGTAAAAATATTGGCTGTAGAAGTTTCCCTTTGTTGTTGTAGTTGATATACATGTACAGTTAAAATTTGGTTGGAAGTGTTAAGAGTAGTAAAGCTGATTTCCAGGACGCCATTACAGATCTTTGAAAAGTTACATTTGTATAATGGCCTCTATTTTAGCCTTTAGTTAAATTTTGGAAGAGGTGGTTCATATGAGTGCTTAGATTTAGGTATTTGTTGAAGTTACATTTGCTTTGCACATTCTTCTTAAAAGTATGCCAATTTTTTACACGCCACAAATAGTTTCTACATTGATTGAATTGGATGAAATTTCCTTTTGGACAATCTTTCTGTGTATCAGAAAATGGTAGAATTCTAATTAGTCATTTTAATTTCATTGAGCATGGTTGCTTTGATTCTATTTGGCCCTTCCCCCTAATTTTTGGTTATCTGTGGTAAAGTCCTTACTGAGAACACTATCCTTGTAGAGCTTGACAGTAAACAATGTCTTCATTATGGAGGGTACAGACAACACTGGAGTCCCAACAAAGATGTTAACCGTAAATGGCTCATTGAAGATGAGTGTATACAATCCTGCTTCATTGTTTGGTATTCATGTTAGCTCTGCACCCGTCAATCTTCTCTATTCTCAGGTTGCAGTGGCATCTGGCCAGGTAAAATCTCCACTTTTAGTGAATGCATAGAAAATACACGATATGTAATGTTGTGCTATGGTAATTTATGAAGATTTTTATGTTCCAGTTGAAGAAATATTATCAGCCGAGGAAGAGCCACCGACTTGTATCAGTTAACCTGGAAGGGGATAAGGTTCCTCTCTATGGTGCTGGATCAAATTTAGCAGTTTCAAGTACTGGTGTCCAAGTACCATTACAACTAGAGTTTGTTGTCAAGTCGCAAGGAAATGTTGTGGGAAAACTTGTGAGGACAAGGCACCGAAGGTATATCTCTTGCCCTGTCCTTATCGATTCCACTAACACCAAACCAATCAAGTTCCAAAAGGATTCGTGCACTTATGAGTGATCAAACTGGTTAAAGTTGTCAAAGTCCAAGTATAAATGGGACGCTTGAGTTCCCCCACTTTCAACTTCTGAAGAAGAAGAGACTTTGCTTCAATTCAGTGTGTCAAGGTTAGTGGGCTGAGGTTGTAGAAAGCCATTTACGGGTTCCTTAACAGAGTATATGGTTATTGGATAGCTGTTTCTTCTTGTGCTGTGTGTACTTCAGTATCATTAATGAAAATCTGCCTTCGGTTTTATGAAGAACATTGGACATTTAAGTGAACTTTACTGAAAAATGTCAGCAAATCAATTGGGGCAGCATTTAGCATCTCCATTTATGTATGCATAAGATATTAAGATCATCAACGACCAAGTACTAAGCCTGACGGACAGCCTGTTTCTAAGAAACTTGCTGGATGTCAATTGACGTGTTGTGGCCATCAAAACATGTATTTTTTCACTCAAAATCTTGTGTCGGTGGGATCTTTTCCTCTACCGAAGACCATAAACATGATTCACATGTTTTTCAAAGTTGTCTTCTGACCAAATTCTGTTGAATCTTTTCTACTTCTTGACCATGCTTAAATGGGGAAGGGAAAAACTGTACCATATTTTGTTTTATTCCGCAAGTAGTACGCAAAAAATGGAAGGGGCGAGTTGGTACATTACAATAAGGATTTTCACTCTGCTCTGGAATGTTTGCATCAAGCGGTGTCTGTTTCCTCCAACGTGGATAACAAAGGGAGAATGCCGATATAGTGCCACCGAAGTACATAACCCATTAAGAGACATCGTCTAAAGTATCTGCGTCCAGAGATGTCACCGGATCGGTTTGGATCCGAAAACAGGCCAGCCAGCCCGAAAAAGCTCGGTCCGTGAATCGAATCAGGATGAACAATAATCCAAATCGGGCCGGGCTGGTTCAACCCTTTTTGAAACCAGGATCGGCACGGAGTCAGTCCGGACTTGGAATCGGCTCGCTGATTCCAAAAAGGGTAGAGTAAAAAAAAGACAACGGAGTAAAAAAAGAAAAAATTCCCGGTCGGAACCGGGTCCAGCCCGGCCAGAACCGGCACGCCGGCTCTGATTCACCGGGGCGGGTCAGTTTCACTTAAAAAAAATTTGGAACCGATCCAACCCAGATCGGACTGACCTAGGAACCGCTGTCAGCCAAATCCATGATTCTGAGAACCGGCATTGAACCGGACTGGGCCGAGTTCCATGTCTATGATGTTTTAAAGGATTGTGAGGCAGTCGAAGGATTGTGATGTTTTAAAGGCCCGATACTCTATGATTTCAAAATCAATTGAAGACCCTTACCCTTCTTTTTGGTGTTTGTTTGAGATTTTTTTTTTTTTTTTCTTAATGACTCATTATTTTGCATTGCATCCTGATCTACCCTACAACCATTCTGAAGTGATGTGACATGAATCTCAGTTATGAATAAAATACAAATTTTTTATTTATATATGAAAATGTTTATGCTGATTATCACTAAGAAACCCTGTTTTAAAGAAGAAAATTTTGAGTTTTCTAATCTTACTTTTATAGCAATTGTGAATTATTAAACCCACTCTTTTTAATTTCAATTACACAAAAGAAAAAACTTAAATAAAGCAAACAAGGACATTAAGTATCAATTGAATGGTTTCTCTTTTAATAAAAAATAAATAAATAGAATACAATAGTTGGTTTGTTTATGTCAACAAAATATCTATTTATTTATTATTTAAGTATTAGACTTTAGTAGAGGACCTTCAAATCGAATTACTTAAAATAAAATTTATTAAATAATCAAAAAATTGTGCATCTAAACCAAAAAAAAAAAAAAAAGGGAAAACATTTGAAGGCAGAGTTCTCAACTTTCCTTCCTGTTATATGTTGACCATCTTCAATTTCTAATCCGTGCTTTGCGCCTATTGTCAAGTCCTTCAATAAAATAAAAATCACCCTGAATTCCAAACTTCACATGGGTTATCTTAGACTATCACATCTTAGTATGAAAAAGGAAATAAATAAATAAATAAATTACTTTAAATTGAGAATTGATCATTAATCACCTTCTGGACAGATCTTGTCTCTCAAAACCCTCTTCCTCACTCACCATTTCTAAAACTAACCTAAATTTTGAACAGATCTCTCATTAGACATTTCAATTTCCCAAAACCCACAAATGCATTCAATGTTTTCTCCAAAACCCGCGTTCAATTTCCTCAAGTTTTCACAGATACTTATCTTAATTTTGTCTGTCCTCGTTTCGAATATCTATGCAGATGAAAACCCTGGTGTTCCAGATGAGGATTTGGAAGACTTAATAGCATTAGATGAACAGGTAGAGCAAGAAAAACTACAAGAAGAACAAGGTAGTAACCAACATGTGAAAACATCATCTGAAGCTGAGGTTTTGAGTAAAGCCCAAAGAATTGTACTTCAGCTAAACAATGATAATACCAAGAGAGTGATTGATGAGAATGAGTTTGTCTTTGTTCTGGGTTATGCTCCTTGGTGTGCTAGAAGTGCAGAGTTAATGCCTAAATTTGCTGAGGCTGCAATGACTCTTAAGGCATTGGATAGTCCTGTTTTGATGGCTAAGGTTGACGCTGATAGGCATCCAAGAGCAGCAAAAGTTCTTGGGATTAAAGGGTTCCCAACTTTACTTTTGTTTGTTAACGGAAGCTCACAGCTCTATTCTGGTGGATTTACCGCGTAAGTGGCAATCTCTTGTTTTTACAATTTGCATCATGTTTATGAATGGCAATCCTCTCCTGTGTTGTTTATTCATTTTTTCTACGATTTAAGACATTCTTATATTGCTATAGTTTGACAATGCTTATTAGCGAATTTGGGATTAATGATGCTTTTGGACCAAATACTGATAATTGTACAATGGGTGGGGTTGATGAAAACTTTGCCATAATCAATTGTTTATGCCAAATTTTACCACAAACCCTTCATTATGCGGGGAGTGTTACTTTTAACGCGGGGATAGTCTAGCTTATAAGTTTATACCGGTGGATTTATGGCGCGAGAGCCATTTCTATATTATAGTTTTGAAGGATACTTGTGACCCACATTTCTGTGTCGGTTTTCAGTTTTATATGATTGTTAAAATTGGTCACTGTATGGTTTATGCAGCCTAGAGTTTCATCATAAGAACTTTGACAGCTCTTTTTTTTTGTGATCTAAGATCTCAGATTTAGGAACAGATTTATTTTATGTGCCAAAAGAAAAGGAACATGAAAATGGTGCTTTTAATGTTTAAATGTTACATTTACTTGATAGACTTACTACCACTAGTGTGATGATTCAATGTTCTGTAGCATGCTTCAATTTCAAAAGTGCCTTAGGTTGTATATGTCCACATTGATACTCGAACCTGATTGGGATGCAACATTTTGCTAATTTTTAGTGGCTTGTTATCATCAGGGAAGAAATAGTGATTTGGACAAGAAAAAAGACAGGAGTGCCTGTTATCAGAATAAGCTCAGTAGCTGCTGCAGAAGAGTTTCTTAAGAAACACGAGACATTCGTTGTTGGCCGATTTGACAAATTTGAGGTATGCCATGCCCATTTTAATTGTAATTTAATTAAAAGGGTTCACCCGGTGCACCAAATATTTCCCAGCTTAGTGCACGGGTAGGGGGAAGATGGGCATATATGTATGGTTAGGATTTAATTGTAATTTAATTGAAAAAGAAAAAAGAAATTGACTGAAATTTACGGAATTTGACATTCTAATTTTGTTTTGCGCTGATATATGTTCAATGTTATGTTCGGTTAGGATTATGTTTTGTTTATATCAAGATCCTAAGCTTGTCCACCAATTGGGTCACTGAGCTTTTAGATTTGATTTCTTATCTTAAAAACCCACAGTTTTTGCTGGCATTGCTTCTAATGTTAATTTTGGTTTTCTCATAAAAGGGGCAGTGGAGTCTGCCCTTTGCATATCACCATGGTTCATATGCTATTTCTTTTTTCCCGGCTGCTTTTGTCTGATCGTTGTTGCTTGTACTTATTCATTTGCTGTGTATAAATATATTTTAATTGCTAAATAATGTAGTAATATTAAATTGGGAGCGGAAAGCTTTAGCGGTTTTAACATATGCTTACACATGGAACCTTTTTTTTTTCTTTTCCAGGGTCCTGATTATGAAGAATTTGTAAAGGCAGCAACAGCTGACAATGAAATCCAGTTTGTTGTAGTGAGTGACTCTGACACTTTGAAAGTCTTATTCCCAGATGCAAAAGATGGAAGTCTCTTCCTTGGTCTGGTCAAAAGCGAGCCAGAAAGATACACTACATACAGTAAGTTGATAAAAGCCTCTCCTTCAGATCTATTAGTGCATTGTTGGTCTTTCCGAATCAATTGCCAAATCTCATGTCTGACATTGCAGAAGGAATCTTTAAGATGGACAAGATACTGCATTTCTTGGACTACAACAAGTTTCCACTAGTTGCTACTTTGACTGAGCTCAATTCTGTCAGACTTCATGCTAGCCCTATTAAACTTCAGGTTTGTGGCACTCTCAGTCTCAGGTAATAATTTTCTGGATGGTTTATAGTCTGTAAACGTATATATTTTTGTTCATTCTCTTTCCTGAGGTTAACCATGCTTTGCCTCACAATCTAAACTATGGTTGGACCTCTCAAGTAACAGCATCTTTAATGCATAACCCGTTGTGATGCTCTGTATGCCAAAGACTGTTCATGTTACTCATCTCTAACAATAGAAACAGAGATAGCATAAACAAACAACATTTGTAAACACATAAAAGCACAAATCATTTCCTTTTCACTTCTTTGTCTCCTGATTTCTTGTTTGAATTTCTAAAGTGTCATTCCATTGTAATTGGGATAGAAAATTAGGCAATAAATTTTTTATGCCGTATATTTCTAAACTCAAAAATAGCTTATATGAGGATGGAGTGACAATGCAACATTTTCCACCTTTTCTTTTGTGCACATGGCAGACGGATCCTTGATTTAATTCCCTTTGCTGGTGTAGAAAGATAAATGATGGTGGGGAAGTTGTCTGGTTCATTATTGATATGGATAAGTTCTTGCATCTGATGGGTAGGTGGTGAAGTTGATGTGTTTGGCTATTGTTGGAGGAAGTGGACTGATCAACTCATGGTTTTTTGTTGTAGTAATGGGTGTGCTGCAAGATACTTCTCTCCTAGATGTTTTCACCATAGGAATCTTCTTTCTCCTCATCTCTGTTTGGTGATGGAGGTGCTGAGCAAAGTGCTTGTAATGATTATAACTCTCAGGGTGGACAAGAGAGAAGGAAAATGGGATTGAAGTGTCTCGTTTGCTATTGAGAAGAGAAATAAACATTTTTTTTGATGATGAGGAGCACATGCTAAATTGAAGCTGTGTTACTGGATCTAAAGTCAACTTGCCTAAGATTGAACTTCTTTTGGTTTGAGTGTACATTGATTGGAAGTATTTTGCGGCTATTCTTGGATGGAGGGAACATTCTTTGCCTCTGGCCAGTCTGGGTCTGCTGCTAAACTTGGGATTTTGTTATTGAGAAAGAGTTTTCAGAAAATGTTCGCAGGTTGAAAAGGAACCATCCATCAATGGTGTATAGCAACGAACTTTTGTGAACATTGTCTAAGCTCCATACTGATTTTAAATATGTATTTTCCATTTCTCATTTGTTTTCAAGAAGGCTGGAAGCTTTCCGGGAGAAATTTATTATAGGACAACATGGTGGTGATTTTGAACATCATCTCATTTACTGCGGTGTTGTTCCTCAGTAGTACTGTTATGAAGAGGTGAAAGAAGCAAATAGGGTGGGAAAGCAGAAATTCTTCGCCAAGGGGATGCATTAGTTCTCATAGTGGATCCTTTTTGAAGCAGTAACAGGATTTTAGTTTCAGTTCCCCTGATGTTGGATGCAGGTCAAAATCTTTGGAAAAAAATCAATCTTCTTGGTGATCTCTTTCAGTTTTTGGCAAGAGACAGCGATACTTGGTTATCTTATGTTGCCATCTGCATAAGATAACTTGAAATGGGAATACCCCATCCTGTGCCAGGATTGGAAACTTGAAATGCTGCTAACTTTTCATAGGTTTCTAGCATAGATGATATTACTGATAATTAATGTTCTTCTTCTTTTTTCTTATATATATATATGCAATCATGGTTAAGTGCCACATCTAGGGCTTCAGGAAATGACAGACCCTTGTTATGCTTCTGTATACATGTGCTTACACAACCCTGTTTATGTATTTATCAATAGCGCGAGTTGGTAGAATATATGCCGCAGGAGCATTCTCTTAACAACCTCTATTTGTCTTTATCAAGGTCTTTATTTTTGCTGAGATTGATGACTTCAAGAATCTCCGAGATTCATTAGAAGATGTTGCCAGGAAGTTCAAATCTAAGGTAGATATACTCCTTCGGTTTTGAAACCAGTGAAGAATATGTTTTACATTGCTAGTCTTGTGCTTACTGTTGCATTTCTCTTGTGCAGATAATGTTTGTTTATGTCGACATTATAGAGGAAAACCTTGCAAAGCCCCTGTTGACTTTATTTGGCCTTGAAGAATCAGATAAAACCATTGTGAGTTTCTTAATGCATTACTTCTAAACTTCCTTTTTTTCTGCCCCACTTCATTTCATTTTGATTAAGGCAATCTATTAAAAATTTACTTTCTTATGGTGGTAGGTGGCTGCTTTTGATAACAGAATCCGTTCCAAGTATCTGTTAGAATCTGATCTAACACCAAACAACATCGAGGTGCTTTCCTGCTTCATCTGACATTGGTTTGATGTATTCTAGGCAACTAATGAGATTCTATTGACTTCTGCAGGAGTTTTGTGTGGGTCTTTCGCATGGTACGGTGTCGCCATACTATAAATCACAGCCAATACCGGAAAATGTGAGTCTTCTACTCATTACAAATTCTTTTTAGGTTCTCTTTTATTTAGCACCACTTATCTTCAGTTATTGAAACCATGGATCCATTTCACGTATCTGCTCTTTACATTTCACGTATCCATTTCAGGTTCTCTTTTCTGATTTCAGGACTTGTTTTTATGATTTTCCTGATTAAGTTTCGTATTTTCTTTGTGTCCCTTTTGAGATTGTAACAGACAGAGGGAAGTATCCAGATAGTTGTGGGGAAGACCTTTGAAGAGCTGGTTCTGAAGAGTCCCAAAAATGTCCTCCTAGAGGTCTGTCCTTTTTATTACTTTAGGGCATGGGCTTTGTGCTGCAATTCTAAAAAGAGGGGCTTCATCAAAGGGCTCTTTTTTCTGCAAAATGCAGTTGCTCTACCTAATTTGTAATACCTAATAATTGGTTTTGCTTGTATGAAAAATGTAAAGGTACATACTCCATGGTGCATCAACTGTGAGAGCATGAGTAAACAAGTAGAGAAGTTGTTCAAGCATTTCAAAGGATTGAACACACTGACCTTTGCAAAAATCAATGCGGCTGCAAATGAACATCCAGAACTGCAGGTAAGTGTTGGTTTGGTAGTACATAGAATTGCACGTATTCATATATTCTATCCTTCTGACACGCTCGTAAACTGGCAGGTTGATGACTACCCAAAACTACTACTCTACCCAGCTGGGGATAAGTCCAAACCGGTAACCATTTTTTATTCTTGGTTTCTTCTGATTTGGATTGCCATTGTTTGATGAAAGAACGATATGGTTGTGCAGATCAAGTTATCTACCAAATCTGGGACGAAAGAATTGGCTTCTGCCCTAAAAAAACATGTGGCGAAAGTCAAAGAAGAACTCACAAAGGATGAATTATAGTTTGATTTTGAAGTCCTTACAGGCATCGACATACAAAACTTGCTCGAGGAATTCTTAAATAGTGATAACACATTTTCATGTGTCATAATGTTTAGAAATGAAATGTATTTTTCAACCTTATAGACCATTTTGGGTTTTGGAAATTTCAAATGGAGAATCGATTCCCAAAGGACTCATGGCATACTAAAAAAATGAAAAAATTATATATACACACACACACACATTACTAATTAGACCGACTATCTGGTGGTAAAAGGGTAAAAAACTATATTACAAATACAGGGTGATCCTTCTTGAAATTTACAACTCAGTAATCGATAAGGAAAAGTGTTGGGGTATTTCTCACTCTCTAAACAACATCTTCAACCAAACCAAGCTTCTTATCTTCATCCATACATTCCTTTTTCTTCTTTCAAGCCAGGCTTCCCCTTTCTCTTTTTCCTCTTTTTTTTTTTGGGGTGGGGGGGGGGGGATAGAACTAAAATAAGTGAAAACGTAGAAGGTTGTCACCCTTATCAACAAGCACATGCATCAGAGGGTGTCAAACATAGTTTATAAACAGACCTAGATTCACAATCGAGAAAACGATAAATACTTTTTGATACTATTGTATGCCACGGATGAGCATATTTTCCAATAGAATACATTTCTCCAAATAAACTGACAGAAATATCACATACAAGGAGAAAAGGAAACCAATCATACTAAAAAGGTCAAATCTTTATGATATACATTTTAACATTGACAGCCTTTCCCGCCAAACATTACATTTCATATTTCTGGATGACAAGTGGGAAGAAAGGATATAGATGGGAGTTGCAACTCAGATCCATAGAGCAAACAATAGCCCAGTGGGTGGGTTATTTTATCAACATTCACATCCTGTAGATCTTTGTTGCCTTCCACCCGCAAATTCAACTGTGTCAGGAAGGTATCTGCCAACATGAACACACACACAGTTGTCGAAAGCACTTGATTAGCACATTATGATTGTCAACAAAATATAAATAAACTACGCCCACAGTTATGTTCTTACCAAACAGAAAAACACATGAAATAGGATAGGCATTTGATAATGGCACTACAATTAGTCACAACCCTTTTAATAAACAAAAATCTGTTCACTGATTTCTAAGACGAACACAGTGAACAAGGAACATTAAAAGAAGGAAAAAGGGTCAAGGTGACAAAGCGGAAGAATTTGATACAAGGGTATCAGCCGGATAAAGGTTGATAGGTTTGTATTCCAAAGGAAATTGTTGGAGTTAGATGAGGCTCAAATAAAAATTTGTTATCAAATAAACTTTCAATGCAGGCAATGCTATTTCAAAAGAAGCTACCATGGAGAATACTGCTTCCTGTTCTATGGAATTACAGGAGACATTTCTTGGTTAAGTAGACCTGGATGTTTGATGAATAAATAGAAAAAAGGGATAGAGTTACTCACATTTCTTCTTCAGGTTCATTCTTCAGAGCATTTTTAGCTATACACTGGAAAGCTGCTTCCACATTGAATCCTTCTTTTGCCGAAGTTTCAAAGTAAGGAATGTTTCCCTTGGAGGCACACCATGCCTTTGCCTTCTTCTCAGATACCTAGCCAACATAAAAGTGTCCTAGCTTTAAGTAGGTATTCAGAAAAGGGCTACACATGAATACACAACATTAACCCAAATGCAAGAAGACTATAAAATACAAGTTTAAAAGGAAAGGATATCCATATTACCACACGGCTGTTTCCACCATCAACATCTATCTTGTTCCCCAACACAACAAATGGAAAGTTTTCAGGATCAGAGGGGCTTGCCTGAACATCAAATCCACATAGACTATGCATCAGGAACTGTTTCATATCGAAGTTTGGTTTCAGAATATAGAAAGGAAATCAATGTTCACCTGAATCAGAAATTCTTCCCTCCAGTTGTTCAGATTGTCAAATGATTTCATGACATTCACATCATACACCAGAACACAGCAATCTGCACCACGGTAAAAAGCCACTCCAAGGCTTTGAAATCGTTCTTGCCCAGCTGTATCCCATATCTGTAAGTAATAACAAAATGCTAGTCATTGATGTTGCAGCGTGGTTAAATCTGCAGCATTAAGATGGAGAGAGAGAGAAAGAGGGAGAGGGAGAGGGGGGATTTGAATAAAGATGTCAAGAGAAGAGAAAGAGAGGTCACCATCATGTCAGATAAGGAAGGGGCAATGGTTTTCTTCATGATATATATTAAATAAAGTTTGAAATTACATTAAAGCCCTTTAAAGCATCATAATTTCATCAATTCTCAGGTGCTTTGGTCTACCACGGTTTATGAAATTCTTAGACTGAAACCAAGCCAAGTGACGTCGATTTTTCTGTGCCTAGACCCATAGCCACCATTCGTAGCCAAAGGACAGCCATTTGTGGGTTAAGTTGGTTTCACTCAACTGGTTTTGTCAGTTTTATGGTCGAGTTGTTCACCCTGAGGTTCACATGTCACAAAAAGTTGAGTTCTAGGGTTTATTCCTTTACTTAAGGCATGAACTTGATCTTATGAGTTTGAGGATTCAGGAGGTAAGACTTTTATTGTCTCTATCATGCTAGAAGCATGTTTTATGTAGCTTCCGCTTTCAATTTCTCATGCTTCATGGGTAAGAGTTTCATCATAGATAACTTTGAAATGAAGGCCACAATGATAGATATTTGGTCTCCAAAATAGACTTGGAATCAATAAGTCACCTCTTACAATATGCCCGTGGAGGAAAATGTTGTAGACATAGTTGTCTATCTGAATCTTCCTTTGGTTTCAATTGATATGTAGGAGAACGGCAGTTGGGCTTGAAAGGGCCTCTGACATAATGATAAGAGAAGAAAACATACCCTCTTACTCGTTAACTATCATTTGATCAATTTGGAGGCAAAGCCCATAGAAGATTTTTACAATAGAGGGACTAAATCATTTTTATCTTTTGGTGACCCTTGGCCTCCCTCTTAAAGGTTTAGACATCTTATGACACTTTGTTTGCTGTCTCTTGGTGTTTCTTGTCTTTCCATAGTTTTCTTGTACATGGGATGCATGGTCATGTTTCATGCTCTTAAGCATCCAAGATCAAAAATCAATGATGACTACATCAGTATGCCTCAAGTATCCAAAAAATTTTAGTACTTGAAAGAAACAAAGAAAGGGTTTTGAAAGATTCCATTTTGAAACATCTGTGCATCACAAATCCAGTCTAGCCAAACAAACACCCACCAACCCAAACCAGCCTCACAAACTGAACTTGCTAGGCAACTGGAAATAAACTTTCTATTGCAATTTATTGGAGTGGGAGTTATTAATCTATTTTTGGCAGTTCTTTCATATCTAAACCACTACGTCATGATAGAAATTTCTTTCATTCATTGTGATCAAGACTCATTTCTGCTTTTCTCAGCCATAAAATAAATATTATGCGCCGAAGCTACACATCAAAATTTCAGAACAGGCATTTCTCAGATCGAAAGGTCCCTAAAAGCAATGGAAAACACCACTTTACAAAACCAATTTATGCAAACAACCAAGAAGGGACAATTCAAAAATGGCTCACCTGCAATGTGAACAACCTATCTTCAAACTGAACTTCCTTTGTCAAGAAATCTGCCCCTATTGTAGCCTTGTACTGATTACTGAATTTCCGATTTACATACCTAAAATACCCCACAAAGCACAATCAATAAATTAGTAATTCCAATCACAACCAAAAACACAACTCCTGCGCTGCATGAATAAACAAGATCTGGGGTTCTGAGATTACTGATTCATCAGCGACGTCTTCCCCACCCTGCCAAACATCAAATCAAAGAAGTCAGAGCCCTTGATTTATAGAGAGAGAGAAAGAAAGAACGCATTCAAAGAGCGATTATATGTATCAAATAAAAACCTTAAAAAGAAGTAACGAAATTAACCATAGATGAGAGAGAGAGAGAACGAAATTAAAGAATCCTTAACTAATTAAAAGAACCGGAAATAACCATAGACTGGCGGCAAAGATATTAGAGAGAAAAACATCCACAGAGAGAGAGAGAGGGGTGGGGACAAACCCGCTGTCGCCGAGGATGATGACCTTGAGAAGCATACGTCTACGAGAAGCCATAGATTGAATTCCCTCTTCCAAAAATTAGGGTTTGGAAAGAAATGAAAGAAAGGGAGACGAGAGATAAAGAAACAAATGAAGGCGTAGTTGACGACGGAGTTCGATTTCTTCCCTAAATTAGGATTGGGGTGAGGACGGGAACTTTGGAATGGAAATCAAATCGACGGAGAGAGAGAGAGTCCAGTTAATAAGGAGGAGTAGAGATTGAATTAAACAATGATCGGCCACCCTTAATTTGCCTATTATACGATTTCCCCTTGACAGCTGGGAACCCTAACTCCCACCCCGCTCCCTTCAAATTCCCTAAATGTCCTCGTCCTTTCTCATATTTCCCCTTTTCATTTTCACCAGAGCAATGCAACGGACGAACATGCCCACGAGTACATGTGGCAACAACGACGGACACTAATATTTTCTAAATAAGTTTCGAATTTCAGACACTTTTTCGATTCTATAGCCAACGTTAAAATTTCAGATATATAAGTATACACGAAGATTCAAATATTACATCTTGATCTTCACAAAGATTGATCTTGAGAAAGATGCTTAAGTAAAAAATTTTTATTACTCATGTATCCTTTGACAATCCATTTAAATAAAGGGTTTTGATGAAAAAAAGAAAATAAATGGGCGATTTTTTAAAAATCTACCCATATTTGATAAAATAATTAATTGAAGAGGAACGAAATGGAGGGTTTTTATAAAATTCTCGAAATCTAAATTTTTAATTCCACCAAATTGATGAATTTTAGAGGAGATAAATTTTTTTTTTAAAATTATAAAAAACTAAATTTATTAATTTTTTTTTTTAAAATTATAAAAAACTAAATTTATTTTTATATTTTCTATTTTAAAACTTTAATGTAAAACACAACGAATAAAACAGTAAATTTATGTATTTTTTATTATAATCCCTCATTTTTCCTCGTTCAACCAAATATGATTTTTTTTTTATTTTACTTTCCTTTCTCTCCTTTTCCCATTACATATTTTGTTATCAAATATTGATTTTAATTTTATTTCTATTTCCCTCTTTTTTTCATTATTTCCCTTCTTTCCCTTACTTCCCTTTCCCGTGACATTGTTAAAGGTAAGTTTGGTTCGCGAAAGGGAAGGGGAAGGGGGAGGGAAAGGAAAAAAAGTAAATATATTTTCTTCATTTTTATTTAACAGGGATAGAAGGGAAAAAAATGAGTGATATTTTTTTTTATTTGATTGGAATGAAAAGTGAAATAAAATATCACCTTATTTACTAGCTATTATAAAATAATATTTTTAATATTTCTCACTATATAATTTTTTTATTTTTTTATTTTAAAATATTTTTCTAATAATATATATTTTTTAAAATAGTTATTTAACATATTTTTCTTATTTTTATAAATTATTTTCATTATTATTATATATTAAATAAAATTAGAATATTAATCTAAAAAGGTAAAAAGGTAAAAAGAAAAAAGTAAAATTGAAAAAAAATAATTTGTCTAATAAAATTGATAAAAATTAAATTTTATTATTTTATATTAAATAAAATTGAAATAGAAAAAATAATGGATAATTTCATAAATATTAAAAAAGAACAAAAATAAATTTGTTCAAAATTTTCATTTTCTTCCATTTTCGTCCAATTTTAGACGAAAATGATTTTTTAATAGAGAATTAGAGGAATTATATCACATTTTTACTTTTCTTCCACATTTCCTTGTTTACCAAACAACTAAAAAGTACTATTTTCTTCTACTTTTACTTCATCTTCTTATTTCCTTCCACTTTTTACCCTAACTAAACTAACTCTAAGAATATATTTAGTTGTAGAAAACTATGATGTTTTCCAAAAAATGTTTTCTAAGAAAATAAAACTATATTCAAATAATTCATTTTTCAATTTTTAAAAAATGAAAATTAGAAAACACGGTTTTCCAATTTATAAAAAAAAATAGAAAATAGTTTTAGAATTGTTTTCTATTATTTTTCATTATAAATAAAATCCATATTTTTTAAAATTTTTCAACTTTATTAGAAAAAATTAGAAATAAAAAAATACAAATTTTTTTAACATATTTTCTAAATTTTTTACTCTTTTCTTTAGAAATAAAAAATATAAAAAAAATTAAAAATACAATATTAGAAAAGATTTTCCATAACTAAACATACAGTGTTTTCCAAAAAATGTTTTTCAAGAAAATAAAATTGTATTCAAATACTCAACTTTTCAATTTTTAGAAATAAAAATTAGAAAATACATTTTTATAATTTATGAAAAAAATAGAAAACAACCTTAGGATTATTTTCTACTATTTTTCATTATAAATAAAACTTATATTTTTCAAAATTTTTCAACTTTATAAGAGAAAATTAAACATAGGAAAATACGTATTTTTTGAATATATTTTTTAAATGTTTTACTCTTTTCGTTAAAGATAAAAAAAGGAAAAACATTAGAGATGAAAATTTTGAAAATATTTTCCATAACAAAATAAATTTCGAATTTAAGACTCCTTTTCGATTTTACAAAAATCGTATGCTTTAAAAGAGTTACAGCCTCTAATGCACATAAAGTTCTCGTATTAACATTTTCATTTTCAAAATATCTTAAATACGTGAAATTAATTAATATTTATATAAAAATTTTTATATTTTTATATTTACATATTTTTTCATATTTAATAAATTATTTACTTATTTAATAATTTTTATTTTTTATATTATTTATCTCACGATTAATAATTATATATTTGATCATTTTAAATTTTTATTAGAAAAAATGATAAATCTATTATTTATATAAATAATTAATATCTACATAACAATTCTTATATTTTTTATATTTATCGTTTCCCCATATTTATGTTTCTCATATTTTTACAAAATATTATTTTCTCATATCACTTTATATCCGTTTCGTTTCTGTGTAATTTAGATTGCAACTTATTCTTTTTTAATACAAAGATAAAAAATTATTTATTTTTATTGGAGGTAGGTTTCGACTCCACAGATTTAAGCTCCTTCGACTCAAACGGTTGCTCAATGAGATGAATTAAAACCTGCAAAAGATTGTCGGGAGAATCTCTGACGCTTAAGTCAAAAGGAGTGATTTTTGATCGGAATGAAACAGACTGAGTACTATAGAGAGAGAGAGAGAGAGCTGTGACTAGTGTGTCTAGTGTCTGGTCTCATAGAACGTACCTAGATTTTGGTGTGTCAAAACTTATATACGCAGTTGCCTTAGGAGTCGTGTATTTCTGGGATGTTATAACCCTAGTTTTCTTGTGAGAAAGTCTGAAAATCTCAAGATTTTATAGTCAAATATTTTTCTGGAGATTTGTGATCTTTTACAAGAAAACTTGTGAGATGGAGATGTAAACCACAGGATCCAAGCGGGCTGAATGAGGTGAAAAATGGCATTTGGAGTTTTTTGCGATTACAGGATGTTACTGCATTTAAAAGAAATGTTTTATAGAATAAGAGTAAGACTTGCACTACTGTATGACACCGACACCGAATGTTGGGCCATTAAATAATAACAAAAGTAAAAAATGACTAAAAGTAAGATAAAAATGTTAATGTAGATATGTAGTAAAATTAGAAAAGATATAATTAGAAACGAAGAGATACGTATTAAATTGGGAGTGAATTCAATTGTGGATAAAATACGAGAGTATCGCTTAAGATGGTTTTGACATGTGCAACGAAGACCAATGACGTACCAGTTGGGAGAATCGAGAATTTAGATATAGAAGATTTAGTAAAACGATGAGATAGAACGTTAAAAATCTAGATGCAATATATTCACAAATATATGACGCTAAGGGGTTAACAGAAAAAATGATTTCGGATAGAAATGAGAGACGTAAAAGAATTAGAACAAATTAAAATCACTTTTCGTATTATAAATGTATTTGGATAGTGTGTGTATGTGTATTTTTTTTAATCATCTTATATTTGTTTCTAAAATAGCGGATCTCAAATTTTGAAATTAAAATTCAAGTTATTGTTGTTGTATCTCTTCCCTTATCGATTAGGTTTTCAAAATTTCCTACTATTCCTGGAGAATGCGCGTATTGCTTTTTACCGACAGGAATAACAATCGACCCTTTGCCGATACAACAAAGATAGTGTCATCTCAGGTATACCGAAGACCACTAAAGGTCACAGACCGATTAGTTTATTGTTGATGACAATCACTTAAAGGTGTTGGGCCGTGCCCAAAATTTGGAGAGATTGATTTCTAATAATTGACATGTCTAAATGTAAATGGACTCTTTAAATTGTGTGCCCAGAGGATTGAATACCTCTTGTAATGGGTCTTGAGATCATCTCCCATCAATTTTTAACTTTATTAATTCTGCAATGCACAACTCTCTACTATACTTTCCTACATGCATTTCCAAATTTCAGAGAAAAAAATCTCCATATAATATTATATGACCTATAATAGGGTTGCAACTAATTGATGTTCGTGGCCAGTTCATGCCATGCTTGACTCAAAAAAAGGACCTTTGAATTAATTAATTGAAATGAACTTGAGTACTATTTGTATGATTATTTAGAATTCCACTCAAATTGTTTAATTAATCTCGAAAGAATAAATTTCTATTACAACTTTTAAAAATAGGATTTTAAATAAATTTGAAATGGTTAAATCTTCTTACGATCACTTTATTGCTCTTTCTTTTTCATATACTTTTTTCATAGAAATTATGAAAATGTACCTATAAATCTTCAAATACTAAATTTTAAAAAAAATATTTAAATAAGAGTTTTTTACTATTCCCAGTTTCTTTTTCATTATTCAAAGACTTTAAAAGGGGACAAATCAAATGCCCAAACCCTCTTTCAACCAAGCTCACCCGAAAAGGACCATTCGCCTCATGTCTAGATCTATTGTAAAGGTTGAAAGAAAATCAATAAAAATCAAAAAGAAAATCAAAATAATGCAAAATTTTTCCAATCATAATAATGATAATAATTATTTTTCTTCCTCAACCTATAAGTTTTTGTGTGGGATTTGACATAAAGGAAACATACAAGTATCATGTGGAGACAACATTAAAAGAGAGAACAATGCATATTGTGGTTTATGTCAAATTCAATTTACTCATTCGATGGCGATTTGAAATGAGGGCTAGAGTTCATAATTGCATGCAAGTCACATCATCATCCCCACCTCAAATAATCCACATGTTGTTGGGGACAGTCCCCCGATTCAATGGGAAATTGATTCCAAAATGAAGTCAAAATCGCTGCAATCACTATATTTTAAGCAAAGCATTTACCAACCCAAGTTCATTTACTTGCAAGTAATTTGATATTTGGATTAGGGTTGCTTTAGTAACACCCCTTCATTAAATGTAAAAATTTAGCATTTATTGATACAATAATAATTTTTTTTTTTAATTTGACCAATAGTATCTAAAAACTCAACTAATCTGATTCGATTTCTCCCAACACCTGTTCTTTCATTTTCAAGACTCAAAATCAAAATATTAATTCAAAGAATCTATAATAATAGTTTAAAAAATTAAAAAAATAACATTTATTTTGAGTTACACTGGTACAGGTACTCAATACTTCAACCTCATGGTTGGGAGGGGAAAACAAGAAAACAAGTTTTTCACTGACATAAAAGGCCTCATGGCTGGCCTCAAGAATACAACCTGGTTTGAAAATATATTTAATAAGTTAATGTGATTATTGGATATCAATGATTTATCAAAAAAAAAAATATTTATTTATAAAATCTTATATTTTCTATAAAAATTACTATAATTAAAAAAACATTTCGAGTAGAATAAAAAAATAAAGATAAATTTAATTTCTCAAATACCATCTCAATCTGCTAAAATAAATGAATAAATAGATAAATAAAATTCCCAAATTCGGGGCTTTTTGGGTATGATCTTACACTAAAGAACCAGCAAACGCTAACTAGGCAACATGGTCTATTTATTGACAACCTGAATTAGGATTTAGTCAAAAATATAAAAACGATTCTGAGCTGCAACCAAAAGGTGCAAATTACTTCAACTCAATAGAACCCAATGCAATTAGGAAGATTCATCAATGCATTTTAAGTATAGATCATACAAGAATCACTAGGAATCAATCTGAAACCATCAAGTCAAGAAAGACATAATATCATTGCCGCGTCTAAATCTGAACAATTACAAGCAAAATAGTTCCAACATTCCCATCCCTAAAAATGGAAAAAAATTGAAAAACGAAGGGAGGAGGGAGAGGATCAGCATTTATTTAGATAAACATGTTCAACTCTAATGAACTCTACTAAAACACTACCAAGTTATATGCACATCTATTTCTCAATACTTCATATACCAAAATCATCTACAGAGGATTATCTAATTAGCAATATAGAGAAAATTTCCCAAAAGTATGAATCTGAATAAGCATTCTGTCAATCTACTATGCCTGTCGATGGACTGATTCAACGTGATGCGTGTCAACCTCGTTTCAAGGAGATGCAATTGTAGTGGAATGAATATACAAGCAAGAAAGAAGGCACCATGAATGGAGAACAAAATGGGCCATGAGGAGCCACCAATGTTCAAAAGTAATGGGGGCTTGAAAAGCTCACCAGGAGATCGACTTTCTATTTCTCCATTTTTGATTCTTGTGCATCTGATGAAGATTGATAGCTTTCGATGCTTACACCAGATGCATTGGTCGCACTGGTACGTTCACTTAATGTTACAGTTTGCTGATCCTGATTTTCCAATGCAATCCTCTCGAAGTTCTTCATATCTCCCCTGTAAGGGCCACTTTCAGATTCTGAACTTCCTTGGGGACTGAATGGGGAACTATAACCGGGTACACATCCTGCATTTAGCTCACTCAGCTGTATGTTTCCTTCCAAAGCTCGGACCACCTGTCACATATACAGAAGTAAAAGGTTAACACAAAGGGTCACAGTCAATAAAAAACAGAAAAATGTGTAATTGTCTTATTCATAATTAAAATTTTCTTGTCTTAAAGGGTGCCCATTATTTTGCCTAGAGATAAATCTTTGCTCATTATTTCTCCTACATATAAATCTTTCTCTGGATGATGGGTAAGCTTTGAACCTCAGATGTCCCAACTGTTTGGTAAAAAAATTTGCTTCTAAAAACTATTAAGGGAATCTGATGATCTCTAGGCATTGCCCTGATTTCTGTCAATCAGAAACATTTACAAGATAATTAAAACACTCATTTACTGTGGCGGTTTTTGCAATCTTGTGAGAAGAGAAATCACAAGTTCTCAAGTGAATTATCATTCTCTCTCTTTTTGGCCCACTGATAATGATCATTGACACTTAGTCTGACGTGGCCATTTAGAGAAGAGTGCTGAATGTGGAACTGCAATCAGGATCTATCTTACCAAAGAAAGCTCCTTGACTAAAAAGGGCTCATCCGGTACATAAAACGCTCCCCGACCTAATGCGGAGGTAGGGGAAAGGTAGACGTATATGTACACAACATTCCCCTTGCATTTTTGCAAAAAAACTGTTTCCATGCCTCAAACCCGTGACTCCCAGGTCACCAAAAGAGCAACTTCACCGTTACGTCAAGGTTTGCCCTCTAGAAAGCTAGGAGCTTCCTAGCTGAGACTTATTAATTGATGAGAGTATTAGAATAAAAAAAAAAATAGTTCTCTGCGTTACCTGGCTCATTCGAGGCCTGAGACGTGCTGAATGACGTATACAAGCAGCAGCACAACCAATCATACGAGTCATTTCACTGGAGTCATAATCATTCTGCAGCTGTGGGTCAATAAGTGCTTCATATTTGCCATTCTCCAATGCTTGTGGAAGCAAATGCCTAGCCTAAATTTTGATAAAGACATTATTTTTAAGCCTTTCAACACCAAGCTGAATTCTCACTTTAAAACATATCAAAATAGCCGAAAAACAATGTAGTTTTACATGCAAATTGTTCCCAAGCAAATAAGCAAGAGATTCAAAGATATATATTAACATAAAAGAAACCAAAGCTACATTTAATCATCTCATTACTTGGATAATTTTTCTAATATCCTTGAAAACTATAACTTCTATTAGCACACTTTAATAAAGCCTACATAATGAGCAGTTTTGACACTGCTAAACTCTATTTTCCCATTAATAATTTAGTTTCAGACAGGTTGTAAATACCAAATTAGTCAAGGAAAAGACAACCCAAACAAGGGACTTGGACTTTTGGGCTTTTGAAGAGGGACTTTTGTTCTCTCAACTACTTTTCTATTTGATAAGCCTTTCTAAACATACGAGCCTTCCCATCTTTAAGCTCATATCCAGCAAGCACTCTCATCCAGCATATCAGTTAAGATTCAAGATCACCTGAACTAGAACAGGCCCAAATGTCCAATAAGTAAAGAAAAAACCAAGTTCACAATTAAAAATTTTTAGCTATGAATTGACATAAATTCAGGATGCCCCTAATCATTGAAAGGTTGCCGAAAGAACAACTTATGCACAATCCACCAACATTCATTTCTGATGAGGAAAAAAAAAGGTTCACTTATATTCATTCTAAGCACTAACTTAAGATAACAGTGGCGTTGCTGAGATGGAATACTGACCCAGTCAACTAGACTATCCTCAACGGCCTGACTCCTATCAACAGGGCGACGTCCAGTGATCAATTCTAAAAGCACAACCCCAAAAGAGAACACATCTGACTTCTCGGTTAGCTTCCCAGTCAAGGCATATTCTGGAGCTAGGTAACTGCAAGTAGTAACAATTGTGAGGCGAAGATAACACTGAATAGTCTCAAATTACCACAAAAGAAAAATAAATCAACTATGAGGAAGGGGCTCAAAGTCAAAACCAGCAGCCCTTTTTGAACAAATCATTTCCCAGGGCGAGATGGCATCACAATTCCAAACTAATGTGCAGGGATTGTATGGTCATGTTTCTTACCCAAAAGTTCCCATTATACGTGTGGAGATGTGAGTCTCCGTATCTAAAGAAAACTTGGCAAGTCCAAAATCAGAAACCTGCATGTTAAGTGCATTTCATCAACCAATACAATATATAGGTAATAAATAATTTCAAGGAACTTAAGAACTAAAGTGAAATTATTTTCAATTCTTCAGTTCGCGACATTGAGTAAAAAAAAAATAATAATAATCAAAGCCTTAGTCCTAACAATTGGGGTCGGCTTTAGAGTAAGCATATATATGTACGCAGCCTTCCCCTTACATTTTTGTAAAGAGACTGTTTCCACGACATCGAGTAAAATGAAAAAAAAAATGAGGTAAAATGGAATATCTGTTCCAGCGTAAGTTATTTCATGACCAGAAGAACTAAGATATTGGCATGCTGCTTAGTTAGACATACAACATAACTTGTCCTAAAAACAGACTATGGCAAATTATCATGAATTACCTCACTGGGCATCTTAGGAAACGACATTTCACCTACATAAACAGTCCTGAAGATGATGTGAATGTCATTTGACTACTTTTCCCTAATTAGTAAGATAGTTGTTAATAAATTACTATCACCAATATTAAAATAGCATTAAAGTTTAGACCAATTTTGGGGATCCAAAATTTAATTAATACAAAAAATTCTTTTTTGTCTACAAATGAGTCACCAAGCAAACCTTTGCCTCAAAATTCTCATCAAGAAGAATATTAGATGCCTTGATATCACGGTGAATGATCTTTGGTTTACCTGCAAGAAATTTATCGCCAAAGGCATAGAACTCTCAAAACATATATTTATGCAAAAGACAACCTGATGGTCAAACAAATAATACATGAACTCACAGTCCTCGTGAAGATATGCCAGTCCATTTGCCGCACCTAAAGCAATTCTCATTCTTGTTGCCCAATTCATAACCGGCCTACCCTTACCTGCACCATTATTTTTGCCAAAAATAAGTGATAACCTCAAGCATGAGGCAGTACGTAAGTTAAATCAAAAGAAAAAGAGAAATAACTGCCCATAAGCCAAATGATCCAGAGCCATGAGTTTCAGTTATTGTTTGACACGAATGATACACATCATCAAATTAATAACAGTGGCCAAAATTCTACATAACTTCCTTGGACAAAACTTTGTGTATCAGGTACCTGCTCATTGTCCATGCAGGAGACCAGCTCATTGTCCTGTTCCCAAAATATTTGGCCAATCCTAAATCAATGACAGTAACTCATGCCATACGTCAAACAACCTACAACAGCAAATTTCTAGCTTCTCATGGTTACAACGGGACACTTTATCAAACTCTACTAATCAACTTCTAATGCATCCCATATTGAAGAAATCGGGATGTAAGACCTAGCCTTATTTCTGCCTCTTTGTCTTCTTGATTTCCTTGATTTAAGAGGATAACCTCCCCCAACCCCCACCCCCCAAAAAAAATCGCGTTTTCTGGTATTTGCAAGCCCATTAGTAATTTTCGTAACTGAAGTAGGCTGTAGATATGAGCATTCTACGAAAATGGTTCCTCAAACATAGCTTAAATAAGAATGATGATGTATATGATTTCTGGATATATAATATAGAAAACAATATGATGAAAAAGTGTTTATGAATCCAACAAAGAAGAAAGATTGTCCAAGGGGATTGAGGTAATCAGCTTGGGTAAAGAATTTTCCAATGAAGAAAGCTTTAAAAGAATTACAACTAACAAGCTGGTCGCACAATAAGAACACATGCAGCCCAATGACTGCAAAATTTATACAGTTGATTGAAAGGAAAAAGGAGAATTATACATTTCAAATGCTGCGTACCCATTTTCTATTCACTTATCTGCCATTTATTTTCTGAATATAATAAACTAAACCGGCTTGTGAACCTCGTCTCCTCCACCCCCCCAAAAGGTACAAAAGGGCAAAAAGATAAAAAAAAAAAAAAAAAAGCAAATTAATAAAAGAGAAAACAAGAAAATTCCGGCGTATTCATGATTGTATCGTCACAGTAAAGAAAAAGAAGAAATTAGAATTATAATCCTGAACCATTCCATCAGAAAGGACAAAATCAAGGTGGAAGAAAAGAAAGCATGTCATCATACCATGCAAATGGAATTCCATCGTCTTGTTTGGAACAAACTCATAAACAAGCATTCTCTGAGAGCCAGTGATGCAGTATCCAACCAGTGAAACAAGATGTTTGTGATGTACACGACTAATAATTTCAACCTCAGCCTGGAATTCACGCTCCCCCTGTCTACTTTCTGCTTTGAGCTGCTTAACTGCGACCTCTCTCCCATTTGGAAGGACTCCCTTAAAAACATAGCCAAAACCACCTTGTCCAAGAAGATTGTCACGGGAAAATCCATTTGTTGCGGCATCTAGCTCCTCATATGTAAATGTGCTCTCCGCGAGGAAAAGGCTTGGGGATGCTGGGAGAAAAGGTGGGGTTGCAGGAAGACTCCCTGGTGATTTCAGTGGAAAAACCTCAGGTCTTGGTGGGAGCAAGGGTTTCGGCCGCATACCAACCATGTTGCCGGCTGTTGGAGAAGCATTATGTTGCTGAGGTTGTGGAAGACCATTATGATAATCATCTGCTAGGCAAACAACCAGGGGGAGAGGGAAAAAAAAAAAAAAAACTGTTCTTTTAGTACTGATCAATGACTTCATAAGACAAAAAATGGCTAAAGATGAGGGAAAAAGTAGATTTTCTTGAATCAAATGGTATAACATCTACAATATGTAACTATTATTAAGA
This sequence comes from Dillenia turbinata, assembly GCA_037126225.1. NCBI lineage: Eukaryota > Viridiplantae > Streptophyta > Magnoliopsida > Dilleniales > Dilleniaceae > Dillenia > Dillenia turbinata. Next base: position 15,539,276 of record JBAMMX010000028.1, read on the forward strand.
GAACTCGTGATCATAATGATTAAGAACATGTTAGGCTTTTGTTCACCATAACAGAACATGGTACACACTCTGTAAACTAGAGTAGAGTAACTGTGAAGTACAACCCTAGCCCAAAGACTTCACAGACACTAGATTGCCATGTTTCATACTCATACCCTACTTAAAAATTACAACCGTAGACCCTTGGCCCAGGTTTTGCAGAAAGTACAATGGAGTTCTGATCTGGTTGTAGATGGTTTAGTAGCTGATCATGTCCACAACTTCATTAGTCAATTTCAAGATGTGAATATAAAACTTTGATAAAAAAGATAAAATCAACATATCTCACCTTTGGATTCAGGTTTTTCAGGCGAATCCAATAGCTTTTTCTGTCTCTTCTTCTCCTTCCTCCTCAAGATAAAAAATAAAACACCCAAACCAAGCAACACCATAAATCCACCGAGTCCAACTCCGATTCCTAGCGTCACTAATTGACTCGGCCCAGGCGGAGGCAAATCCGGAGCCGGCGGTGGCGCAGACGTAAGATTCGTCGTCGACGGAGAAGGTGGCGATGCAGTCGAATTCGACGTAGTGTTCGAACTCAACGAAGGCGGCGAAGCTGCCTCCGAAGACGACATCGCCGAAAAATTAAAATAATCTCTCTCTCTCTCTCTCTCTTACCAGAAAGAGACAGTAGAGCGAGAGAGATAAAAGGGCAAAAAAAACAGTACCCAAGTTCGGCGAGGAGAGAGAAATCGGTGATGTTTTTTGGAGGAAGATGGGATACGACATGCACGGTACAGAAAGGGTCCCAAGGAAGGGGACCCACCAAAACGGTGTCGTTTGAACTGAAAACTGAAGGAAACGACGTCGGTTTGGCGTTGGCCGTGTTTTCCGCCCTTTTAAAAGTCGCCGAATCTAGAAAGTCGCGGGAATAGAAACTTGCGATTCAAATCGTTGCGTTCACATACAGTCGACGACGAAACTGTAAAGTGGTTGGCATTGAAACGACAACGTTTTACTCACTATAAAAACCAAAATAGGTAAGAAAATACATACAAAATATATCTAATATATACCCTATGGTCTACTTCAACCATAAAAACTTTATTACCATTTTGATGAATGATTATTGACGATAATTTTCTATAAAAATAAGTTAAATTATGATTTTTAAAATTTTATTTCTCATATCAATCATCAATAAAGATAAATCAAGAACAAACATTTATAAATATTTAATTTAGTATCAACAATATTTAAAATTATTACATGAAATGTATTCGCAACAAGTCTTTCTAAGATTCGAGATTTTTATTATAAAAAATATTAATTCTATTTAAAATAATAAAGTATATAATTTTTTAGGGGATAATCGGAGAGAGACAATCGCAACTAACATGTAAATATATTTTTTAAAAGTTAACTAACAAAATATTAAAAATTATAATTTTAAATATTTTTAATAAGATAATGGACCTAAGCAAAAGCAAAAATAAAATAAAATAAAAAATACAAGCTAACAGGCGATATATTTGGCCATAAAAATACAAGAAAAATAACTCTTCTCATCTTCATCTCTATATTTTTTTTTTTATGCTTAGAAATTCGTATTTAAAAATTCGATTAATTCGTTTTGAACAATTACGTAACTTAATTTAAAAATTGATATTTTTTTTTATTTTTAAATCTTAAACTCAAAAAGTTAATTAAGAGAATTTAGTATTTTATAATTAGATTCATCTTTAGTTGGTTGGTCTGTGATTTTTCTCTTATAATATATATTTATATTTCGTCATTTAGGGATGAATGGCATCTTTCATTATATTAAGGAAGATGTAATGTACTTGTTCATGCAATGATGGCTAACCATTGAAAGGGAGAGACGTCCATGGTCCTTCATCCTTGCACAATAATGGATTGGTAAGGATTCTGGAATCCGTGGCAGCAAAGTGTCGGCTGTTTGTCTTTTTCTGCGGCGTTTCCCTCGACACCCACGCGTACGCGCTCATTGGTACGATACCGGAGCATGGTCACCCAAGATTGGTAAAATGGAAATTGGAAACTGGGAAATCCTCATTTAATACAATTTTCTCATGTTTGATGGTTAGGTTTTGGTGAAGGTGGGTCCAGAAGTCGACCTGCCTTCCTACTAGAAGCGTGTTTCTCTCTCTTAATATGAAAAATTATTTATATAATAATAATTTAAAATTTTAATCAAAAAATTATGTTTTGTACCTATGAATTTTTGTTTTAATTAATAATTTTTATGTTTTAAAAAATTTATAAATTAAATACATAAAAATAATTGACCTAGACTTACAGTAGTTAATAATTCTAAACACTACCCATGAGAGCACAAATGAATTGCGGATAATATTTTTAAAATCAAATCAATAAATAATTTGACTAATCTATTAATTTATTGATTCATTGATCGAATCAATTGAATTGTTTTACGAATCCCTTGACATCATCATGATATCATATTATAGTTTATATATTATGTATTTTAAAATAAAATAAAATCTATATATTTTTATAAAAAAATAAATTTATTTTATTATTAACACATGAATATTAAAACATTATATCAAATGAAATTCTAAAATAATCAATCACTGATATCTTTTTTTGGATCAGTTTGAATGATTCATCGATTTTGATCAGTTTTAAACAGTTTTAACTGAATTTGATTTCATCAATTTTAATAGTGAAAATCGAATCGAACTAGTCAAACTGGACGATCCGATCTGAATTTAAAAACAAGAAGCTAACTATTAAAGGTAAGGTTAATTTGAGTTTGTTTCAAATTCAATTAATTACCCAAATAGATATAATTTGACAAATAATATATTTGATAAGTTTTTATAAAGAAGTATGTTTGACTTTTACTCATGATTCTACTTTATTTCAATGATATTTAAATAGTTAACTTAAATATAACTTTAAGCTAGAAGGTAAGTTGGAGCATTGTATCCATTTATGTTTATATTCGTTTATAGTATTATTAATTAATTTTTAAGCATATTTTAGTGTTAATAACTTGCAGACCACTTACATTAGGTGAACATACTATAAACTTATTTTGTATATAAATTTTATTTTTTTTTAGTATAATTATCATTATTTGAATGTTAGATACTATTGGTATAAAATATATTTCTTTCCAACTATATGAAATATCAATTGGAGCAGCTCGATTTGAATTACCTACCTAATCTTACAACCTCATTTTGCCATGTCAAAAGACTTCTACAAAATATTTCTATCTATAGTAGGGAAAAAAAGTATTACTTCAACTTTTGATTTTAAGGGCCATATTTTGCTTTTTACTACGTATTAATTTGTTATTAATAAACTATCAGTATTTGGTAATTATATGGATATATCTAAATTTGATTCGAGTTGGGTTGAAATTCTGAAAGAGAAAATTCTCTTAACATCTATTTTTGTTATACACAAAATTTGAATTCTGAAACTTTACCTAATAGATATGAGTGAGAATCATTGGACCAACTAGGAGTTGGTTGTATTAAGATTCTTGATTTCACTTGGTTTGTGTATTCATTAAAGAAAATCATTTATTAATTCTTATGTTAAATCAAAAAAAGAAGTTAATCGCTTGATTAATTGGTACAAGGACAGTATCCAAGATTCAATAACCAAGCTGAGTCCCACAAAAATTTTATATCTATTTAAAATTTTTTTTTATCCTATTTATAAAGGTAATGAATTATGAGCATTAACCATTAAAAAATGCACTTGAAATTATCTCTTAAATAATATTGTTAGGGTTTGCTAGAAAATATTATGTTTTGAAATTAAAGTAATTATTAAAAAAAATAGTGTATCAAAATAAATCAATAATTGATTTAATTTTGAAAATATTTCACATTCTTTCTTTCTATATTTATAATAATGGATTTTTTTTTATATAAAACTAAATATTTTATTAAAACAATAAATCATTAGACTTTCGTATTATCATATTATTATTTATTATTTTTAATACTACTAAAATAGCTGAGGAGGTGATCTCCATCTTATAGCTGCCCATTTCAGTGTGAATGTATTGCCCATAGGAGTTCTCATGTTCCCACTTAGAGAGCAACGCTTTGTTTGTTTAGCTTGACTCTTCACTCTGGCACTTGACTTGCAAAAGCTTGATCCGATGTAGGGTGGAAAAATTTATATTGGCAGACAAAATATAATAAATTTCGAAATCATAATTTAAATGGTAAATAATACTTAAATTATATTTTTTAAAATTACATATATATATAACTTATTTTCTTAAAATTTTCAAGAATACCACCCCGCGTATGCAGTCACTCCGTCATCTTAATAATAAAGAGACTTTACCATTAGTTTTGTTCAAATATAATACAATTATTCATATATATTACTCATCCCTCATATGATAGCTCAAACGATAGAGTGTCTTCAACTTTCATCATCTTTTTCTCAATTCGATTTCATTTAGAGCCGTCGAGCCCTAACAACGCGAGAGTTGCACCCGTGAGTGTTACTCCCAATGGTTTGCATGAAATCTCGTACTGCGATTATTCTAATCATCAAGAGTGTTACCCGAGTTTTCCTTAGCTTTTACACACTTCTTCAAATCATCAAGATGCCGCATAATCAGATTTCCATTCACCAATCGACACCCATATATGATCGATGAAGAAGCTATGAGTTCCCCTATTAGATCATCCTTGCATTTCATGATAGAGTTTTCCAGTCCACTTGACTCTTCTTTGCCACAAAATTTTCCAAGTAGCATGGAAGCAAGCTCTTCGTTACTATAGTCATGAAAATGTAATGGAATGGAAAATACTATATTATGAGAGTTTTTTCCTAAATTAAACCCGATAACGCTTAAATCATATTAGTCAAATTATGATTTCGGAGTTTTCCCACCATCCATCACATGTATGATCTTATTTAGCACCTCCCCATTTTTGCGAAAATGAGCATCAACCACTAGAACTCCTCCCTCAGCCTCTTAGATCCGTTAAAGAATAATTTTTTTTTTTTTTTGTGAAAACAAGAGAACACAAGAAAACACAAACTAAAGACTTAAACTGAGCCTATCAGGAGCATTCGCTGGAGCTGAAAACTCAGACCTTAGGGACTTAACACCCCTCATATCTGTTAAAGAATAATGTATGTCCATTGAAAAATGAATACATGTGTATATATATTTTATGGTATACATGTATATATTTTATGTATAATTTAAGATATATAATGTATGACGTCCATACCTTTTCTGGATCTTCCTTCATACCTTGTCTGTAGTAGTACTCCACCCGCATATAAAAGTTTCCCCATCATTTTTGCAACCATGGATTTGCCTAGGTTAAAACCATTAATTTTCTTCTTAGTGCAAGCAAGCTACCAGGTAGGGAAAAGAAAATCTACATTAAAAAGTACCCCCTTATTCATAATTGTTGAGTGTGGCTTGTCCCACGCCGAAAAGGGGGCCTCCGTTTGGCTTTTGCTCAATCGTCACCTGGGGAAGGGGCACTTTCAAATCTTACACTTATATATATACTAGTTTTTCTGTCCGTAGTAATGTAAGGGATGCATATAAAATATGAATTATATTTTTTATTATATAAATATTTATTAAAGTTATAATTAATTTAATATTTAAATTAAATTATTATCCAAATCAATAAAAAATATGATATATATTAATGATAAAAAAATGAGTCTAACAACTGAAATTTTAAAAAACATTAACGAATGAAATAACAAATAGATAATAAGTAGAATAAAAAGATAATAGAAATAAATGAACAATTATTGATGAAAAAAAATGAAAAAACATGTGTTAAAAAAATGAAAGACCAAAGAGGAAAATAAGGGTAAAAAAATAAAATTAGCAAGAACCTAAATAGAAAAAACTATGATTTAAAAATAAATAGATGACCATATATGTGGTGAAAAATTAAAAAGAAAAACCTATATTAAAAAATATTGAAAAACTAAAGTTTTTTAAAAAAAACTGGATAAAGAAAAGGATTTGAATGGACAAGTAGGGAAAAAAAGAGGAAAAATCTTTATTTAAAAAAAGAAATAACTTAACGAAAAAATTTAGGTAAAAAAAAGAGCAAGAATCTGAATGAGAAAAATTATGATTTAAAAATAAAGGAATGTTCATTTGCGAGGCTAAAAAAATAAAAAGAGAAAAACTTATATCTAAAAAAGATGAAGGATTTAAGAGAAAAAAAAGTCAAGTTGAAAAAAAAGTGAACAAGAATCAAAATGAAGAAAATAAAAAGTTATGACCTAAAAATAATGAGATAAACATATATGTGGTAAAAAAACAAAAGGAAAAAAGTATATATTCAAAAGAATGAAGGACCCAAGGAAAAAAGGGGCAAAAAAGGTGAAAAGTTGAAAAACATTAAATAAATAAAGTGTGGTCTTAAAAAGACAAAAAACCAAAATGAAAAAAAAAAGGTTTGACGGGTCCAAAAAATACGAGGTTACTGTTCATAAGCAGTAGAGAACCATAGTAAAAAAAGAAAAGAAAAAAAAAACTGGATGGAGAAAAAGGATGCAAGTGAAAGAAAAAAAAACTGGGCGGGTCCAAAAAACAAATGGGATTACTGTTCATGAATAGCGTAAAAAAGGAGGAAAAATCTTTGTTTAAAAAAATGAATAAATTAAGAAAAAAAATTAGGTAAAAAAATAAAAAGAGCAATGATCTGAATGGAAAAAATTATGATTTAAAAATAAAGAAATATTCATTCTCGAGGTTAAAAAAATAAAAGAAAAACTTATATCTAAGAAAGATGAAGGATATAAGAGAAAAAAAAAAGTCAGGTTGAACAAAAAGAGAGCAAGGATCAAAATGAAAAAAATAAAAAGTTATGATTTAAAGATAATGAGATAACCATCTATGTAGTAAAAAAACAAAAGAAAAAAAACTTATGTTCAAGAGGGTGAATGACCCAAGAAAAAAAAAGAGAAAAAAAGGTGAAAAGCTGAAAATAAATAAATAAATAAAGTGTGGTCTTAAAAAACAAAAGATCTAAATGAAAAAAAAAGTTTGGCGGGTCAAAAAAATATGAGATTACTATTCATGAACAGTAGATGACCGTAGTGAAAAAAGAGAAGAAAAAAAAAAGCCGGATGGAAAAAAAGAATGCAAGTGAAAGAAAAAAAATTTGGGTGGGTCCAAAAAAATATGGGTTACTGTTCATGAACCGTGTCTATAAACAATGAACTCAATTCCCTCTTTAGTGTGTATAATATATATATATATATATATATATATATATGTATATGTATATGCGCGCGCACACAGCTTTGGTTTGTTTATCAAAATATCATCAAGTGAGTTAACACTACACAGCTTTGGTTTGTTTTTTAAAATATCAAGCAGTCTAAATGAGATAATAAAATATGTTGTGATTTTTAAAAATTTTATTTTGTTATCTTTTTTGTATGGTGATCATTTGAAGTTTAGAAACACTTTTTTTAAAATTTTTGTAATCTTCTTTTTTAGTGAAATTCTGCTCCTTCATCGCCTGTAGACATAAATCTATTTGACCAAATCACGTAAATTTTATCTCTTTCTTTATTTAAATTTTGTCATTTTATTTTTTCTATTTATTTAAATTATGTATTTTGTTATTTGTTTATTGGGTTGTCAAAGAGTCATCTGGTTAACTTCTTATTCATTTTGGACCAATCCTAACAAACTGGTATCATAACTATTTTAACTTTTTTGAAAAAGTTTTTGGTCAATTATTTTTTTAACAAAAATTATGATCAAGAAATTTAACAAAAATATCAACTTCGGTATGTGGCAACTTTAGATGAATGTCATTTTGGTTCAAGAGGGAGTTAATTTAGCATTACAGGGAGTATAAGTTAAACCAACCAATGTAACAGAGTCAGAGTTTGCTGCGATAGATAAAAGGGTGAGATCCATAATTATTTTGAATCTCTCTGATGAGGTTTTACGGGAGATTACTATGGATACCACAGTTAAAGTTATGTGAGATATGTTTAAGACTTTGTATATAAAAAAAACAGTTGATAACAGATTTTATCTAAAACAAAGTTTGTATATGTTGCGTATGACAGAAAATACATCTATACTCTCTCATCTTAATAAATTTGATTCTATTATTATGAATTTGGAGAATATAGATTTGAAAATTGATTATGAGAATATAGTGTTTTTGTTATTGTGTTCTCTTCCTAAATCTTTTAAATATTTTCATGAAACTATGATTCATAATAAAGAAATCATTTCGTATCAAAAAATAAATTTGTTTTAAAATCTAAGGAGCAGATTGATATGAAAATTACTAGAAAAATTAATAGTGGTTAACCTGATTACTTAGTTGTTAAGGACAGAACTGATAAAAGAGAAATTGAGAATACTAGATCTAAACATAAAAATTTGGTGTGCAATTATTGTCACAAATTGGAGCACATTAAATCCAATTGTTTTAAGTTAAAAAATAAATAAAAGGAAAAATTTGGTGAGAAAAATACTAAAATTGCCAAGACTAGTATTGTGACAGATGAGAAAAATTGAGATATTTTATGTATAATTGATGACAGGATAAGTTTTAAAAATGAATGGATTTTGTATTCGGTTTGTTCTTATCACATGTATCTCAATAGGTATTTGTTTTTTATCTATAAATCTGTTAATGGTAGAATTATTTTTATAGGAAACAATACTGTGTCTAACAATATTGGTAAGGGTACAATTCGAATTAAAATATATGATGGTATTATGAAAACACTTACAGATATTAGACATGTTCATGATTTAAAGAAAAATCTTATCTCTTTAGCCACTCTAGAGTTAAAAGAATGGAATTTTAACGATTCGATTCAAATTAATCAAAATAAAATTTTAAAAATCTAATGAAAGACTAAACCCAAGCGACAAAAAAAAAAAAAGTGTCGAGGGTCTTGCCACCTTCATTTCTAACTTATTTTAAAATAATGACTTGACTTTAAACTTAATGCAAGAGGATCGTCTCATGTTACATAAATAAAATAAATACAGTTGATTTCGACTTATAACTTATCGATTATCTTTTTCTTCTTAAAAATGTTAAATTTGAGTTTCTCCTGTATATATATACATATAAATATATTAATAAAAAATAAAAATACAATTGAATTGTATTAAATTTAGAATTTTAGTGATGAAAAAATAAAAAAAAAATCAAAAAAGGAAAAAATTCGCTCTTTTACATTAAATTCATCTTTTTTAAGTATATAGGAACAATATTGTGAAGAAGGTTTGAACATTAAATTTCTCATCAACTGGTACCACAGTAACAACAATTGCTCACATATGTTTTGTTTATTTATCTTGTATTTGGTAATTATATTAAATTATATTAAATCCAATTTGAATTAGATTAAATTCAATTTAAATTTAAATTTTTAAGAATTAAAATTTTTTAATATCTATTTTTATTATACGTGAGAGACCAACTAATACGTTGGTATTTACTTTTTTTTTTTTTTGCTAGGCCTGTTCGGCCTCCCCACGATCCTTGTTTCTTCTGGGTCCATGATCCTTATTTCCTTTCGGTTGGGGAACGGGGCCTACAGCCCAAACAAAAACACAAGACAGGAAGAGAATGGAGTCTTTCCTTTTAGGAGTGTTTATGAATATCTTCCGATCTTCCTTCCTAGTGGCTCATTTCAAATCATGATTACTTGTATGTGTGGATATACAGTGGATCTCTCTCTCTCAGTTTAGGCAGTTTAGGAAAAGAATGGAGATTATGCACTGTTTATCGCATCACCAAACCAACTAGGAAAGCTGAATGGGAAAATATGGAAAATATCAAAAGAGTCATTAGCATGTTATATTCACTGCCCACAAGCTTACCAATGGTTGAAGAGGATACTGAGAAAAAAATATTTATTATGAAAAAAAACCATTTTGAAAACTGCATTCGCTGGTGAACTGCTTGACACTATTTTGAGTTAAAAAAAATAAAAAATTAGCTAAGGAAATTAAAAATTAAAAAATATATATATTAAAAATTAATGAGAGTACAAGGAGATGTATGTGCAAGGTTTCATTGCATGAGGCCCACAAAGCACGATTTGGGATGTTGACAACTTCGTTGATCTGTCTTTCAACCAAAGGATTGGCTTTATCGTTTTTGCACAGTAATTTTTTTTAAAAAATAATTTTTATTAAATCTGATTTAAATAATATTAAATTTTTAAAAGGTATAACTCTTATAATATATATTTTTATTATACACCTTACTTTATTAGTATCTAATCATTAAATTCCGTAATTCTGCACAGATACATAACCATTTTTTTAATGGGCAAAATGCAACTACCAAAAAGGTTTTCCACCATTTGATCAAGTAATATTGCTTTATTGTATTATACACATACATTGGACTCGCGAAAAAGGAATCCCAGAAAAGTTCACATGAAAATGACCATGCCTAGTGGGGTTGCTTTCCTTGTTTGTTTGCTGTACAAGGAGATAGCAAAACATCATTACCCCCAAAAGAACTCGGATCTGAGCATATTTATGGAAGCCATTAAAACATTTTCTGGGGTTCTAAGCTCCCCCAATTTTATCATCTGGGTTGAATCAAAATTTTCTTTTAATAAGGTAAAGGAATGTGTACGGGTTCAAAGAATAGTTTATCGATTATAATTTTTATTCTTGTTCGATGATCTCGGATTTTAATCTTAATATAATAAAAAAAAAAAGATAAAACATGTGTGGAGTAGTGGGGGTAAATGTTATAATTTTTGAAAATAAATAATATTTTAAAAGATTTTAATAGTATTTTTAAGAATTTTAAGGCTTTTGTATAATTTTTAATAATATTTTTTTGGAATATTGATAAAAATATATGTATCAATTTTTTTAAAGAAAATTAGTGGAAATGACTGCGATCACTGTCAACATCATAGCTTCACCATGACTGTTATTGTGAATAATAAGATGATTTTTATAATTATTAATATTATAATTAATCCATGACTCTTTTTTATTAAGAGAATAAATCATTAATTGATTTGGATTAGTTGAATTTTTGAATTTCGATGATTAAATAAAAAAAATATCGATTAAAATTATAAAATAATTTCTTTAAATTTATAATTATAAAGAAAAAGTAGATATGACAAGCATCAGAATTTTTGAGGAACATCACATTTTATATGGTATATATTCACAAAAAAGTGGGACAAATGATGCACAAAGGGCCATAATGTTTGTAGTCTTCTCCTTCCACAGCTTGTTATTATTCTCCCTACCCATCATGTGCTGTTGCTATTAGTCCTCTCATTTGGTGTTATCTTATTTTTTATTTTATTATTTATCTATAAAATAAAAAATTACAAAAAAATAATGTTAAACTAATTAAATAAGTCAAAAATCAAATTAATAAAGTCTTTTCTTATAATAAATAAAATGGGTGTTAACATCATCTGTGTAAGGTTAAACTTATAGGAGAAAATGTTGTTAATTATTTTATATTTTTATATAAAATGTTTTGATTTTTTATAGTAATATACTCTAATATGTAAATTTTATTAATTTGGAAAAGACACGTGTCCTTCCCACAGTTCTCAAAACACAAAAAACACTTTGGGAAAACACGCGCAACACAGCCCCCTTTGAAAGCCACCTGCAAAGTAACGCTGTTAAAACGTTCCTTTGATTCTCTCGGAAGGAAAAAGAAAAAAGAAAAAAAAAAAACAAAGGAACAAAATAAATTACAACAAAACTCTCTCTCTCTCTCTTCTCTTTCTATCTCTCTCTCTTTAGCTCACGCAAACAAGAACCTAACGGTCCTCGCGTTGAATGAGTGGAACAAAATGACGAAATTTCAATTCGATCGGTTCTGGTTAAGTCCTTTTGTCTCACATTCTTCGATCAAGGTCTTTAGGTATGCCTATGCCTTTTTGATGATTCAATTCTTGTGCCGATGGATTAGATCCTGATCAATTTTTTTCTTTTTAGGGTTTTTTGATGACTATGACAAAAAGAGAGAGTTATTGAAATTTGAGGAGCAATGAGCACGATGAACCAGGTGACAGTGAAAGACCTAGTGGAGGAGGCCAAGAAGCGGATTGTTTTGCTGGTCATATGTGTCGTTGGCCTTTCTTATCTCATGTCTTGTGAGTGCTTCTCCCACTTCATTTTCTTCTTGGGGGGTTGAAATGAAAATAATTCTAATTGATAGCTCGAATTCAATCCTTATTGATTTGGGCTTAAAGCTTTATTTTTCTTTTTCCACAATGTGGAATGATTTTGGTGTTTTGTTGCTATATCTGGTTGATTGTTCTAAATTCTGGTGGGTCTGATCCCTAATTACCCACCCTTCGCAATATCAACTCTAGTATATTCTCTTTCCTTAAGCTAGTTATCTTGTGTGTATTGAAGAAAAGAAACTCCTCCACCCCCCCCCCCAAAAAAAAAAAAACTAAATTTTGAATAGTTAGAAGGAGCAAAAAGGATCTAGCTTATCTTGGGATTGATTAGTGGGCTGGTGGCAACTCACCGGGGAGCGGAAAGCAATATTAATAGGAGGGGAAGCTAATTTATGAGGGTAATCTACTTTTAAATTTTGTTCTGTCCTTTGTGTGTTAAAGGCCATAAATAAGATCATCATCGTAAGAGTACATTGGTGCTTTTGCCTTGGGGAACAACTGTAATTAGAGATGGAATAGTAATTGGACTGAAAGAAGAAATGAATTCAAACTAAATTACCTGCCTTAGCTATTATTTTCCGATTGGAGAACCAAATGGAGTGATCTCGGGGCCACCCTATATTGTGTTTTAAGCTGTGGGAAGGAAAATGAAACAAACATAGATAGTGGATATAGACTTAACCTCTAACAGAACTTATTGATATCAGTATGTTTGCTGAAAGGAGATTTATATGGGCAAAAAGTGCCTCTGTGTGTGTTTGCATTTTTACGAGTTAATGTTATTGCTCCATTTATTTCGACATTTGTCCTAGTCATTTCATTTGGTCGTGATGATTGATTTACTGTTACTGTTTTAATCTTCTTCCTTCAGTGACAAGCTCCTCAGTATTGGTCAACTTACCTGCTGCTGCTTCTTTAATAATCCTTCTTCGCTATTTAGCCCTAGATTATGAGATGCGGCGCAAGGCTGCAGCATACAACAGCAAACCATCCCTAACGAATACTGCCCCTCAGAAGAAACCCATTGAAACTCAAAAACTTGTGGTTGACAAATTGGAGTGGAAAAGGAAAGTTAATTCGCCCATGGTTGAGGATGCAATGGACCAATTGACCAGACATATTGTTTCAGAGTGGGTGATTGATCTATGGTACTCCAAACTGACACCGGATAAAGAATGTCCAGAGGAGCTGGTGCAAGTCATCAATGGTGTTCTGGGAGAAATTTCATCCCGCCTGAGGAATATAAATCTTATAGATCTTCTTACCAGGTTCTTCCATTGATGCTGATACTTATCATTTCTCTCAAATTCATGTTCTTAGTATCTTGGAAATGAAAGGGAGATATTTTGTTTACTATTGCAGGGATATTGTCAATCTCATCTGCACACACCTAGAGCTTTTCCGTGCTTCTCAAGCAAAGATTGAAAAGAAAATTTTGGGATCGTTATCTATTGAACGCCGGGATATAGAACTGAAAATTGTACTGGCTGCAGAGGACAAATTGCACCCTGCTTTATTTTCAGCTGACGCCCAGCACAAGGTAGTCTGCTTTTTCTTTTTAGAACTAAAAATTGTAATAATTAAGTGGAGGTCATTCTACTAAATATGTCTACATAGAGTACACTTATTTATGTTTTGTCATATGAAACTGCCAGGTTTTGCAACATTTGATGGATGTTCTCATATCTTTCACTTTCAAGCCTGAAGATCTACAGTGCTCTTTCTTTCGTTATATGGCCAGGGAGCTTCTTGCTTCTGCAGTGATGCGACCAGTTTTTAACTTGGCCAGCCCTCGGTAGCCATTTCGTATCTTACTTCTGTTTTTGGTTTTCTTTTCTTACCTCATCCAGTCCGTTGCTGCTTGATTTTTTTTCCCTCTTATTCCTAGGTTTATCAATGAGAGGATCGAAGTTCTTGTCCTTACTAGGTTTAGTAAAGGAAATAATGCCACTGAAGAGGGCACTCAATCTAAACCAAGCACTTCTCCAAAAATCGCACCAGATCATTTTTCTCGGTATCTGGATCCCAAGGGTACTGGTGTTGAACTTGTTGAATTGAAAAATGATCAATCCAAAACTGCTGCTAATAAATCTTCAAAAGATCTGAATGGAACACGTCTTTCGAAGGATCCCTTACTTTTGATGGACACTCAATCTACCCGTTCGTGGAATTCTTTGCCCTCAGATTCCCGAACTGTGGAACAAGTCGGTCTTCAACGCCCCAGTTCTGGAGGAGAATGGGGTGATATGCTAGATGTCATGTCTCGCAGAAAGACTGAAGCCCTTGCTCCAGAGCACTTTGACAATATGTGGGCTAAAGGAAGAAACTACAGAAGGAAGGAAGGTACAAATCAAGAGCAATTTACTCATGGTTCAATAGGTCCCTCTGATCCAAGGGATCAGAAAAAGGTGTTAACTAAACCCAAGGATAAAAATGGAACAACAAAGGTTGGTTTTCCAGAAAATAGGGCAGTTCTTCCTGTACATAGGGATCAACTTATGGCAGGAAGTTTGGTTCCCAATACCGATAATAAGGTTTTGAGTGGCCCTCCTGCCACTCCATATGTAGAAGTAGATGAGCACAATCTCATGCCGCTCGAGGACCTTGATTCAGGGAGCAGCAGTTCCTATCCTACAGAAGATGATGAAACCAACAATATTACAGGTCTTGATTCTCCAGGCACAAAAGTATGGGATGGTAGAAATAACAGAAATCCTGCTGCTTCTCACATTCATCATCCCCTGGAAGGTTTTGAGGGCCGTACAAGGAAAACAGGTAAAGGGCATGTTCCCTTGCAAAGAGTACCTAGAGCACAATCCAGCCAGAAGAGATCCAGGCTGAGCAGTCGGAAGGTGCATGTCTGGCAGGAGGTTGAGCGGACTAGCTTCTTGTCTGGAGATGGGCAAGATATTCTAAGTTCATTGAAAGAGTGTGCAAAAGATGAGGATACAAGTGATGACTCTGAGACAGAAATTTTGGGCAGAGTTCATAGCGGAGCAGCTGCTTCTTCATCTACGCCCTCTGGTTATGTACCTGAAAGTCGCAGTTTGTCTGGCAACTCTCTACAGAACTCGATGCTGACAGATTCTTTTTTAAAGTTGAGGTGTGAGGTAACCATGATAAGTTCATATTCTAGCTAGTGATACGTTAACCTTTGGTTCTGATGGCACATGGCTCTAAGGGTGGCAAGTTGCATCATTTCACAGGTTTTGGGAGCAAATATTGTGAGGAGTGGCTCTAAGACGTTTGCTGTTTATTCCATCTCTGTTACTGATATAAACCACAATAGTTGGTCAATCAAAAGAAGGTGCAGAAAATAGCCTTTTAACTTTATGATTTTGTCCTTCATTGATAGAGTCTGTCAATTTTGTTCTCCTTAGATTCAAAATTTGCAATCATTCATTTTCCTTTATGTGAAGACTTACCTCAGATATGTCTTTACTTTGTCTAGGTTTCGACATTTTGAGGAGCTGCACAGGCGACTTAAAGAGTTTCCGGAGTATAATCTTCATTTGCCACCAAAGCATTTTTTGTCAACAGGTTTAGATGTGCCTGTCATTCGAGAGCGATGCAAGTTGCTTGACAAGTATTTAAAGGTAATTGTCCAATCTTGATATTCTCTTTGATTGTCTTTTGTAATGGTTGGAAGTCGAAACTAAAAGTCATCTTTTGGTTGTAGTTCTGGATACTTACACTGTTACACAACTCCTTTCTTATGAATAATATAGATTCTTGGGCCTTTTTTTTTTAAGAGGCATAAATGCCATGTTTGTGTGGATTCCTCTGTTTAATTTCCATTTGTACATGACTGTGTCCATAAAGCTTATACCTTATAATTGTTCTAGTTTGACATCATTCTTCCCTATACTCATTTTTTCCGTTGTCCAACTTTTCTGCTTCTCAGAAGCTCCTGCAGCTTCCAACTGTATCGGGTTCAATTGAAGTTTGGGATTTCCTCAGTGTTGATTCTCAGGTTTGATGTTAACATATTTTCCTGTAAACAAACCAGGCCAGAAAGTATGAATGAAAAAAAAAAAAAATAACTTGAACAGATGAAAATAATAAAATAAAAGAGATCTTCTTCAGCATTGGTGGTGTGGGCATCCTTTGTTTGTAAATCTACTTACCTTTTCTGTTCTAATGCAGACATACATGTTCTCAAATTCAATTTCAATTGTTGAAACTTTGTCAGGTGAATTATTTTGTCTCAGTGGCCCTCATTTCTGGGCATTCTTTCCCCCTTTTTTTTTAACATTTTCTATTCCTGGGTACTAGTTGACCTTGAGGATAAACCACATGAGATCGAGAAGAGCAAAAATGTTTCAAGTTTAGGTGGGCTTGCAGTGGATCCCTTGTTTTCGAAGGGAGAACAATTTGGTGCTGATAGCAAAGAATCAACACTGAGGATGAAATCTAATATGTTAACAGTTGGTTCAAGATTGAATGCAAAAGGGATAACGTATTCCCCAGTGAAGGGCTCTGGTAGAGAAAATTCAAAGCTCTACGATGAATCAGGTAGTGATTCTGATACGAGGATGCAGATCAACACATCTACCAGGAAATCAGTGAAAACTACAAACTCAAGAGAAGATGATGGGTTAGAGGGGTCATCTGAACCACCTCTTGATGCTTCTACTGACCCAACCCTTCCCACAGAGGTAATTAGGGTTTTGTGGCATTTCATTCTCTGACACCATAATTTTATAAGTTAAATCTATGGTTATTATCTCTAGTTGATGTTAATGTCTCCTTAAAAATGAGTTTATCTTCCTGCTTCTAGATATAATTGTGGTTTCCAAGAAAAAAAAGAAAAGAAAAGGAAAGAAAAAACCATTATTTTCTCAGCAATGGCTTCTCAGAGTCTTGTGTGGCTTTGCTGATTAAGATTTCTTCAATGCAGTGGATACCGCCAAATTTGAGCATACCTATATTGGATTTAGTGGATGTCGTTTTCCAACTTCAAGATGGTGGATGGATCAGGTCTTCTTTTAAAATATATTGTTATTGTTATTATTGTTACTATATATAGGGCAGACTTTACAAAGTTGCCTAGCACACAATAATTTTTTCGTATCCAATAACACTAACTAAATGTGCATCACAGGCGCCAGGCATTTTGGGTAGCCAAGCAAGTGTTACAACTTGGAATGGGTGATGCTTTGGATGATTGGCTAATAGAAAAAATCCAACTTCTGCGCAAGGGTTCTGTCATTGCCGCTGTCATCAAGCGGCTTGAGAAGGTAGCACTCATGCAATTTTGATGTTAGAACTTTAAGCATAGGAGTCCATTGATGTTTCCTTGCATAATTCTTGCAGGTGTGGCTGCTGTTTCTTAATTTTGAGTCTAATTATTTTTCTTTGCTATTAAAGTGAAGTAACTTTACACTTTATAGAATTGTTGAATTGGTCCTATTCTGTCTCTGTTTCACTTGAATGCTAGCGAGAAATAGCCAAGCACATGGATTTTCCTTTACTTTCAGCTTTTTTTCAAGGGATATTGCTGACGGATTGCTATATAATTCTGTCTCCTTTGGTACCTCATTCTATGTTATCACTTCTATTGGTGGCATACAATTAAATGTTTGTTATGCATGAAAATACTGGATTTGTCTTTTCCCAATGCATCTTGAGTTGGACATTTCTGGATTTTATTGCTAAAGTAAAACAATATTATTAGTTAGAAATAGGGAAAGAATTACAAAGAATAGAAAGCTGAGATTTTTTATTCCTGCCAAGCAAAATAAATATTATAAAGAAAAGATTCTTTGGAATTGGGTGGTTCTGTGTTCTCAAAAATGAAGCTTGCTTATGGATTTCAAAGGTTTGGTGATATGAAGGATGCTAAGACTCCTTAGAATTGCATGAATGTGGTGATCATTTGGTGTTTACGCTTGGAGAAGAATGCAAAAATATTTAAAATTATGGTCTTCCTAGCAATTTGTTGTGGGATAAGATTATATTTAGCATCTCTTTGGGTGGCTATTGGTGATTTTTCAGGGTTTATTTTTATTATTATTATTTTTTTTTGGTGACATCTCTAGGAATTGGTGCTTGTTCAATTGACTTTTGTGTTCATTATCGTCCTCACAGGACATCCTCCAGTGTATTTTTGTGCATCCTTCTAGATCTATGAAATTCTTTACTGAGCTATCAAAAAAAAAAAAAAAGAGATTCCCATTTTTGACTGTCCTGCAACGAGTATTCAATATCCTCTAAAGGCACTGGCAGAAAAGGACCACAAAGGTGCCAAGGAAACAATATTGTCCCACAACAGATTAGGAGAGCTATGAAGCACAAACAAGGGACATGTCAACTTTTCAAAAACATATAACAAAGAAACCGTATAAGTACTCTGATCTTAACAATAATATCAATGCAAAGTGTATCTAGGGTATTTAAAACTTCAAAAAGTGTTTGATATGTAAAAGAATAATAAAAAATGGGATATGCCATGTGGATGATACATATCCCTCAAAGTTTTGAATGGGTGTCGATGTCAGACACAGACACAGCCTTCATGATAAGTGTCCATACTTCATAGAGGAAAAGAGGATGATCCTTATAGTTCTCATATTCCTTTCCAACCAACTCTTCTAAAAGTATAATCATCATATGGTATATTGCCTAAGGATTTTTGGATCCTTAAATGAACCACAAACCTTGGAGTGCGTGACAAAATATTCAAAAGACCTTGGAGTTAGGAAGCAAGGTATATATATATATATATACATACGGATTCTCCATTTCTGATACCTATGATTTATGACAAGAACTGGATACTTGACGTGGTACCTCCCTCTTTTTCTAGCCACTAGATACTTTATTGGTCACTTGAAGAATGCTTCATGTGGACTTCTTTCTTACAGTACATACCTACTAATTTCATGTATGGTGTTGTTTGTTGATATATGATACACACAAATACACACACATATGTTAATAAGAAAGCGGAAAATTTGTTGATAGTATAATTTTAAAATGAAGAAACCACATATCTAACTTATCATATCTACTGCTCTTTTGTACAATATGTTTCTAATTTACTAAGATAGTCTTTTTTCTTTTTTCTTTTTCTTTTTTTTTTGGAATTATCTCTAGAATAGTAAAATCTTCTCATTGCAATTTGTATTAATTGTTATTATTTTAAAACTGTATAATTGCGGTGTGATTTTCTAATTTTTCAAATAGTGTGTATTGCATGCCCATATTGTGTTGTGATGTCCTGTATTTGTATGTGTGCTTCATATCCTCGGGGACACCATCCGTATCTTTGTTAACAATTCTACTGCTACCTAATTAAAATATCATCATTTGAAGCTAGAATTGTTGTATGGATTCTTGATTGCGAAACATAAATCGCAAAATGCCATTGGTCTTTCCTCTAAATTTTTCCTTCAGACCTAGTAATTATACCGACAAATCCAGAGCATGCATATCCGAGCATTGGGCACAACACTAGATGTTTCTTTATCTTTCCATGACTAATTCTCATGTATGATGTTAGCATTTCGTATAGACTTTTTTTTTTTGGTAAGTGGATTACATGCCACCAATTGGTATCTGGGTTTCGCCTAACTAATTCGGCCCGAGTACTGTAGGGCCCTCTATGGAGGGGTTGGCTCTCCCAAAGCCTATTTCTCCATTCCCATGGCTCGAACCCGAGACCTATGGTTAAAGAAGCGTAGCGGCTGACCACTACACACATAAGAGTTTGGTTTGTTATGGGCATTTTAACTCCATATCCACTAACATTTCCACCTTCCTATGTTAGAGTTTATTCCATTAAATTTATTATTGAGACTAGTTATGCTGAAATCAAATGCTCCAAGAAATTGGTCCCTGAAAATGTCCTGCAATTTTTTCCATTGACAATGCAAAAATATTTTGGGTTTTCTTCTGTTTATATGATTGGTGAGATTGTTCTTTTACACCAAGGAAAAAGAAAAATAGTGCCATTGACATGACAAAATGAGACATATGACTATCATATTGCATACTAACATACGGGAGGCACAGTCCTTAGTGGGATCAATTAACCCCTCCAACATTTGGAAACTAAAGAAATTCAATTGAACATCATATATTGTTTAGAGGTTTTATGTGAAATGACCCCACTTAATAGCCAAAAATTTAAAGGAATAGGTAGACTGGGGCTTAATTTATTATGCAAGTTGTGTTAGTTGATTAGAAACGTCAATGATCAAAATGAAAAATCTTTTCTGCTGCAGTTTCATTAATTTAATATAATTAAAATTTTTTATACTGTGTGTAAGGAGTAGTATTAATCCTTTCATGTAGTTATAAATCAATTGATCCTGCTGAAAAATATCCCGACCATGCCACTTCATAGCTATGGATGTAAAAGTTATTAAAAGGAACAGTAACTATTATGTAACATTTGAAATGACTTGTCAATGGGAATATGTTGATTCTACTCTTTAAATGTCACAACAGACCATAGTGATCTTCATCCTCCATAATCTCTATGTTGAAAAGCAAAGCTCCTCTCTGTAGGCTGCTGAATATCAGCAGGGCACTGAAAGTTTTGCCAGCAATTTAAAATTTCAATGTAATACATTAAGAGGTTCTATGGCAAGGAAGAGCTTTTGCTTATTTGTCATTCTTGTTTAAAGATGTTGGTCACAGAAAGAAGAAGTGATTTAAAAAAAATAAAAAAAAAAAAATTTAGCAGCCAAAACAAAGAAAAATCATGAGCTCCAGATGGCGTCTATATGCTTTGGAAATAGATAGTTTTGAAGAGTCTAGAATGATGTCTAGTGTCCGAGATTCATGTGGCTGTGCGGGTGTGTGTGGGATGGTTAGATACATGCACCTCACCACTGCTTGCTTCTCAATATCTCTTAGTTGAAATATTGTATAGTCTGGTGTTGTTTCTGACCAGTTTATGATTTGGATAGATTCTTTGGCCTGATGGAATATTCATCAGCAAGCATCCAAAGCGAAGGCCACCAACTCAAATGAGTCTGTCTCAAAGTTCAGTGGCAGGTAGCTCATCAATATCATCACCTAGGATACCGGATAACAATAAACAGCCTGGAAACGAGTGCATGTTGTCTTGGGAGGAGCAACAAAAACAAGAAGCTGAACGGCGGGCTAAGTTTGTGTATGAGCTGATGATTGGTAATATATACAGCTTTTTGAATTTTAATATTGTCTTTTAGTCTGCATCTGACATGTTTCAACCTATTCTTGGGATGCAGATAAAGCACCACCAGCAATTGTTGGTCTTGTTGGTCGCAAGGAGTATGAACAATGTGCCAAAGATCTGTACTTTTTTCTTCAGGTGCGTTTGGTGCTGAGTACATTTTTAGGTCTAGGCCTACAAGAGAACACATCTTGTTTCAGTCACTGATGCTGAAAATACCAACAGCCCATTGGGTAGGCAAATAATAATAATAATAATAATAATAATAATAATAAAACTAGTAATAAAACTTTCTGTGAAGCCTGCATCCAAAACCCCAACCCCCCCCCCCCCCAAAAGAAAATAAAAAAATAAAACAGTAACAATGCTATATGCTTGCAAATGGCTGTCCCTAATATGATGCTTCCTTTTATTTGCAGTCATCGGTTTGTTTGAAACAACTTGCTTTTGACCTACTGGAGCTGCTGTTATTGTCCGCATTTCCAGAGATGGATTATGCTTTCAGGCAGTTGCATGAAGAAAAACACAAGTTTGGTGAACTCATCCCAGAGTAGTCAATCCCTTATACGACTGCACAAAACTAAAAATAAACTAAAAATTTCATACACCCGAAATTTGATATTCAAGATTATCAGTCATAATCACTTTTTTTTTTTTTTTTTTTTTTTTTTTTTTTTTAAGGTGTTCTTGCTTTATCTGTTGCAGATGAAAGGATTTCCATTGTTATGTCATTGTGCAGATGACAAAGCATTTTTCTATCTATTTGTCACAGTCGTCAGTACAGGTTGATGTCTGTAATTAGCTGTCAATTTTGGCTATTCAGCAAATTGTGTATAGATCATGAGATGCTACAAGAAATGATATACAAAGCATTTGCTAAGAGGCATTATCCTCGCATGCCATTTTCCGGTCTTATTCATGTCTCGATGATCATTTATCTCATGTTTGTTCAATCAGTTGCCTCTGCAGCAACAACATCCGACAATTACAGTATGTATGGAAAGATTTGAAATGAAAAGAAAAGATTAGGAGAGAAAAATATTTATTTTCTTTCGTTTTGGAGTTTTAGGTAGGAAGAAAAAAGAAAAAAATGGAGTGATTTTTAATATAAAAAATTTTCTTTTCAAAAGTGAGAAGAAAAGAAAAGAAAATGAGAGGAAAAAAGTTATCTCATAGATATACTAAATTTACTCTTTAAAAGTTAAAAGTAAAATTTGTTATTCTTAATGAATCTTTTTTTTTTCTTTCTTTTTATAAAACTCCCAAATAAAATAGAGAAAATTAAATTTTTTCTTCTTTTCTTTTTTCTTATAATTATTTTTT
The DNA here is from genome assembly GCA_037126225.1 of Dillenia turbinata. Classification (NCBI taxonomy): domain Eukaryota; kingdom Viridiplantae; phylum Streptophyta; class Magnoliopsida; order Dilleniales; family Dilleniaceae; genus Dillenia; species Dillenia turbinata. The sequence goes on from JBAMMX010000028.1 coordinate 15,561,942, forward strand.
TTTTATTCTTTTCAAAACTTCTAAACAAGCTCTAAGGGCAGAAAAGTGTGCCTGACTCCAAATTTGGTGTTCCCCAATGTCTCATTTCCAGCCAACCCTTCATAAACTTGTGCGCCTGGAAGATTATTAATAATTGAGAAAAATGCCTTTCATTTTATTATCTTAAATATTTTAATCATGGAAATAGGCATGAACTAATACCTAAGGCAGTGCTCTGATGATGAGTTGGAACTTGTAAGAGAAAGCCATTCCCACTGTTCTCGCACCAAACATAGTGATAACATGTAATTTATTGAATTTATTATTATTATTATGGTTTAAATTTGAATTGTTTAATACTCTGATGGTTGTTTTTATTGAGTTTTATTTTTAGGAGATTGGATTTGAAGGCTTGGAGTAAATTGGGCTAATGAAGCAATTTTGGAACTAATTGGATCAAGACATCCTATTGGGCTTTAAAGAAAAGGAGATTGAATTCTAATTTCAATATTTTAGTAATATTTTTTTTTAGTAAAAGTTGTTTTAGTGGGAGAAAAGTTTTGTAATTTACCTAATTTTGAAAACTCATTGTTGATTTAGAAGTCTAGAGGGAAGGAAAGTGCTACTAAATCTTTCATGTTACTAATTCTCTCAAAGAGGGTGAACGCTATATATTCCTTTAGGGATTCAAGAGCCAACATTTTTCTCCATTCAGAAGTGAACGAATGCTGGGGGGCACTCCCTTTCTCCCTCTCCTCAAAACATTTTTTTCATTTTCTTATTTTTATTTTGTTTAAGACTCATCGTTATGAGTGGCTAAATTTTTATTTCTGATTCAAGGGGAATTTTAATCGATTGTTCTTCATTGTGAGCTTAGGTACTTAATTTAATTTCTTGCCTTTTATTTAAGTATTCGTTGATTCTTGATTTAATTTTAGGGAAACCTAATATTGGTTAATCTGACAATTTAATTCAATATTAGTTTTTCTATTGTTATCCAGGAATTCAGTGATCCGTAATTGTCATGAACGAATGGTACAAGTAGCAACTAGGTTATTTTATTTATGGGTCTTTTACCGATATTCAATTGACCTAAGGAATCAATGAACCAAAATTGAGTAATTGCGGCTATCCCAATTAATTATATTTTGGTTTAACTGTTTTCACAGAACGTAATGCTATCATTATATTGATATGGAACGCTATCGTGTCTAGTCGATTAATGATAAATTTCGATTGGATGTTGGGTTTGGTTGATTAAATTAGGAGAACGCAAGATTTATTATGGCTATCTTAATAGATCTAAGGTTAAATGTTTGAATTATAAGAATAATATTTTTAACCAATGATCAATAAGACAATCGAATATATGAACTCTTGGATCGGATTTGGTAAATTGAATTTCTTCCTTAATTTTTAGTATTTTGTATTATTGATTTGTTTCGTATTTTTAGGTTATTAATTTTTATTTAATAATTTTTTATTTTAGTAAATTGTTTGAAAACCCCACAACTTTATTTTTAATATTAACTAAGAGATTAAATTCATTAGTTCCCTTGGAATTCGATCTGGTAACCACTATTGCTACAGTTTGTTGCATTGGGGGAATCAGTTTTTAATTTGAGAGTTTCGACAACCCGAATAAATTTTGGCGCCGTTGCCGGGAAACTATATTAATTTCTTAATTTGTGTTTTTTCACTTGTTTTTTGATTTTTGAAGAGGAGGAAAAGATGGTAATGTATGCAGGAATTTTGAATCAACAACTCTTGTGCATCGGGTATCCAACTTTTGAAGTAAGTCATTCAAATCTTGAAACTCAAATTTCAGAACTAACTGTTTTGGTTCATCAGTTGGTTATAGGGCAATTGCAAGCTGTTAAAGTTTGTGACATATGTTCAACTCCCGGATATCTTACGGATATGTGTCCATCTCTACAAGAAGATTCTACTCATCAAGTAAATGCCGTAGGAGGATTTCTTGGTCAATCCCAAAAGACGTATGACCCCTACTCTACTCATTATAATCCCGGATGGAGAGATCATTCAAATTTGAGTTACGGGAATAAAGGAGGACAGACCAGATATCCTCCTCAGCAATTCAACATGCCAACACATGCACTGACTCAATCATCTAATTCAGGTATGTCACTAGAAGATATTGTAAAAGCTCTCGCGACTAACACGCAACAATTTCAACAGGAAACGAGAGCCAACTTTCAAGAAACGAGGGCCAGCATTCAGGAAACGAGGGCGAACTTACAAGACTTGGGGAATCAAATCACTCAACTGGCAATTTCGGTTAGTAATTTGGAAGCTCGAACTTCAGGAAAGTTACCCTCACAAACGGTCGTGAATTCCAAAGAAAACGTCAGTGCGATAATGTTGAGAAGTGAAAAGGAACTTCACTCGATCTCTACTCCATCTAAAAATGTGGATGAAGGGAAAAACGTTGACAAAGAAGATGAATGCATGCATGAAAATTTAATCAAGATAACATCTGAATCTTTTTTGTCTAACACTTCTAGTGCAATTGCACCACATTTTCCTAACAGATTGGCGAATTCAGAGAAAGAAATTAAGAAGACAAGAGGTGATGAAATAGGTGAGAACGTGTCTGATGGAAACAAAAGAATTTTATCCGAAAAATGTATGAATCCAGGTATGTTCACTCTACCTTGTTTATTGGTAAGAAAAAAATTGAGCATGCCATGTTAGACTTAGGAGCACCTGTAAATATCATGCCTTATTCAATTTATAGTGCTATAAAATTGGGTCCCGTAAAAGAAACTGAAATTGTTATTTAGTTGGCTAACCATTCCTATGTTTACTTAGAGGGGATTGTTGAAGATATTTTGATACAGATTAACGAGTTAATATTTCCAGCAGATTTTTACATATTGAAAATGGAAGGAGACACTATCATAAATTCAACTCCACTTCTATTAAGAAGATCGTTCATGAAAACATCAAAGATAAAAATAGATGTGGACGAAGGTAATTTCTCTGTCGAGTTCGACGGCGAGATTATTAAATTCATTATTTTTGATCCTATGAAATACCCAAATAAGTGTCAATCAATTTGTTTTGCTAATGTTGTTGATTTAATTATGCATGAAATTTGTGAAGAAGAACGTGTCATTAATTTTGAGTCGAATGCACAATTATATACGGAAGGAAAGTTACATGAGACTCCCAAATTGAAGTTGAAGCCTCCTTGAAGAGAAATAAATGAAGATCATCAAGCATAACGATGTTAAATTATTACGCTTGTTGGGAGGCAACCCAAAATTTTTAAGAGTTTGATTTAGTTTTCTAGTAATTTTATTTATTTAATTTTAAGTGTTTTATTAGTGTTATTTATCTCTTCTCATAATTTGTGCATGTGTCCAACAAAGCCAAGTCACAAGTAGAGGATTTACAATTCGGGCAGAAGCACTCCCTTACTCAAGAGATGATCATGTGGTTTTTGGATTATTCACAAAAAAAGGGGAGGTCGAATGGGAGAAGAGAGAATGCCTCCAACAATTACAACACATTCTATTCTCTTTCTCGATTCTCTTACGAACCCTCGGCAATCGCCTCCTTCAATCAACCAACATCATCCCGTGTTCTTCAATCCATCAACTGCAGCCTTCAATCAAAACATCCTTCAAAGAACCCTAGACCATCATTTTCATCTTCACAACTTCAAATTTGCTTGAAACCCTAATTGCAACTGCCCGAGAATTCCTCTTCAATGCCCTACCATCATCAATCAAATTTAGTTCCTTCAAAATCCCTAGCATTGATCACTTCTTTACATTGAAGAATCCTCATAAAACAACCCCAATAGATCACTTCTTTACATTGGTAAATGGAATTTCTTCCTTAATTTTTAGTATTTTGCATTATTGATTTGTTTCTTATTTTTAGGTTATTAATTTTTATTTAGTAATTTTTTATTTTAGTAAATTGTTTGAAAACCCCCCAACTTTATTTTTAACATTAACTAAGAGATTCAATTCATTAGTTCCCTTGGGATTCGACTTGGTAATCAATATTGCTACAGTTTATTGCATTGGAGGAATCAAGTTTTAATTTGAAGGTTTCGACAACCTGACCACATAGAAAGGGTGGAAATGACCGATTTCTGTCTGCACCTCCAATGGCAATATAGTGGCTTATTTAGTGAACATTAATGCAGGTCAATTAATTTAGTTAGCATACACTCTAGGGGTTGGGATGGAAGAGAGCTATCTTACATTGGTTGTGGTTTAATGACCTTTGGATTACAAGAAGCAAAAATGTTTCAAAACATTGACCCAAAAAAAAAGAAAGAAAAAAAAATCGACCCTTGCCCATCTGCATTCTCTTCCCATACTCCCTCCTCCCAGTTTCCATTTCTCTCATGATCCTCTCTTTCTAAAATGACTTTCATTCTAGAATCCAAACTTCTTCGATGTAGATTAGTACCAAGAACTCTAATATAGATGATGGCCTTCTTTTCACCACTCCTTTCAACAGAAACTTCTCTAATGTTGATCCTTATAATTTGGATCCCAACTTTCTATCTCCATGTGCTCCACAAAATCCCTCCAATAAAAGACTGAAAAATTTCCGACGAATATCACAAACAGTGGTGTTCTCCATCAAATGAGCTCAATCGTATCTTATCAATCAATTTCCTTCAAGTGTGTTCGATCCTTCTAATGGATATCAAAATGTGATTGATCAAAAATTTTCCGATCAGTTGGATGAACCCACACAGTTCAATTATGAAGAAGTGGAAAATACCAATTATTATAAATCATTAGAACAACTATTAAATGATGATCATGTCATTGTTCGAAACACAGATCATGTTGATGGGAATCACCATGTGCTCAATGATGAGCAAGAGCAATGTTGTGAGTTTATGGAGCCAAATACCATGTGAAGCAGTCACATCGCAGCGTCCGGGCAACTTCCAGGTAAACTCAATATATCCATACAACGTAATGACTAAAAAAAAATACATACCAATACATACTTATCTTCCCACATCCAAATGCAAGGACATCACCCCTGATATCCATGTCCCAGTCGACAAAAGAACCCAGAGGACAGGAGCCAAAACTGCAGTAACCATCATAAAGAACAAGACTCATGTCACGGAAAATGAGCCCATAAATTTTCACAAATCCGGCAATCCATATTCATCCCCAACACATCCGCCGAACCTGAACAACCTTAGAAAATTATCATATCACGTGACCAACTATGATTTCAAGTGTCAAAGCTGCAGCAATTATCACAACCAATGCTCATTGGAAAACTTAATGATTGGTCGTCATATAACCATTCGATAGTTGGATGCTAAGGGGGAAATGTAATGCATGGTTATTTCTGACTTAGAACAACACAAAGAAATACAAACAATGAACGGGCAAAACCAACAAATTGCAACAAAAATCAGACAGTACTCGATATAGGTCATGTACAGCTAAACAGCCAAGAGCCGACATCGAATAATTTAACTGCAAATTGGTAAATTGGTTTCATTTCAAGAGATAAAGTAACCAATAAAATCTCAATTTAGCTGCTAAGCTCAAGGGCAATAATGTTATCATATCCTTAATCAAATTTTAAGCTACTACACTATAATAAAGAACAAAATGTAGCCTCTTTGGATGCTTGTTCCCGAGTGACAAACAATTCCCAGAATGATCTTTTTGGCTTGCTTAAGCAGATGCTGCAGCTCCCTTCTTCCTTGGCGCCGCTTGAGTACCTAAAGCCAAAAGCAAACAAAAACAATAAGGCCACTATTCCTACATACTCTAAATTTATAAAGTAAAACTATTCTTACAAATGGTTTTAGAATGCACATAATGTACCAATTCAAACTAGGACAATCAACCTGGCACTTAACAGTAATGATTTGATTTCAACAGATGAGCAATTTCGAATTTAAATCTATTGTTATGTATAGCCTTCCCTTTTTTTAAAAAAAAAAATAATGGGCATAACAATGGTACTAATGAGCACAAGTAAATAAGCCTTTTAAGATAACAGGAATTACAAAAAAAATGGAGAAAGAGAGAGATCTGGGGTTCTAAATAAAATTCATTTCGACTTCTGCAAAAAACTTCTGAAGCAAAATCTATTGTTCTAAATGGCTCTAAGAAATGGGTACGAGAGAAGCACTTTCAAAATGAAATCGGTACAACGAAACAAGCTCAAAGTGAAATCAAACATACAATATGGGAAGAAACAACAAATGCACAGAGAGAGAGAGAGAGAGAGAGAGAGTACCTTCTCTGAAATTGCTCTTGAATCTGGTGGGGACGTGACGGAGATACCTCATGCGCCCAGTCCCGGTGGTCTTTCTTCTGATTGCCTTTACACTCCAGTTATCTTCAAAATAAATCAAAATAATAATAATAATAATAATAATAATAATAAAACATTTTCTTCTGTAAAAGAGGTAGATATATATATATATATATATATAGGGGGAGAGAGAGAGAGAGATGGGTTTCTGTTACATTTGCGGATGCGACTGGAAGGGTAGCCACAAGAACCACAACGGCTCTTCTGAAGATGGAAGCTCCTCCGTCCGCATCTCACACACAGTGTGTGTGTCTTGTTCCTCCTCTTTCCAAAGCTTCCTGTTCCTTTTCCCTAACGTTAATAGCTTAGAGTTAGAGAGTGATTGAGAGAGAGAGAGAGAGAGGAGGGGGGTTTTACCATTGTTGCAGGCGACGAAGAACCCCCAAGGAGAAGACGAGAGAGAGGGGAGAGCCGGATGAAGAAAATGGCTACTTGTATTAGTGCTAGGGTTTGGCGAAGATTTTGACAGCTTGGACGTGTTGCTGACGTGGTATCAAGCGATTGGTTAGCAATCCCAGCTCTCCCATGGTATGGCTGGCTTCTCTAAAACCGTAAATGTGGGCTTGGACTTGCCCTACTTGGGCTCATGTGTGGAAACCCTTGGGCCGTGAGCTATGCGAACATAGAACTGGGCTGCGTCCATAGCCCAAGCTAGCCCAGAAGAGAAAAAGCGCGGGAAGATTTTGATGCAATGCAACGCAGCGACGAGAGAGAGAGAGAGAGAGAGAGAGATTTACAGGGTTTGTGAATTTGGATTGAGATTGAGAGCAAAGAAAGCAATAGTGGTTGAAGTTTAAGGATACTACAAATGAAGAAACCTGAAATCGAGCGATGTGACCTGAAATTTTTAGCATTTCTGTACAATTCCTATTCGATTAAGATGGATTTCATGAATGTACTCTATAAATTCCTCAATGGCGGTGTCTCCTTGCTTGAAAGCCCCACAGGTTATCTCTCTCTCTCTCTCTCCCCCGATGAATTTGAATTTCTTTTTGTGTCACAAAGAAGAGGACTTAAACGAAAACCCACATGAAAATTTCGAGAGTAACAAGGAAAATATGGAGTTGAATGATGAGGAGTTTTGGGTGGATGAGTTTGAGAGTGAAGAGGAAGAAGGCAATGGCAGGACATTGAGGAGGAAGGTTGCCAGGTCGGTGGTCGACATGTGTCGGTTTGTTCCTCAAGTGATGAGGATGGAGAAGATGGAAAGGAATCTGATGAGGATGAGGAAGAGGAGGCTACTTTGAAGGTTTACTTTTGTAGTCGGACACGTTCACAGCTTTCGCAGTTTGTAAAGGAGTTGTGAAAAACTGCTTTTGCTTCAGAGTTGAAGGTTGTGAGTCTTGGGTCTATGAAGAATTTCTGCATTAATGAATGTATGTATCTTTATTCAATCATTTTGTCCATGTTTTCAGTGCGTGCATGATCCTTCATTTAAAAAAAAATGGAGTCAGATGCGTTGAAGATGGAGAGTTCAACTCGAATTAACGGGCGGTGTTTGGAGCTCCAGAACTTGAAGAAAAGCAAGGTTTCCAAGATCAAGGTATTGATGTTAACTTTTGAAGAACTGGTATGGAAACTGAAACATTGTTGACTGCCGGGTTAACCTTTAACTAGGATTTGCATGAATTACTAATACAAACTAGTTTGTTCTGATGTATTAAGTCTTAAGCCTCAAAAGGGGAGAACCATTAACCAGTAAGAGGGATATTTACTTAAATGGAATTGGTGTTCTGAAATTAAAATGCAATTTTTATGATGTTCTTATAAAGTAGCTCTAAAAATTTGCTTGAAATGTATTAAAGCTAAATAGGCACTAGAATAAGTTGCTCGCTGAGCAATGAAAGTGCTCTTGGGACCTGTTTCTGGTAAACCAAAAATTTTGCACGTTGCCCATTGAGGTGCAGTTGATTTAAGTGGTAGTATCTATTTGCAGAACCTGGGTTCTGGAGGAAGACTCTGAAGGACCAAAGCTTCTTCTGGATGCCCAAGGCTCAGAAAACATAAATTACAGAAAGAGTTTAGGAATAAGATCTCTCAATGATTTCTTGCAAACAATAACAACAACAACTTCAACCTTAAACCCAAATTTTAGGGTCGGCAGAACAAGTGCTTGCGAACATACTATATTATCATCAAAGATTTCACAGCCTTTTGGGACCTGGCAATCGAAGATATATACAAATCCTGCTGGTTCTTACTTGTGCCTTTCTTGAAACCTTACAAGACAAGAAGTTTTTAGGGTAATGAAGATTCTTGCGGTGATGCTGATAAGACTTCTGAAATGAGAAGTTCCTTAACCAGTTCTATGGCCATTAACGATTTCTTATTTTCTTTCAACATTTGATAGGGCATAAATTAGTGTAATATTTACAATTGATTTTGTTTTATTTTTAAATAAATATTGCACTAATTAGTATATTTTATTATATTTTATGTGATAGGAATAATGGAGGAGTCATGAAGAAAAAAGGAAGGAAAAGAAGACAAATTTGGAAGCATTGAAGATTTGTAAATATTCCTAAATATTTGGGAATAAGAATTTTGAGAAATTCTAAACTCTTGTAATTTATCATTTAGTAGTTACCTAAAATTTAGGAGAGTTTTCTCTCTAAAAATTAGGTTAACTACTCATATATATATAGAGTTATGAAAGCTAAAGGAGAGCCCAAGAAGGGGGCAGCCGCCCCTTCACCATCTTTCCACCATTTTTGTCACGTCCTATAGCTTCTAAAGGTCACATTCTTCATTGTCCAGCAACTTTTCAACATTAATAAAATAGTTTTGTGAGTTTTATTTTTTTTCCTCCTCTTATATTTTCTCTTTAATTTTATTTTCTAGTTGAAGGTTAGTTGAAACTTTGATTCATGATATTGTGAGATCTAAATGTGTTTATTCATTCATCAATCATAAATATTTATTTAATTTCCGTACTTCATGGATCATGATTTTCTAGGGTTTATTGAATAGATGACCAATGTTTAATAGACCTAGATTAATCTACAACTAATTAAAACGGCAAATCCGTAATTGTTTGTTAGTTTTAATGAAGTGGTAATTGGCATTCATGTCATGGGAATGACATTCGTGTCATGGGATTAAATAATCTAATTTAAATGAACCCGATGTGTGTTTGTTAATTAGAATTGGATCTTTCTAAATTTTAATGTTGTTGAGACTTTCAATCCTAAGAGCTTCTCTAGGGTTGACTCTCGATTAGGGAAATAATTAACGAGCGTCTCTTAATTATCGACGAAATAAGGAGAGATTGGTCGTTGGGCGATTGTCGGCGACTATAACCAATTTATTTATGCATTGTTGAATTATTCTTGAATCAATGATCAATCGATTGAATCAAAGTGGAAACAAACCCTTCAACTAGGTCAATTTATCTTGATTTTTATTCATTTAAATTTTGCCTGATTTTATTTTGTCGTTTGCTATTTCGATTTTAATTCTTCGTTTATTTAGATTTGGAAGTTAATTTAGTCAACTCAAAACCCCAAAATTTTATTTTGATTTTTATTTTCCTTAAAAGAAATAAATCCACCGTTCCATTCGACCCTGCTTACCCTAGACTCGTCTTTCATAAAGTAGGTAATTTATTTTTGGTTATTTGACACGCACCAAATTTTTGGCGCCCTTGTGAACGGTATTAAGTGATTTATTTCTTTTTATGTTTTGTTTTCTTTCAATTTTTGAAGACTAACCTTTGCGGGTGAACTTATTGAGATTTGACGGTGACATAGAAGAGAAGGATTTGTGAAAATATGGCTGATCAAAAGACTTTGAGGGAGTTATTATTTCCTCGATGCACATACTTTTTCTACAATGATTTTCCTAATATTGAGACTCCTCAACAATTTGGAATATGGCAAGATGTTCCAAAGAGAGACAATGAGGTAAGTGATTTTTCCCTTCGTCAAGAATTGAGAGAACTAATTTCTCTTATGCGTAATTTTATTGTAGGAGAAACACTGTCGATACAAACTTGTGGAATTTGTTCAGAGATGGATCATCCAACCGATAAGTGTCCTATTCTTTATGGTGACCCATATTCAAACATCTATAATCGAGGATGGTATAATGAACCATATTTCAATTATGGAAATTGGCAACAAGGATTTCAACGACAACCACAAGTTCAATCTCAATTTCAGTCTCAACAAACTTTTTCGAACCAAGGTACGTCTCTAGAAGAGATTGTTAAGAGTTTGGCTAACAGTACTTTGAGATTTCAACAGGAGACAAGAGTCAACATCCAAAATTTGGAAAATCAAGTGTCAGAATTGATGGCAACCATGAGTCGATCGGAAAATTCATCAAAAGAAATAGAAGACAATTCATCAAAAGCCGAAGAAGATATGGAAATTGAGCAAATAGAGAAATCATCAACAATGAATGAATCCACCGAGGAGGTAAATAACGAGTCCAATACTTTCAAAACAAAAATTTTGATTTTACCACCTTTTCCTAGTAGGTTGGCACAACCGAAAGAGGATGAAGAAAAAGAGATTTTGGAAACTTCTCCAAAAGAAGGAACCAACATTCCTCTCCTAGAAGTAATAAAGCAAGTGCCAAGACCATTCATGAAAAGAGTTAAGACAAAAATTGATACGGATTTGGGTACTCTAACTCTTGAGTTTGATGGTAAAATTGATACTTTTAATATTTTTGATGTTATGAAGTATCCAAATGATTTTAAGTCTATTTTTCATGATAGCATGGTGGAATTTATTGTTCATGATAATTTTGTGCAAGATGAATTAGATTTTGTTTTTAAGGAAAAAGTGACAAACAAGGTTGTACAATTAGACAAATTTCTTGAAAACAAACTCTCTCATTGGAAACAATCATTGGTAGGCCATAAAATCCTTCACTTCAATTCAAAGTTGAAGTTCACGCCAGGTATGTTGAAATCTAAATGGATCGGACCCGTCTTTGAACGAGGTTGAAACGATGAGGTAATGTCGAGCCAAAGACATTAAACAAATGCGCTTGTTGGGAGGTAGCCAAATATTTTCTTTTATGTTTTTTATTTCATATTTATTTGGTTTGATTTAGGTTTGCTTTTAATTTTTAGGTGAATAAATGTTGAAAAATTCGGTGACCAGAAGTGCTCTGTCATTATGGCGTGCCCACGCCTTAACAAGCCTCCAATGCTGTCCAGTTTTACAAATGCTCTCAAATGACCAGAATTGCACATGAGTTAGAGCGTGCCCACGCTCTAAGAAGGGGTCTATTGCTACCACCAAAACTTTTTCTTCAAAACTTATTGGATTTGACCCTCCATTCACCACTCCACCCTAGGGAAGTTTTGTTCTCACTTTATCTTTTTATTTTGCTTTTAATGTTATTTATTTTTATTTTTTATTTTTTTTTTCTCTCTCATTTGGCATACATTGGGGACAATGTATGATTTAGGTGTGGGGGGATATTTCATATTTTTGTTTGTTTGTTTTCCTAGATTTAGTTTTGTTTCATTTTATTTATTAAAAAAAAAAAAAAATTCAAATTTTCTAAATTGATATGTGTTATTTGGTTGGCTAGAAATTTATGAAAAATAGCTTGTATCAATGGTCTTTGTACTTGTAATGACATGCATATCTTTACTAGTTTTCTTTGAATGAGAAGCATGCAAGATTTGACACAAACCCCATTTAAAAGTGAGGTTTTGAGCCTATAACGAGTAAATTCATTCTTTGTACTCGGAATTTCTTTTCTTCATGAGTGATTATCGCACTTGGATTGATCATTCTAGCATTTCGAGATCGTATCTAGGGTTTCATGCATTGAAATGATAAAGGCACTTAGGTTTACCTCATTTTGGCTTTCGTAAAAATCCCTTCCCTGAATTTTATTCCCTTTAGTGAACCAAGTTGAGCCTAAAACCCTTTCTTTCTTCAAAACCCTCAATACAACACCACAATCTTATTTTGGCTTGCATTTCAACCCTTGTACCAAGAATTTATGTAATTAATTGCATAATTTTAGTTATGTTTTTTGTCTCATTGGGAAAGTGCTGACTTGAATGTTGAGTTTGATCCTTTCATTGATGTGAAATGAAAACGGAATTCATGATTATGAAAGGAAGAAAGAATTTGAATTTTGTTCACTATTTGTATTGAGATGCTCAACGAAATTAAAAAAAAAAAAAAGGAAAAAGAAAAGAAAAGCAGCAGCAAAAAAAAAAAAAAAAAAACGCTGCATCTCTAAAAATTTCATTTCAGTCATGGATCATTGATCGAAAAAGTTTGATATTTTTATGTATTCGTGACTGTTGGCTATTATGAGCACATGTGGGTATCAAGAACATGTACTTTTGGTGTGCTATTTGTGTGAGGCGAAAATGTTCATTATACAAGAAATTGTGTAGTTAATTACATATTATTCTCGGTACATTTTAAACCCTTGTTATACCTCTTTTATCCTACCCTTAACCCTAACCACGTTACAACCAAATGGAAGACCTTTAGATTGGTGCATGAAATTCAAATTTATAAGTGGTGGAGATTTGATATATTTGCAAGCATATGGCAATGCCAATTCCAATGTGTTGATTTGAGTATTATTGATATATTCTCTACCCTCATTTTGAGTGAATTTGAGTGAACCTTTGGAGAGAATGTTGAATCTTGCTGTTTTGATTTCATTGGGAGCTGTTGGGATTTGTAATAGTTGTTCTTGTACGAAATACTGTGAAGTACTTGCTGTTTTGATTATTTTTCTGGTTCAATTCTTATAGCACATGTTGGCTTAGTAGTTCAAAAGAAAAATAGGTTGGTTAGAGTAGTTTTAATTTTATTTGAGTTAGAAATGCTTGAGGACAAGCATTATCTAGGTGTGGGGGAATTTGATAGGGCATAAATTAGTGTAATATTTACAATTGATTTTGTTTTATTTTTAAATAAATATTGCACTAATTAGTATATTTTATTATATTTTATGTGATAGGAATAATGGAGGAGTCATGAAGAAAAAAGAAAGGAAAAGAAGACAAATTTGGAAGCATTGAAGATTTGTAAATATTCCTAAATATTTGGGAATAAGAATTTTGAGAAATTCTAAACTCTTGTAATTTATCATTTAGTAGTTACCTAAAATTTAGGAGAGTTTTCTCTCTAAAAATTAGGTTAACTACTCCTATATATAGAGAGTTATGAAAGCTAAAGGAGAGCCCAAGAAGGGGGCAGCCGCCCCTTCACCCTCTTTCCACCATTTTTGTCACGTCCTATAGCTTCTAAAGGTCACATTCTTCATTGTCCAACAACTTTTCAACATTAATGAAATAGTTTTGTGAGTTTTATTTTTTTTTCCTCCTCTTATATTTTCTCTTTAATTTTATTTTCTAGTTGAAGGTTAGTTGAAACTTTGATTCATGATATTGTGAGATCTAAATGTGTTTATTCATTCATCAATCATAAATATTTATTTAATTTCCGTACTTCATGGATCATGATTTTCTAGGGTTTATTGAATAGATGACCAATGTTTAATAGACCTAGATTAATCTATAACTAATTAAAACGGCAAATCCGTAATTGTTTGTTAGTTTTAATGAAGTGGTAATTGGCATTCATGTCATGGGAATGACATTCGTGTCATGGGATTAAATAATCTAATTTAAATGAACCCGATGTGTGTTTGTTAATTAGAATTGGGTCTCTCTAAATTTTAATGCTGTTGAGACTTTCAATCCTAAGAGCTTCTCTAGGGTTGACTCTCGATTAGGGAAATAATTAACGAGCGTCTCTTAATTATCGCCAAGTAAGGAGAGATTGGTCGTTGGGCGATTGTCGGCGACTATAACCAATTTATTTATGCATTGTTGAATTATTCTTGAATCAATGATCAATCGATTGAATCAAAGTGGAAACAAACCCTTCAACTAGGTCAATTTATCTTGATTTTTATTCATTTAAATTTTGCCCGATTTTATTTTGTCGTTTTGCTGTTTCGATTTTAATTTTTCGTTTATTTAGATTTAGAAGTTAATTTAGTCAACTTAAAACCCCCCAAATTTTATTTTGATTTTTATTTTCCTTAAAAGAAATAAATCCACCGTTCCCTGTGGATTCGACCCTGCTTACCCTAGACTCGTCTTTCGTAAAGTAGGTAATTTATTTTTGGTTGTTTGACACACACCAACATTGATACATAAATTTGGTCAAATTGCTGAAATATATAAGGGAAAGCTACATCATCCATAAGGTGATGCTCGTTCTTCCCTTTTTATTTCTTGGCCACTTAATCCCTATTCCTACCATCCTCTACTTTGAATGTTGGTTGTAAAGGTAATGATCTGCTTGATTTTAAGCTTAGTGGCTATGCAGATAGAGTGGCTGAACTGCAAAAAGAAACTACAGCTGATTGTGGGGGAAGTCATGAAGAGGGAAGTAGCGTATCAAGTTTTCAGGCCTTAGTTGATTTTTTTAATTTCTCTGACAAACAAAGATAGTGATGGGAGGATAATAATATCAAAGAGACCACAAGTCTTGGTGCAGGAAGGACCTTATTTGAAGTATGTTATGCTCACCGGAGAAAAGAATCTTTTCAGAGTTTTGCTCAAATTCTGGCCTTCTTTCATGCATATGACTTTTTAACTAGATACCATTGACTATATACAATTTTCAATTTTGTTCAGATTGTGGACCAAGTACATGCTGTCATTCTGGCTAGGGGAACTCTGCAACCTGTAGAATGGACAAGGGAGAGACTTCCCATGGTTACCACAAGAGCAATTTCATTTTTTTCTCTTGTGGCCATATTGCCCCTCCGGATGGTATCTTTCCAGTTGCTGTTTCCTGTGGACCTTCTGGTCAGCCTTTTGATTTTAGCTATAGCTCGAGAGGCTCTTCAAATATGGTGAGTGCATCAAACTATGTTCTTATTTATGCCTCAGAATTTTGCTGGTGTAGCTGTCATTATTTCTTCAATTAAAATAGATGCCAATTTGAAATGTTTTTGCTGTTATGTGTTCTATTTTTATTATAAACAACTTTGTTGGGCATGAATTTACAGATACAGGAACTGGGGCTTCTGCTTTGCAACTTGGTGGCTGTGGCTCCTGAAGGAGTTGCCGTGTTCTTCTCTTCTCTTCATTTGAATATGAAGGACTTGTTCATGATTCATGGAAGGCCTCAGGCATCCTTGACAGGATTACGAAGAAAAGGCATCTGTTTAGAGAACCTAGAAGAAGTACATATGTGGAAATGGTCCTCGAAAAATACAAAGAAACAATTGATAAATTGTCTAGGGGGGGCCCTGATATTGCTTTAGCAACGCAAATGGAGCAATACTCCTGGCAATAGTTGGTGGGAAGATATCAGAGCGCATTAAGTGATGGACTGGATCATGTTATGGTGGGATTACCTTATCCTAGCCCATTTGACATTGAGTTAATGGAAGGGGTGAAGCATACTGAAAATTTAGGAGATGTGAATACAGCAAAACCTCAGTTTGCAGTTGACAGCATACATGCTGGTAGGATTAACCCACAGGTTGGGTTTGACATCTTAAGAAGCTGCAAGCAGAGGAAAAGATTATTATGAAATTCTTTGCATGAAGGCTGTGAATCAATCAATTGGTGCGTAACCTTCTACTATAGCCTACAAATAAACCTCAAAGATCATTTCTAGTAGTACAATTTGCGTGTTTCTCTAACAAGCAAGGTCTGACCTGAAATTCTTGTTGCATCATCAAATATCAGAGATAGCTCTGGACCAAAAATTTCTTAGATTGCTCATTCTGAAAACAACCAGTACAGTCTCTTACATTGTGAAAAGTAATCCATCTGACCAGTTGCGCTATTTATTATATTTAGAGTGCTAAGTGAGCTAACTTACGGTTTGTCAACATTCACCATGATTTTTGTGCTTTTCTATCCTTCCCAAGTTTTAACACTTGCAACTATAAATGCGCACATGATTTTGTCTTTGTGACCAGAGGTATATACTTTCAGATCTTTTCTCAGCCATTATGGCTCTATCATCCTCTTCATGCGTATACAACTTGCAGACTGATAAATAAAATTTTATGGCACTAAACTGAAATATGCAACAAAAGGGTTCATGTAAGCATGCTTGTGTAGGTGAAGTCTACTACCTGAGATATGTGGAATCCAGTCATTTCTGAGAACCACTCATTCTGTAAAGATATTTGCACTAGTGCGCCACCATTCGTTTCACATTTTATGCTTTCATTGTGGGACATGCTTGTGTGCCTGAATTTCTGCCATGATTGACGGGCTTATTTCTCTTTGCTTTTCTCAGGTGGGGCAATCCGACATATAAATGATTATGCAGCAATGTTACTGGTGTATTCCCGTTATGCACCTGATCCCTCCAAAAGAAGCTTCTGTCACCCAAGTAACAAGCTTCCACATCCACAATGGATAAAGGATCGTCTTGTACCCACAACTGATAATTATGGGCAGGTGCATAGGTTACTCCATCAATTCTTCAAATATAACAAGCAGAGAGCATGTCAATAGAAATATTTCCACAGAAGTGATTGTGAAGGAAAAAAAAAAGAATAGTATCATACAAAGTCTCTGAGCATGTCAATTTCAATTTAATTGGTGAGCCTGATGAAGCTCGAATGAGCTATTGCATTGTTAGCTAGTTGTCATGCCATGTAGACCAACAATTGTTATTTGATATTGCCCGCTAGGCTACATGTGTGAGATAGATATATTATGATTTTTTTGATTTGATGACCTATTATATTTTGGGTCAGAGTTTTGTTTACGTGCACACTTGAAAATTCCTCCTTGCATTCATATTCTCACATGATGAATTCCTTGTCCTCTACAGATGGTTTTTCACCGTGATTTGGGGTTTCTACGTAATCATGTGTTCGATATTTTGTATACTGCATCATTCTTTTATTTATTTGTAACGGTAAAGTTGTTTTAAGGGGGAAAAAAAAAAAACATGTCATGAGTCTAGCTTTCATATATTTTGTGGAAGCTGAGATGGGCCTAATTTCCTTTCTTCTGTCATTTGTGTAGCTATGTAACATCACTTGTCCAAAGACCATAATGTATTGTCTTTGTCAAGACTCGGCAATCAGCATGCTGGCACGTACTAAGAAGTTGTCTTGCATTTATCCTAACAATGGTACTAATCTCTCTCTCTCTCTCTCTCATATGCATCCATTTTCAGGGTGTGGGACGCGGCTTTGACTTCATGTCGACACCTTCGACTAGAATAGTCGATGGCAACTGGTTTCAAATATGATCCTGAATAAACTTTTTCATTTTCTTTTCAGCTAGGTAGTGGGGCTCACATTCATGCATTCGTTGTGTCCAGACAACAGGTCCTGAAAGGCTGATCTGGTCCTTCCACTTTAGATCTTGTACCAAAACACTGTTTCACATAATTTCATACAACACAAGTAGGTGCATTGCAGAGACTTCTGTACTCTTTCTTGCTTAATAAAATTCCTTACCCTACCCTTCCCAACGAATGCCGGTAGATAAAGGATACTAAATTCTTTAATCAACTACCTAGTTTAAAACTTAGGAATGAAAAGG
The DNA here is from genome assembly GCA_037126225.1 of Dillenia turbinata. NCBI lineage: Eukaryota > Viridiplantae > Streptophyta > Magnoliopsida > Dilleniales > Dilleniaceae > Dillenia > Dillenia turbinata. The sequence continues at coordinate 15,579,805 of JBAMMX010000028.1, forward strand.
ATTATATTAGGAGAATTCACCTCTAAAATTGGACCTGACAACACTTTAAAATATGATTTCGAGTACTGGTTGGTCTAGTACTAAAAAAAAATAAAAATAACAACAAACAAACAAACAAAGGTCACACCAAAAAGGTTCTTGTCAAGCCCTTGTATTCAGACACTCTAGTCTCTAAGTCAATAATCGCGTTGGGTCCAAGTTAGATGATAGATTATGTAAAATAATGCAAAAATACAAACAAGTTATGATACACGGATCTGTTTGAATGGTAAATGTAAAGGAAGTTGGTGGTGGAATTTCAATATGTTTACCGTGGGATGGCGACATTACTCCACTCCAATTGAAGTGCACATGATTTTTGGATTAACCAGCGGTGCCCATCTCAAGAATGTTGGGGTCCCATATGGTTCATCCATCTGTGTAAAGAGCCCTAACCCAAAAAAAAAAAAAAAAAAATCTGTGTAAAGAGCAATACAAATGAGTTATTTTGCAACCTCAGGATCTCTCTCTTTTTTTTTTTGTTTTTTCAGAAATACAAAAATTATTATTTCTGATTATTACTATAAGATTTTTATTGATTTCAAAATATTTGATTTGATTTAGTACTATTCGAGTAAATTCGTTATTACAATTCTACTAAAAGTTTTTTTTTGTCTTGACTAACCGGTATCCGAATTATTCGATTAATCCGATTTGAATACCGTTTGACCCAATTTAGAGACTGACTCTCTCAACACTTATCTTTTCATTTCCGATACTTGAACTTGAGAGTTTAGTAAAGAGAGTTTAGTGCGATATAATTTTACTAAAAATTCACAAACATTTTTACAATTAAACGGGTCTCTGTTTCTTGCATATCTCTGCTTGAATGGCAGGTGTATTCAATATTAAACTCTTCTTCAACACTTCAACAAGGACCACCTACCAAGTATGATTCACAATACAAAGGCTGACAAAGAAAGAGGTTGATCATGGATTATTTTTCACAAAGATTACAAACTCTTGGGCCTTTTTTTCACCTAACCCACCATCTCTTGCCCTCAATCAATGCCACCAAAAATAAGATACCCAGTATGATTGGCATGGTTGCTCTTTTGATTTCTGTCTAAGGTAACTATAATGAGCAACATTCTGGCAGACAACCTTAGAGTAAATATATGTAACAACATGTGACCAGAGGATAAAGTTTGTTATATGGATTTTAGCCTAGAGAATATTGTCCTTGCTTTTAGGATCAAATTACCAAAACTACAGCAAAAAGGTTGAAGGTGATAGGGAGAGGGGGACCAAGATAAGAAGGTGGACCTACAAAATTTAATGTGGCACTGTTTCTTTAGTTTTTTACTAGGTGCACATTAGTAACTTTTAATGATCATTAACATTATATCACATCGAATCAGTTATTTTAAGTCCTTGTAGGGACAACCAAGTGGTAAAGAGGTCTTGTTCAACTGTCTTCTCCGAGGTTGAAGTCTAGTGTTTGAATTTTTATGGTGTGCGTGTATTTCAGCGATTTTCACGACACCTATGTAATTCAAAAAAAAAAAATCAGTTATTTTAGACATTCAGTCTACAAAATTAATCGAAGATGACATGGATGAGGTTGTGAACAAGCATGGAAAGTGAAACTCAGGAGTAAACAACAACAATCAGAACCTTAATCCCAATAATTGAGGTCGGCTTTGGAGTAGACGTATATGTACACGGTCTTCTCCTTGCATGTTAACAAAGAAACTCAAGGGTAAAATGAAAAAAGAAGACCAAAATTTTCTTTTAAAATACATTAGAATCTACCTATGTTTTGCCTTTGTCTCAAGGTATCGTTAAGGGACAAACGCTGTCTCTTTCTCTCCCATCTGTGTCTTGAGAGCATCTTTGGGGGAAGAAGAGAATGGGGCCAAATTAATTTGAGCTGTATCTGCTCTGCAGATAGTTAACAAAGTCCTTGCCAAACTTACTTTCTACATCCACAAATGCTACTCCAAAACTCCATTTCCAAGACCAAAAAGTTCCTTCACAAAACCTTAAAAAGCATCATGTCTTTTCTATATGGAGGGTACCAAAAGTTGCCCAAAGCAACTCAATTCAACCCCTTATCTTGTGGTAATATCAACCCCAAAATTCATCAGTTGGATCAGCTTCAAACAGACTTTTCAGACCACTTAGAATCGGGTCCAGTCACGTTGAAGAGAAGCGAAAACAATACGATTATGTCATTCTCGTCCCAAAGCCAAAGAAGCCAACAAGACATGCCTAGTGGAAGCTATATGAAGAAGAGTCCTGTGAAGAACAACCGAAATGGGGGAGGAAGAGAGGTGAAAAAGATGGAAAGTTTTCAAGAATCAAACAAAGGATTCATCTGCCCTCCAAGTGCGAATGGAAGAGCATATTTATTAGCACAGAAGATTAAGGAATTGGAGATGATGGATGTGGGAAATATGGATCATGTGTTGGATGTTGAAGAAGTGCTTCACTATTACTCTCGCTTGACTTGCCCGGCTTATCTAGATATTGTAGACAAGTTTTTCTTGGATATGTATTCGGAGCTCTTCGTCTCGCCTCCATATCTAAGGGATTAACAGCTCAAGTCGCAGACCTGGTCCTGTTAAACTTTAGCTCCTTAGAAACACATACTTTTGCTTGTGCATATGAACCTGGTTTGGAATTCAGTGGTTACCAGTTGTGTAGTAATCTCTGTGCTCTCGTTTCACTAATTGGAGACCGTCTAGTTGCCAATAACAGAGAAGCAAGTGAATTTTGGAAGCTTTAGTGTTCCTAGTTTGTTTTGACATTCAATAATTTTTTTTTTTTGGTTGGAATTTTGCTTGTTGATGGTATTCCTTCTGGTACCCTTTACTACCGTAGCCTTTTTCTAGATTGTGAGATGCAGTCTTCTCTTAGGTGTGAAGCCTAAGAACTCTAGGTTTCGATCTAGGCCTACTTTCGTAATTTTCCTTTCACTTTCATTACTATTGCTACACCCACTGCCCTGTCCTGCGTCAGTATTCATCAATATCAAATATTGCAGTTAGGTCAATGCCTGAAAATTACTACAGAATACAAACACAAGCATAAAAGTGCTAGTTCTCAATCTAGCGTAGTCATGTATGTGATGTGTTAGACGGGAACAACGTAGTTTTGTCTGCCATAGGGTGAACAAGCAATGCTCACTCTCTCTCTCTCCCCCCCTCCTCTCTCTCTCTATCTCACAGAGGCTAGTAGGCTAGTTTTGAACACTTGAGCCTGACCTGACCCATTGGTGAAGTCAAGACACGGAGATTTGACAGCTTCATCATGACTGTGGCGAAGTCCCTTTGGAACAAGGAAGCATCTGAAGCATATGCCCTGACCCAATCTGCTGTTTCTTCCTTAGCAGTCAGCTGCTGATCCACATGGAGTATTCCCCTTCCTTGCAGAAGGCTACGGTAGTAAAGGGTACCAGAATTTGCCCTTACTCCCTCATAATCCATTTCCATGCCTGGCTCTTCAGGTGAAGGAGATGACATGGGGGATGATGCATCAAAATTGGATGTTGGTGAGGCTGCAAACGAAGATGATGGGAATGTCGATGGCAACGAACCTGATGGCTTGGTAGCATTGTTGCATTTCATTCTCATGACATTTAGGAAATTCGGGTCTAGAGATGGGTCTGGTGCTTCTGTGCCATTGAAGTTGTAGAGGCAATTGTGGAAGAACTTGCAGTGGATCATTCCAATGCTGTGTGCTCCTGTTAACAAAATTATAAGCTTTCTTTAACAAAATCGGACAACAATTTTTATCAGCAAAAGAATTTGAAAGTTCACTCAGTGGATCAACTCTTTCCTAGTGAATAAGTTAGACACAGGATTGCACCGATTCCACTAAAGAAAGAAAAATAGAAGCCAAGCCTATTAACACACAAAAGGCAATAGCCTACTAACAGAGAAAGTACAACCATTTAGCAGCAAAAGAATCTTGTGTATATCACACACAAACTAAGCAGTCAGAAGTGCACTGAAGCAAAATATATCCCAGAAAATAAAAGGCACACGTAAAAGTAAGAGAGAGAAAATACATTCAGAGCTCAAAAGTAAGAGAATTCACAAACAACTCTTGACTTAATTGGTTCAACTCGTTAGATGAATCAAGCACACCAAGAAATTGTAAGTTCATACATTAATATCGGCAATTTTAAATTGAGGTTCAAGCTGGTATCAAGGGGTTGGCTCATTTAAACCCTCTAATTTTGCATGCTCAATTAGTCAAATGGACCAAGCTTAAACAAGATTTTTAAGCTTGCCTATTAACGAGTCTTTGCCATGATGAGCTCATTACTGGCCCTAATCACATAATGACAACTAGAAATCCATACTTGCAATATAAGAAGTGAAGCAGCTTGAGTCTAATCACAAAATCAACCAGACTGAAAGGGAACACTAAAAAAACAAAAATGTTTACCGAAGAGACTGACAGTTTCTGGCTCATTGAAACCTCTGGATGCACAAACTGCTAGAGTCTTGGGCAGATCATCATTGGGTGATGGGAGTTCATATGTTGCAACTTCCTTGTAAGCCAGGGCTCCCCGTGTAGTGGATAGAACGGACCTTCAGCCTATTAAGTCAAGCATTTTCACAATCATATCCTATAAACTTGAGAGAGAGAGAGAGAGAGCAGGTCCCCAAGGGACAGCCCAGCGGCAACAGCCGCCTCTTGCCGACCCTGTGATCTGAGATTCGATTCCTGAAATAAAAGAAAGAGATCAGAATGACACATTCTCTTGCAGCCAAGACAATTATGTCAGCACAAGAAACAACTCCAGGACATACTTCTTCTAACTCTTGACTTGATCAGATCAATTATTTCAAAGCCCTTCAGAGTTTCATTTCGAGGCGACTCTTTTTCACTCTCAATTCCTTCACCAGGATCCAAAAAAACTGATGCATCACATCCCTACAACAACCAAAAAAGAAATGAAAATCTGTCTTAATTCAGAAATTTTGCTATCAAAATCATGAACCATAAAGTAAAACAGAATTCAATCCGATCCCCATGGAACCAAAAAAGAAAAAGTAATTTCATGAATCACAAAATAATCAGAAAAAATGGGGGGGGGGGTGGAAGAAATCCAGAGTCCCTTAAAAAATGTATTTCATGAGATTGGGTGATCAGGATTTGAAAAAAATGTCAAAACATTGATAAGTTTCACAAAATTTTTTAACCCCGGATCAATTTGAACAAGAAAAAACATCCACCCGAATGAATCAAAACCCATTATTCGGCAGTCAAGCCAATCTCTCTCTCTCTCTCTCTCTTAAATCAGAAAAGTTGATAGAAAACCAAATTCAATAAATATTATCAAATTCATAACCCGTTCACAATATATTATTCCATTCAAACCCCATGGACCAAAAAAGCAGTAAATTGCATTAATCACATAGAAATGAAGCCTAAAATTAGCAAGTGGGCTAAAAAACAAGAACACCTAGAGAACCAATCTTATGCAACTAATCAAGATTTCCAATAAATAAACCTGAAAATACTGATAAATTTAACAAAAATTGAAGAATCCAGGATCAAATTAAACAAGAAAACCCACAAAAATGAAGAAATTATGAAAAATCCCTTTCTTTAATCAGAACCAAAAAAAAAATTGAAAACCAAATTGAACAGAAAGCAATCAAATCATGAACGGAATTCCAATCAAAACCCATGAAACAAAAGGCGGAAATTGAAGTAATCAAAGAGAAATAAACATCATAGCAAACACAGTTAAGAAAAACCCAAAAAACAATCTTACATAATTAATCAAGATTTTAAAGAAATATCAAAACCCTAGAAAAATTTCTCGAAAATTTTCTATCCCCAGATCAAATTTTCCAAGAAAACCCCGCCTGAATGAAGCAATCATGTAAAACAAGCCTCAAAAGCGCTGGAGCTATATTTGGTTGAACTTCATACTGCCGCTGAAGGACAGCTTGAATAATCTGCTCTGCTTGAGGACAAGATTCGCTGTAGTAATCGTACTCTAGCGTCGAGAAATTGCCAAAATCTTCTAAACTTGACACCAACATAGTCTCTGACAAAAACGAAGAAGAAAAAATCGTAATGGGGTTTGAAGAAGACCAATGTAGAGGAAAGAATCCTTTCTTGTTTTCATCAGCATTTGGGTTATTTAGAGAGATAAAAAGACATAACAAAAGAATCAGAAAGCTCAGTTAAATCCATTGAATTAGTTCTCTCTCTCTCTCTGTGTTAATCTCTGAATTTTGCACTCTTTTGAGTGATGAAAAAACAGAGTTGGGTATAGACTGAAACAGAGGGCTTTGGAGAAGGTAAAAGGCGGGAAAAGGAAAATATTTTGGATGACGAAAATGCCGCTCCTAACAGAAGGTTCGTTAAGAGCCTCTTAGCATCTGATCGTTGATTTCTACATTTAATCGAGGCCGTTGAATTTGAGTGATTTTCCTTCTTTTTCATTTTTGTTTCTCTTTTGGGGGGATGGAGTTATTTTTATATTTAATCGCATAAATAACTGGAAACAATTTAATTATACTTAATTTTTTAACAAATTTAAAATTATTTCTTTTACATGATTGATGCCAAAAAAAAAACCCTCATTTAGCCATTATTTAATAAATTTTGCCATTGTATGTATACGTAAATTTCTAATAAAATTAAATAAAAAATTGTTAAAACTTATTTTTTAAGTCTAATACTCAATAGTGTTGAAGTGGTATATAGTTAATAAGTTAAAGTTATTTGTTTTTTTTTATATAATTATACACATATTTTTAAGATCGTGTATCAACTAAATTAAACAACTCGTGATTTATTGAAAATCAATTTTCTTTTTTAATTTCACAAATTTAAGATTGAATCATGGGATGACTTGACCTTACAGAAACCTTAATCCTAACAATAGTAAGATCTAATATGAAAATTTTTTGATTTCAAGCATTTTTATCAATTTAACTAATTGTTAAGAATTTTTAAAAAATAACAGATAGTTAACTTAATGAAACAAATGATAGATTCCTTAATCAAAATTTAGATTTAAATATTAAGAATGAAAAAATATTACATTAGGAGAGCTCTTCCTTTAAAAGGGTCTGACACTAGCTCAGTCAGATTAATATAGGTATAATTTCAAATATCAGTTGATTAAAAAAAAATTCTTAAAAATTACCAAATCAGAGCCAAATCAAATATAGACAAACAGTACGTCATATGGTGCATTTGGTTCTTGCAATTATTTGGGCCAATTTCTCCCTCTTTGCACAACACAAACGTAGAAACAAAATATGACCAAGGTGAACAAATCTACCAAGACAATTAATCCTTTCACTTGTAAACAGGTTCAGACATAGCTTTTTGACAATAACAATTTGCTCCACCAATCCAGAAAACATAATGCAGCAAAGCTTACTATAAATGCATGCTGAATTGCATATGCATCTACTGATTCCCATATTATCAAGTGTAAATGTGAGAAATATAAACAAATGATCGTACACTATTGAGAGACTGCATCGACAAATTTGCAGACCCAAAAGTGATGGGCATTTAACCAGAAATGGTGATCAAATGCCCAATGGAAACCAAACTTCTATCACACAGAAGAGGTGACAAGATCAGCCTTATCCATCATTTGTTCGCAATAAAATGGTAAAAGTGACTCCAAATCCGATTACTAGAATACCGTCACCAGCCATTTCAATGCCCAGATGCAGACACTAGAACATTATGCTCCTTCAGATGCTTCTGAAATTGAGCCAAACGGGTTTGTAGCTGAAGAATTCCAGCTGCTTTCTGAGATAAAATGGCATTCAACCTTGAGATGTAATCATCTAGATGGTTGCCTGGTTGGTCTGCTTCAACCAACAGGTTCATCTCCTGCAAGGGGGGAAATAACATTTCCATATATTAGTCTAAAAATAGTAAACTTGACCTACCGTTCCCCCCCCCCCCAAAAAAAAATCATAAGATATAAGCCTCATGCACTGGTGGAAGATAGTCATGTATGAGCTGACCATACACCCAGCAGTAAATATGTACTCCAGAGATTTATGGTAAGACTCGAGAATTCCCACAGGGAATGAAATAGGATCAACACGATTACAGCTTACAAAGTGTATGAAAAACAGCTTAAGAATATCAGACAGACCTCTCTCACAATATCCATTGTCTCCTCCACTTGTTTGCGATGTGCATTCACAAGATCCTCCTCTTCCTGACAGTAAACCCATATATTACATGTTAACAAAAATCTTCTGTGAAATGGCAAAAAGAACTTGTGTTTTTCTTCTCTTTCTACCTTTAAAAGGTCATTCAAACCATCATCCGCTCTTGAGTACGTTGTGTCAGTTTTTGGCTGATCCTTCCACTTCATCTGGCCATTGGCTTTTCTTGCTTTATCTTCTGGAACAGCAAATTGGTAAGAGTCTAACTTTCCATTCTTCTTCCATGGTGGTTTCTCTTGCTCATAAGATTCCTCTAATGCATCCAAATCTTCTCTTTCATTTTGATCGGTCCATGTATCAGTTACATCATCTGCATAGGTTGACGCAGCTGGTAAAACAGAGGACAAGGGCAAAGCAGTTGATTCTTTAACATTAAGAGTTGAAGACAAGGTATCCTTCTTAGAACTGTTTCCCTTCGAAAGGCTCTTCACCCTGGAATTGATATTATATTAGGAAAAGAATACAAATAGAGAAAGAAGGACTAGGACCTTCATTTTTATGAATTCACCTGTCTGCATATCTTAGGGTATTCAGTGTGTGCTCACATGACCCTGCGTTTGGTGAGATGCATGATATCATAACAGTCCGAGAATTCCCAACAAATGAATCACGAAGAACTTCTGTTAATTTGCTCCCCCTGAAAGGGATATGACCTTGGTCATTGTCAAGAGCTCTTATACACTCTTTTAATGCAAGCAAGCTTTTGTTGATCTCAGCACCTTCCATTCTGCATGCCAATAAAAACAACCATCAGAAGAAACATGTATATGCACTTTACCATAAGCAACAGGGACACCAGCACATAGCACAACCCATATACAACAGAAGCTCAGAAGAGTCAGAACAGTAAAGGTAATCCGTAGAATTGACAAACCCAGAATCCATAAGTTTAGACAAAAGGTAGAGTTCTGATCCAACTATCCAACCCACTTAACTTACATCTGAATCCATCTGAGGACCCATCCATACGTGTCCAGGACTCACCCTAAACAAACCTCATTATTTGTTTATTACACAATATCATCTCACAATGTGCATGAATCTCAATCCAAGCACTGCTTGGCAGTGCATAAACATGCTATCTTAGCTTCAGTACTGCAGAGAACTTGTTTTTGACCAGTGTCATCCCTGCAATTTTCCAAATGGCTGTAATCCAAGAAGCAGATTTTATTTATCAAAAAAAAAAGGGAATTTACAGATTCATGAATCTGAGACGCTGTTGATTACTGTATTGCATGAAAAAGATAAATCTTAACCCACCACAAACACTATAGAAACTTAACTTGTAAAGATAACTACTAAATCTCATGGTGAAAAAATGTGAAAAGCCTAAAGAATCTTGTAACCGATATTGCTGTGCAGTTGGGGACACAGACACCATCTCAGTGCTCCTGCAACTACATGGTTTAGGGAGAGCCAGACCTACACAGCTTCATCCCTACAAATGGAGATGTTGCTTCTGTGTTTTGAACCCATGACCTCAAAGTGACAACAGAGCTACCTTATTGTTGTGCCAAGTGCAACCCTCATATTTCTAGACAAGGACACATTAAGAAATCTGAATGGGCATCAGAGATCTAGATCCCAAGATTTGGCTAAACCCTAAATTCTGCGTCGCAGTTCCACCCTATAGCCATAAACATTATTATCTCTCTCTTTGTTAGCACCTCAAAAAATGTCGGTGCCTCCTGATACGAACATCTGAAAAAGCCTTCAAGCAACAGTGGAATACCATGCCTAAATCATGGACTACCCATTCCACCTTTACCGAAGCAATATAAACTTAATTATACCTTGTCTGCTTGTCATTGTCTGTGGTATCTGCACCACGCTCACTTCCAGCAAGATCTATAAATGAGAGCTTTCCAACCACTCGTGGAGGCTTTGACTCATGACCATCAACTGACCTCTTGATAGCAAGTTGGAGTATGGCATGTGACCGAGAAGATTCCTCATTTGCACCAGTAGTGCCTGTACTTCTTGTAGCATTTCCTTTATCAATGAGATCCTTAATTGTCTCTACATCTGATACTCTATACTCTTGCAAACCCACAATGCATACCTGTTGCTTACCATCCTCTCTCATACATAGTTTTCTGCATGGTCAAAATCAGCTTTATGAAAATGAAATATAAGATGGTACCGATGCAGAAAAGGATAACATAACAGTGCTAGTTCAAATAGTCGGTCGAGAGACAAGATAACTTACTTCCGATCATTGAGGAGATCAAAAAGTTTCCCCCCATATATCTCAAAAAAACTAACAAACAATTGAAACCCTTGGTTTCGGTATGTGTGGAGCATCATTCTCAGAATATCTCGAGATGCCTTGAGGGGTAATGGTTTCATAGTGAAAGTTTTTCCACTACCTGAGAAAAGCCAGAACAATGTCAAATCACACTCAGTTACTACCAAAACTAAATCAGCTGCTTATTGCCTCCCTCAAGAAACAATCTAATTGGTGCAATTGTGCTCCTAATTAAATCTATTGCACCTACAGAGAAAGAGATACAGAATTTTCAATTATGTGGCATCCATATTCTCCATTTTCTCCAAACAAACCCCATCCCCCCCCCCCAAAAAAAAAGAAACAAAACAAACAAACAAGGAAAATTGTAACAAGGTAAATTTTTTGTGTGGGTACTTGCGAAACCAAGTTGATATATTAAAAGGATTTAAGAGTCAAATCCACAAAATGTACCCTCTCAATCTATATGGTGGATGGTTAACCCATGATTTATTAGACACCACCTTAAAAACCTAATTTAACTCAAAACCTTGACAATAGGCGCCAATCTCCCTCTGGGTCTTCCCTCACCCAATGTTCCCAAAAAATAAAATAAGAGACACAAAGAAGGTCCCACATCCAAGACACGAAGAATTTGTTGAAAATCCCATTAGGCAACTGTTTTCCCCAATACATCTCCATGCCACATAGTTATCAACCTGTTACATGTATCTAGCTCACAAACAGGACCCACCACCAACCTTCTAACTGTAGCACTACGAGGCAAAACTGCAGCTGAACTCTAAAATTCTGATATTCACAAACTTCCCTGGTATCATTTCAAGTATATATGTCTAAGCCCCAAAATCCACAAATAGATGCTAATCAAGCAGTACCATGGTAAATGTCTACAACTCAGAAACAGCTGGATTACAACCTCATCACAGAATGACAATGAGAATAGAACTTGCATTTTAATTTTCACAACACCAATATATGTGTTCTTAACACACTCCTACCAATCAAAACATTGAAAAATTCATGTCATGTAAGTGGATGAATACTTCCAATAACTCAACCCAATGCATGACAATAGGATGGTAGGCTTTCCACTAAGAACTGATTACAAGCACTTGAGAATCCTAAAAAAAAGTTCCAATGACCTGTTTGACCGTATGCAAAGCAAGTTGCTTTGGTGCGTTGAAAAATTATTGGAACTATGGGCTCCACAGTCTCACGATAAACCTACCAACAAAAGAGAGAACCTGGTTAGAAAAAGTAGCACCATGACGGCAAGGTTTGTTATCAGTCATTCATTAACTAACCTCATCATTAGAAACCTCCTCATTGAGCACAGCATCAAACACAAATTCATGCTTCTCAACATACTCTGTTAGGTCCACCTGCAAAAAAATAAAGAGGAGGTTGTAGCCTTGAATCTATCTTAACCATTGGGCTCTTAATCGGCCACTAAGCAGAAGGACAAGATTTATATAACAACTTCATGCTGCTCCAGCATAAAATAGGAAATGGACAACCCTTACAGCAAAGAAATGTAGACAGAACAAGGAAAAGGAGCAAATGAAAATATTTGCAGCAGTGATGCCTAAAAAGATTTTAAGGCATGGCATGTGGTGCTCAAACAAAAATTCTTTGTTAAGATTTAGCGTATGATGACACCAAGCTTGACAAGGAGCACTTTCTTAAATCCCAAATCAATTCCAAAAATAATCTCTCAAACAGTCTCTGGGAAAATAATTAGAACAGTATTAACAAGTGAGGATGTATAAAGGGTAAGAATAAACAAGAAGTACAACATAACGCACAATGCTTCAATAGTAAGATGCCAGACAATTGGCTATATGTCCATAAGGTCCATAAAAGCATAAATACTACACTATTAGAAACCACATGGTTTAACTTCAATAAGCTAGAAGACAAAAATTAGACAGTATTGTGAAACCACTTGATAAAAAAAAATCAAATAATCCACAATTGAGTGGGATTGAAAGCCACATCCGATGGAAAGTCCTGGGCCCAGAATTTATACAAAACAGTTTATGTTAACTATACTGTCTTTCAGCTGGACGCTCATTTTTATCTGAGATATATCTTTCAATGTTTCCCACTATAGATCAAGTTTGAAGCCATCATCGCCAAATCTAATTTAGTCCTTGTTTTCTTCTTATATTTGTCACTATTGAACATATAGAACTACCACAGAGAAACTAATGACGCACAAGAAGCCACTAGGTATCCATTCACCTTTAAGGCTTTGTTTATGTTCAACTTTTCTTTGGTTCTTTTTCATATGGCACACTCCCTTTGAAATTATTTAATGTAAGCTCAATACCAACATGTAGGGGTAGCATTCTTTCAAACTACAAAACCATCTGTAAGAGTTCATCATAGTGGCATCCATAATTGTTCATGCAAAGCCCACCTAAAGCAATGTTCAATGGGGAAGATATGCACAGATAAACAGTATTCCAATAAATGACATCCCAAATGAGGATGGAAATCAAACTTACAAGTCAATCATCCACCCAATACTTCACGTCAATAAAGAGGATGAACAGAACTGGCCAGAAAACAGTAAGGAATTTTATCTAAAGATTCCTTCGACGTGTAGTAAAAAGACAAGGGACTGAAATCCACCTCAAACACCATCTTCTATTTTTACACAATGGTCTTCTCCCTTTTGGAAGAGAGGATCAATCATCAACGCATATAAAGAATATTGATCTTTTGGAATTCAACAACAATTAAAGCCATCAGCAACAGAAGTGAAAACTGCAACCATACTTTTTACACTAGGCCCAAAAAATGAATAGCCATGACATGGGACTTGAGAAATAGTAAGGCATGGATTTATTTTCTAGGTGAAACTGAACATCACAGAGTGGGCTTTGGTGTTAGGTTAATGTTGCCAAACTATGAGTATGACAGAAAAACTTCTATAAAATATCATCAGTTCTAAGTTGTTCAACAAAAGTACCTCATGCACTGGCTCCTAAATAAATAAAATCACAAAAACATTTTTTTCTAACAAGCATATTTGCTAAAAATACAACACTGACCTTGAGTTTTGTCTCATGAACAGTTAAAGAATTGGAATGACCCTGTATGGTGATGATGTCTTCCTCATTCTTAGCCAGCTCCTTTTTATTTAATGGGCGCTTTCTCACCTGCAACTCATCCATTGCAAGACAAAGAAGCATATTAGTAAGAATATCTTCATCTCTTATCCTCAATCTAGCTACAAAGGCGGGGCATTGACTACAGTCACAAATATTCACATCAACCACTTCCAAAATTTTATTTTCTAAATTAATTGGCCTGGAAAGTTTTTCAAGGGGAAAAATGCAGGCAGTTATTCTAAGGATATTAGTAAGAATATCCATTGCAAGACAAAGAAGCATATTAGTAAGAATATCTTCATCTCTTATGCTCAATCTAGTGATAAAGGCGGGGCTTTGGCTACAGTAACATATCATCACATCAACCACTTTCAAAATTTTATTTTCTAAATTAATTGGCCTGGAAAGTTTTTCAAGGGGGAAAAATGTAGGCAGTAATTCTAGTTACACATTAGTGCAAGTGGAAATATCAAAAGCGACAGCAGCAGTTTGATTGAATACTTTTTATAATATTCCATGTGCTTTATTGCCACCAAAAAAAAAAAAAACCAAAAAAAAAAAGATAAAAGAAAAGAACAAAGAAACGTACCACAACTTTGATCTTTGCAACAGAGCTATTTTTTTCCTTCTCAGGAGCAAAGCCTTTCAGGAGGTTGTTATCTGGCAATCCATGAGCTCTACCCGTTTGCTTGTTTGATGGAAGAAACGTCTCAGAGTCATCAAAACTTCTGCTTTGAAAAGAGTGGTATAGAGAGGAATTCTGGTACAGGGCAGGCACTGGCATCTGCCAAAGAAACAAGGACAGCATTGTATAAGAACACAAACCATCCAATGTATAATCAAGATTTACAAATTTCTGCAGCACAAGCAACAGAACTCAGATTACAAAACAAAGATAAACAGCTCTATCTGAACTCAGATTATAGCACTCATAAACTCAAATCATCCATAGCCTAGTCAAGACCTCAAAATAGTTCGTGGCATCAGTGTTATACTACAAATCAACAATAAATAGACCAATAGAAAAGTAAATAAACATACATACAAGCGACTCATACAAAAAATCGTTCAACAGCTCTACACAGTGAGACTCATTTTCCCATTAATTTCAAACCTGTCATCTCCACATTGGTCTTCATTATCCTTTATTATAAAACTTAAGTACAACAATGTACTTTACAACTACATTCTGAATTCAGTAAAAGGATATGCCCCCAGAAGAGAACATTATTTTTCTTTAAATTTGGACAATATAGTTACTACCCTTCTCACGTGTACCTGCAATCCACACGCATACACTAGGTAGTGTGGACTCAACCTACCGATACCAATTTACAAGATTTGAACTCCGGAGCTTACTTGACGAGAGATGCATCCTTTACCAAATAACCTAGAGGTTAAATTCCTAGATACATGCTTCGCCCCCATGGACGACACATTACAAAATCTCTCTCTCTCTCTCTCTCTGTCAATGTTGACATAAAATTGCACAACAAACACTTAGATTTCATAAGCAAACACTTCCAAACTGCAAAATATTATTAAAATAAAACCCTCAAAAGATAAAATCAGTTATCTCCATTATGGATCATATGGAAAACTAAAGAAAGTTGTCATAGACCCATAAAAAAACCTTAAACATACCAAGACAAGACCCGAATGAAGAATCAAAGTACTAGAACATCAAATGGAGCATATTTCACGAATAAAAAGGAAAAGAAAAAGACTTACTTCAGGAAGAAGCTCAGTATCCACAGAATGCAGATCTAAGAGTCCAGGACTGAACTCACTAGGCGACATCTGATCGTCGCCGTTCTTTCTTTGACCTAATAATCGTGAATTCGCCAGAGGTGACATGGGCTCGTTGAAAATTGATGCATCATTCCGAAAATTTCTTCCATTGTAAAACCCAAAGTCCTATTCACAATCCCAAAATAATCAATTTCAAAAATCAGATCTAGAGAGAGAGAGAGAGAGAGTGAAGAAGACGAAGAATTGAAACCTGAATAGAGGGAATAGAAGAAGAGTTAGTGGATTGAAGATGTTGAAGACCGGTGGATTGAAGCCAACGACCGTTAGATGATGCTTCTAAGAAGTTGTCGGAGTACTGACGTTGATGGTGTGCCATTGAAGAGACACCCGATCTCTGTCTTCCTACTGCATTCATCTCTCTCTCTCTCTGCCTTCAATTGTAGCTTCGATTGGACTCTCTCTCTCTCTCTCTCTCTCTCTTTCCTGGCTCTGAGTCAGTCAAAAGAGATTCAAAAACTTTAAATGCACATCTCTCTCTCTCTCTCTCTCTCTCTTCTTTGAACGGCGTTGGATTTTGAGTTCAATAGTTAACGGTAAAAAAAATGAATTTCAAGCTCTGTTTGTTTCGCCAAAAAAATAAAATAATTTTCGGGATTTAATTTTGACCAAATAAAATAACAGAATATTTGCTAATTAATAAATACCTATTCGAGAGAGAGAGAGCGAGCGCACGTGATGGTGGGCGTGGCGCGTGTGAGGCCTGGTTGATTGGATTCGATTACGGTGTGGGACCCAGGTGTGTGAATGCGCTAGGATGCACGGAAATTTTCTAATAGTACCGTTTTCCATTTTCAAAAAGTTTACCAATTTCAAAATATTTCATTATACTAAATACAATTATTTTATATTTAATAAATTATTTATTTAATTATAATTTTTATATTTTATATTAATTATTTTATAATTAATAATTATATATTTAATTATTTTAAATTTTTTATAAAATATGATCATTTTATTATTTTTATAAATTAAATTATATTTATATAAAAATTTTTATATTTTTTATATTTATATATTTATCTATATTTTTATTTTTTATATTTTTATAAATTATCATCTTACCGCGATCTCTTAACAAAACACTCAAGTTTGAGTTTTTTTTAAAATAAAAAAATTACCTCAAAAAATCCTATTCTTATATTAATTAAGATTAATTAAGATAAAATTTTAAATATTTAATGTTGAAAAAATTTAAGATAAAAAATATATATATTTATTTTCATGCAAGGTGCATGTGCATGTTTTGCTGGAATCCGCGACTGGTCTTCGTTGCACCGCCGCACGTGGGTGGGCCACTATGGTTCTTTATCATCCCATCTGTACTCCATCATTTGCCATCAACCCCCGCTCTCTCTCTCCCTCTCCCTGCCTTCTCAATTCAAATTCAAGCTCCTTAGAAGGGCATTGTTGGATAGTCGCCACGTGTATCATCCCATGGCTACATTCAAATGCCGGCGAAGTATCATCCCATGGCTCCTTGGATTGTCATTATTATTATAATTAATAATTATCCTCCGGTGCTAAAACGTGGAGTCCTTACAAAATATGTATTGTATTATTTTGTTATATAAATATTTTTAAAATTTATAATTAATTTAATATTTAAATTAAATTATTATCTAAATTAATAAAAAATATAATATATACCGATGACAATGATAGAAAAAAAACCAACTTATTAGATAAAAAAGAGATAATAAGTAAAGTACAAAAATAATAAAAATAAATGGATGATTATCCGTGAGATTCAAAAAATAAAAAAAGAAAAAAAAATTATATTCAAAAAGATGAAGAATTAAAGTGAAAAAATAAATAAAAAAGAGCAATAACCTGAATGAATAAGTAAAGCCAAAAAAATGAAAAAAAAACTGTCTTAAAAAACGAACAATTTAAGAGAAAAAAATTGGATAAAAAATAAAAAGTGTAAGAACTTGAATAGAAAAATAAAAAAAAAAACTATGATCTAAAAATAATGAGATGACTATCCATAAGGTTAAAAAAAAAATAAAAGAAGAAAAACCTATGTTCCAAAAAAATGAAGGACTTAAGAGGGGAAAAAAGCTAGGTGAAAAAAAGAGCAATAACTTGAATGAAAAAAAATAAAAAACTATAATTTAAAAATAAATAGATGATCATTCGTTTAAAAAATAAAAGGGAAAAAACTAATATCTCAAAAAAATGAAAAATTTAAGCGAACAAAATGGTAAAAAAAAAGTGTAATGACCTAAATGAAAAAAAAAAAATGTGGTCTCCAAAAGACTAAGGACCAAAAAAAAAAAAGGTCAAAAGAAAGGTGCAAGACTTAAATGAAAAAAAAAAAAAGTGTGGTCACAAGTCAAAAGGGTGGAAAGAGCTGGAAAAAAAGTGTGAAAAAAAGATAGTGGTTCCAAAAAGACAGTATCTAAATGAAAAAAGGAATCAAAAAAAGTATAATGATTTGAATGAAAAAAAAAATGTGGTCACAGATCAAGAAAAGTATAAAGATTTGAATGAAAAAAAAAAATGTGATCCCAAAAAATGAAGGAATTAAATGAAAATGATATCAAAAAAGTGCAAAAACTTGAATAAAGGAGGGAAAAAAAAAAGCCATGGTGGGGTCCCAAAAATATAGCACAACCATTAAGGAACCTTTGAAAAGAAATGTGAACAATAAACACTTTCGGCACTTTATATATATAGGGATACTATTTTTTGCCTAAAAACATATTAATATAATAATATCATCCAATGGCTTCTTCGTTGCCTGTTTTTAAAATTTAGGGTAAATTATATTTTTCCTCCCATGGTTTGATTGAAATTCATATATTTTCCTATGGTAAAAAAATATCAAATTATATTCCTATAATTTTAAAAAATGTGGCAAGTGGATGGAAATTTTTGAAATTAATGGACATTTAACGGAAAGACGTAAAAGGTCTATTACATCCTCTTATTAAAACTCACAAACTCTTTTCTCTTTCCTTTCTCCTTCTCTCTCCTATCCTCTTGTGGTGGCAATAGTCATGGCTGCCATAAAGAATCTGGTCGTTCTCTTCTCTCCCCTCTTTTCTCTCTCTCTCTCTCCCCTCTACCCCATTCATCTTCAACCTCTGGCACAACCAAAAAAACATATATATATATATATATCTGTCCCTTCCCATTCATCTATATAAAGGGCCTTATTTGGAAGATTTCTGATCATTCAATAGTTATTTATTATTATTTTTTTTTTTTATCTCCAAAGGGAGTGTGAAGCTTGCTCCTAAAAGTACGAGTCAATGAGAAAAAAAAATTTGTTGATGGGTTCTCTATAGCCAACCGAAACTTAAATGGCCAAGAACTAAAAGCTTTGAAGCTTCAGCAATGGTGGGCACAGCCACTGCCATCTCCATCGTTTACTCTGTCGCCGTCTTCAATCCATCAACACCTTTATTTGATTTTTTCTATAGTTATCTTTAAGCTTTGTCTTCTCCCTCCAAATCCACCACCAGTTTCGCTTTAATTTTGTTGTTATAAACTATCATCGCTTTCTTCGATAGCCTATTCATCTTCGTCTTTGAGTTCTATACTTCAACTGATCATCTTCTCTGCCTCGACTGTCTTCTGTTCACCGCCATCTATCCTCACCTGTTCGTCATTCATTTTAGCTACCAGAGAAGACCATCATTGAATCTAGATTCCACCATGTGAGGTTCTGCTATTAAACTTGATTTCTCACTTTTGATCGATTTTGCCTATTCAATTCTCAGGGGCACACTTAATTTTCCTTATTCGCGAACCCCTATTTCATTTGTTGTTGGCGACAGGGGAGGAATGAAAGAGAGGTGAGGAAGTTAGTGAGTCGGATCTGAAAGTGGAGATAGAGGTGAGGAAGTTAGTGATTTGGGTGGAGGGATGGAAGAGAGGGTCATCGGCGATGGCTGCTGGAGTCGCACAGGAGAGGAGAGGAGAGAGGTGAGAGAATATGTTTTTTTTTTTTTTAACTCGGGGCAATTTTGAAAATAACAATTAATATCGTGAGTCGACTCAGACTTTTCTCACGTGGATCTTAGTTTCTCATTAATTTTGACTATTTTTATCACTTATCATTTTTTCTAAAATCATAGGGATAAAAGTAAATATTTCTTTTACCATAAAAAAGATAAGTGGATATTTAGTCGAACCACGAGGGGGCAAGCATAATAATATAATAATATTCAAATTTGATAAACCAAAACTTGATCTGTTGATAAATTAGTGTGTCGTCAAACTATTAAAAATAAATCAACTTATTTCACAAAATATTAATATAAAGTGAACAGAATTGTCTCCTTAGAGAATAGTTGATTCACTTTTTTTAAGAAAATAAAAAATAATAAAATATAGAAGTTAAAAATTAACTAAACTAATAAATTAATTCAAAAAAATAATTGATTAAAAATAAATAATAATTTGTAATTAAAAGAATAAAAATTAATGAAAAATCAATTTTTAATCAAAAGAATTATAGCCACCTTGATTTCGGTTAACTGATCATCGATCTGTCTAATGAATTCAATAAATTAGTTATAGTTATTCAACAACCGCCGAATAACCAATCTCTCTTTATTTCATCAATAATTAAGAGAATTTTATTAATTATTTTTTTACTGGAAAGACAACCTTAGAGAATTTTTTAGGATTTAATATTCTGACAGTATTGAAATCTAGAGAGATTCAATTGTAATTAATAAACACAAAAACGAGTTTATTTAAAATTAAGTTATTTAATTCCATAACATAAATTAGACTAGATGCAAAGCCATGTATTTATATCATACATCACTATATTAAAATAAACAAATAATTATAAATTTATCGTTTTAATTTGTTACAAATTATTTTAAGATTATCAAATATGGCCCCTTAATCAACAAACCCTAAACAATTTATAGACTACAGTATATGAATTAAATAAATACCTATGAAGTATTGATGCAATATATTCAATTAGATCTCACAATCATAAAAAATTAAGATTTTAATAACCCTTCAACTAGAAAATAAATTTAGAAAGAAAATATAGAGAAATAAGCACTCAAGAAGAAATAAAAATTCTACTAGAAAAATAAAAATAACAACACTAAGATTGAGGGATCTTATCCTCTTTTATTGGAGTAGACCTTCTATTTTAAAGGAAAGTCTTCTCAAATCTTTCAACTACTAAAAAGAATAAATTTTCTAAAAGAAAATATGATTTCAAAGAAATGAATTTTTTAAAAGATAAAAGATTATAAAAGTTAAATTTCTAAAAAGAACTAACTAAATATTAGAAATAAATCAACATTTTGAGGATTTCAAAGCTTCTAAATCCAGCTCAAATTTTTCTTGAATTTATATGCAAATAAGAAGGAAATATATTGACTCAATCTCCAGAAAAATTTTGCACTGATTCCCAAGATCCATATGCCTACACATTAATGTAAGAGCGCTGTTGTCCACTGTTTTCAGCACCTCTACGTCAATACTAGAAATTAACTCATTTTTCTTTATTTTTCTTTATAACTCTTCTCCATTAATCTTAAAATATCAAACACCATAAAAATATAGTTATTAGTGTAATATTTATTTAAAAACCAAACAAAATCAACTATAATTATTATATCAATTTATATCATATCATGAATATAAAAATTTATTAATATAATAATATTCTATTTTTTAAAAATATTTTTAAATAAAATTGTTATTTAACCGAAATGGGTATTTAAAAATTTTTCAAAATAGAAATTAGAATCACTTTATTTAACCATCTAAATGGCTATTCAACTCTTGACTTGAGTGTCAAGCGCGCAAGAGTTCTTCATAAAAGGTTTGGTTGCATATTTATGAAATATTAGAAAATACTCATTTGAACTCTTGTCTTTGTATAATGTTAATTGTCTTCTTTTTGAAGTCCTTGAGTCTGGCAAAAATGACAAGTCATTGCAAGGATGGACTTTAGTACATGTTAGGCCTACACCCAAATAAATTCTACATTTTTATGGAATTTATTTTCAAATTTAAATTTTGTTATTTGAAGTTTAAAAAAAAAAAAAAGAGAAAAAGAAAGAGTGTAAAATTCATTTCAATTTCACAAAGTCCATGAATTTCCAAGTTAACAAAAAAAAAAAATGTAAACTCTGCTAATAAAGTCCACAAAATGTGTGGTCTGAGGTCCATCTTCACTAAAAAAGTTCACACAAAATGTGTGATAACTTTCCCCTAAAAAGAATCTGACAGTAATTCGACTCGTATTAGTTAAAATATAATTTTAAATATCGATTGATCTAAGTATCAAAACAAAACTTGCATCGCTATTTTTAGTGATGCATACTGAGGTTGCGTACATTACAAACGTGCTCATCTTATACTCAGTCGCAAAAATACGCAACTATGCTCATCTTATACTCGTTGCAAAAATATGCGACTATGTCTAGAGATCTTCATTGCTTGTTGCATCTTGTACTTGAAGTTGATAGAGAGCTCCAGGAAAATTCGACCTAACGGTAATGATCCTTTATCTGTATTAAGAAATGCTGGTGCCAGGCAAAGGGAGCAAATCAGAGATAATATGGCTACATAGATGTGGCAAGACTATGCTTGTGGACATGTATGAACCTTTGCTTTTGCTATTAATTTTATTCTAAATTCAGAAATGTTTTGCTTTCAAATTTTTATATTTATTGAGATACCTGAATAGTAAATAATCCTTACTCAAGTATTTTTTTCAAAATTTCAATATTTATGAACATATATATTAATATCAAAATATTAACATTTTAAAAATATCCAAAAAATAGAAATGTAAACAAACACATAAATATAAAAAATAAAGAATTTAGATGTAAATATTAATTATCTTATATAAATAATAGAATAATTATTTTTATAATAAAAATTTAAAATGATCAGATATGTAATTATTAATCAAATAATATAAAATAAATTATAAGAAAGTAGAGGTTAAATAATCTTTCCCCATGAGTTTTTATATGAAACTTTAACGTTGATTTGTCATTGACTTTTTTTTTTTTTTTGTTGAATGTTGTTAAGAAAATCTTTTTCTAATTAATCAACAAGCATTCAGGAGATTTTTACTTTTATTTCCCAAATTATAATATTTTGGAAGGAATAGTGAAGTGTATTAAGCTATGATATACGAAAATTTTTCAAAACTAGTATTTTTTGTTTTGGAAACGTTTCTACTTTCTCGTTTCTGAGATGTTTCTAAAACGATTTAATATATTAAATTAATTTATATTTATATAAAATTCTTATATTTTTTTATAATTACATATTTTTCATATTTAATAAATTATTTATTTATTTAATTATAATTATAATTTTTTATATTAATTGTTTTATAATTAATAATTACATATTTGATTATTTTAGATTTTTGTTATAAAATATAACTTTTTTATTATTTTTATAAAATAATTAACATTTATGTAAAAAAAACTTTATATTTTTTATATTTACGTATTTACCCATATTTTCATTTACTGTATTTTTACAAAATGTCGTCTCGCCGTATCATTTCGTATCCGTTTCCGTTTCCCTATTTCCCATGCAACATAGGTACTAAGTTCTTAATAATTATAATAAATGAATTTCATATTTTATTATTAGTTTTTAATTTTAACTAAAAGAATTCAATTAAATTTTAATTTCAAGTATATGAATTTATTTATAAATAAATTTCATAATTCAATTTATTTAAAAAAACGAATTCATTTTTTATTTATTTCGAGTAAAGGATTAGAAAAAATTGATAAAAGATTAGGTCGATGTTAGATAGGTTTTTTAATATATAGAAGACGAATTGAATATTATTTTTAAAAGCCTATATTTTCTAGTATAATTAAAAAGTATTATAAATAAAATAAATTTAAAATTAATTGAAATAAATTGAGGAAAGTCAGGCTTCCAAGAAACTTCCCATTTTACTTTCTTGCGTAGCTGGGAAAAGAAAATAAAACAGAGGAGAGCAAGAAAATGAAGAACCTGACAGACGTTTCTACCTTCCATGACTCGAACTTTCTGGAACAAAAACAGCCAAACCCCATCACCGCCCAATTCCACACTGCAGGCAAACACCATAAATCGAAATCTGTACCATAAAAAACACACGCGCATCACAATCAGAAGAGTATTCAATCCTACTTCCTACAGCACCCTCATTCAGACATCTTCACAAACACTCTGCAATGGCAGATGAAGGAGTCGTCGGTGTGTACAACAACAATGCAATCGCAGATTCTAAGAAAACTCCATTTTCAATCAAGGTGGGAATGGCACAAATGCTCCGAGGAGGAGCCATAATCGAAGTCTTAAACTCCGAGCAAGCCAAAATCGCCGAATCAGCAGGCGCCTGTTCAGTCCTCATATCTCAACGATCCCATCATCCGAATGCCGTCTACCGCATGTCTGAACCCTCTGTAATCAAAGAAATCAAAACGGGCAGTCTCAATCCAGTAATGGCAAAAGCCCGTGTCGGTCATTTTGTTGAAGCCCAGATCCTCGAAGCCATTGGCGTCGATTACATCGATGAAAGCGAGGTTTTGACCATTGCAGATGATGAAAATTTCATCAACAAGCATAAGCTGACAACTCCATTTGTCTGCGGTTGTAACAACCTCGGGCAGGCGTTGAATAGAATAAGAGAAGGTGCTGCCATGTTAAGAACACAAGGGGATTTGACTTCTGGGAATATTTGTAAAACGGTTAGGAATGTGAGGTCTGTTGGGACCCGACCAGGACAATTAGGAAGTTAATTAGAGCGCTCCTTGATTATCTAATAACATGAATTTAAATGAATAGGAAAAAAAATAATAATAGAATATAAAATAAAGAAAGAGGTAAAATTTATGTGGTTTGATAAAAGAAAGATCTATATTCATGGATATGGGAGGAATAGAATTTCACTATCAAAAGAGTACTATAAATGTTTTAAAAAACTATTTTTAAGACCAGATAATCATCGAGACTAAAATGGAAATTTAAAAAATTATAACATATTTTACTAACTTATTTGAACCGATGATATTTAATAACCAAACTCAAGACAACATATTTATACTTGAGCTTGGGGTGGATGGCTTCCTTGAGAATCAATGTAGGACAAGGAAATACATATAGGAGGAAAATCTTCTTCAAAATCAATTTGGGATAAAGGACAAACCACTTAACAAATCTCCATCTTGACGAGTTTCAATGTTAACAAGTATCAAATAACAAATTTACTCTATTTTCTTCACAAAAGACCGAATGACCTAATTAATATCAGTGAACACTAATCAAATTCAAGCATACTTGAACTTATAAACTGAAAGAGATTTTGTCAACATGTCAGTAAGATTATCCTTAGTACTGATTTTCTGAATAAGAATCTTTCCCTCAACAATGATATCCCGAATGAAATAAAATTTTATATCAATGTGTTTCGTCCTTTCATGGTACATTTGATCTTTAGTCAAATGCAAAGCAGTTTGACTATCACAGTGAATAGCAATAACACCTTAATATAGATTAAACTCGCCATACAAACCTTTCAACCATAAGGCTTCTTTTATTGTCTCGGTCACTGCCATGTATTCTGCTTCCGTAGTAGATAGCACCACAATAGGTTATAAAGTAGCTTTCTAACTGACTGCATAACTACCAATGCAAAACACATAGCCTGAAAGTGATCTTCTTCTATCAAGATCTTCGGTATAGTCAGAATCTACAAAACCAATCAAGGTGTTACTGTTATTGCCAAATACTAAACAAGCATTTGAAGTACCTTGCAAATATCTGAGAATCCATTTCACAGCCTGCTAATGCGCCTTTCCCGAATTCGACATATATCTACTAACAACACCAACAGCATGTGAAATATTTGGACGAGTATAGACCATTGCATTTATAATACTACCAATTAAACTAGAATATGGAATCTGTGCCATATATTCCTTTTCTTCAGCCAACTGAGGTGGTTGAACAGCAGATACCCTAAAATGGCTAGCAAAAGGAGTAATCACGGATCTAGTATTTTTCATGTCAAACCTTTCCAAGACTTTTTCAAAATAATTATTCTGAGTCAAAAATAATTTTCCAACTCTTCGATCTCTCTTAATCTCCATACCAATAATTTTATTTGCTGCTCCTAAATTTTTCATATCAAATTCCATGTTTAACTGTAACTTCAAGGTGAGTATTTCTGATAAATTCTTGGTATCAATAAGCATGTCATTAACATAAAGCAACAAATATATAAATGACCTATCATTTAACTTTTGGAAGTAAATACAACTATCATTCATGCTCCTTGAATAACCATGACTTATCATGAAAGAATCAAACCTCTTGTGCCATTGTCTTGGAGACTGCTTCAAACCATACAAAGATTTTTCAACAATCAGGCATGGTCTTCCTTCCCTTCAATTTTGAAACCCTGGGGTTGCTTCATATAAATTTTCTCTTCAAGTTCACCATGTAAGAAAGCTGTCTTAACATCGAGCAATTCTAACTCCAAGTCATACATGGCAACTAAAGCAAGTAAAACACGAATAGAACTATGCTTAACAACAGGTGAAAATACATCATTGAAATCAATACCTTGTAATTGACTGTAATCCTTTGCAACCAAATGTGCTTTGTAACTTGCTTCTTCAATCCCTGGAATGCCTTCCTTCTTCTTGAAGACCCATTTGCAATCCACAATTTTCTTATTCAAAGGTGGCTTCACAAGAATTCATGTTTCATTTTGATTAAGAGATTCAATTTCTTCATTCATCGCAATTAGCTACTTAACAAAATCATCACAAGAAATAGCTTCTGAATAAGTAAAAGACTCACCTATCCCATCAGTTTCTTCCACGACTGACAAAGCATATGCAACTAAATTTGCATATCTTTATGGTGGTCGAACAACCCTTCTAGGTCTCTCTGGCAATGGAAAATTGCTCTTCCTCTGAAATATCCTCATCAGTAGATTCTAGTGCATCTACTGATACCGGCTAATTTGAAGAATTTGATTGAGGATCAGAACTACTAATCTCAAGCTCCTCCTGTTTTTGCATACCATCATTTGTACCAAAAGAATTAGAGAACTCTTTCTTTGAAGATAACATAGATAATTCATCAAAAGTAACATTCCTGCTAATTACAAATTTTGGAGACTTGGGATCAGGACACCATAATCTGTATCCTTTTACCTCTGAAGCATATCCAAAAAAAATACACTTCTTAACACGAGGCTCTAATTTACCATCATTTATATGCATGTATGCTGGACACCCAAAAATTCTTAAATCAGAGTAATCAGTAAGAGTACCTGACCAGACTTCCTTAGGAGTTTTAAAATTAAGAGATGCAGATGGAGCACGATTGATAATATAACAAGCCATATTAATTGCCTCTGCCCAAAATTCCTTTACCGAACCTGCATTGGAGATCATACATCTTGCTTTCTCTAAAAGTGTTATGTTCATTTGTTCAGCCATACCATTTTACTGAGGAGTCATTCTAACAGTGCGGTGGCAAACAATTCTTTTATTTTTGTAAAATTCTTCAAATTTGCCTTCAAATAATTCTATACCATTATCTGTTCTGAGTCGTTTAATCTATTTACCTATCTACTTTTCAATCAAAACTTTCCATTGTTTGAAAGTTAGATAAATATCATTCTTATGTTTAAGAAAATAAACTCAGAATTTTCTTGAATAATCATCAATAAAAGTTAATATATACCTGACACCACCTTTAGACTGAATATGAGCTGGACCCCACATATCTGAATGAATATAATCAAGAGTACCTCTTATTTTATGAACTGCCGGTGATTTGAAGCAGCTTCCCAAAAATATAATATTCACAAAATTCCGATGGCCGACACTCTGCCCACATAGAAGATCCATTTTGCTTAATATACTTAAGCCTTTCTCGTTCATGTGTCCCAAACGCATATGTCATAATTTGGTGATATCAGAATCAGATATTAATGATGATGTTGTAACTGAACTAGTAACAATAGATCCTTGCAAAAGATATAATTTACCAAACTTGTAAACTTTTATAATAACAAGAGTACCACTAAATATTTTCATAACTCCACTTTCAGCTGTATATTTGCACCCAAGAGTCTTTAGGGTGCCTAAAGAGATAAGATTTTTCTTCAAATCAGGAATATATCTAATATCAGTAAGTGTTCTCACAATACCATCATACATTTTAATTCAAACTGTACCCTTACTAACAACATTACAAACAGTATCATTTCTCACCAAAACAATTCCACCATTAATAAATTCATAAGTAAAAATCAAATCTCTATTGGAACATATGTGATAAGAGCAAACTGAATCTAAAATTCATTCATTTTTAGACCTTATTCTGTACTTAGTTACACAGAAAATATTTCTATTATTCTCATCTGCTGTAATACTATCCTTAGCAGTCTTAATGGTTTTCTCACTAGATTTTTCCTTATTTTTCAACTTAAAGCAATTGACCTTAATGTGTCCAAATTTGTGACAATAATTGCATTTCAAGTTTTTATACTTGGATTTAGATCTGGATTTAGATCTACTACTGTCGAATTTTCTTTTCTTAGTTCTGCCCCTAACAACTAAAGTTTCAGATTGACCACTATTAATTTTTCCAGTGATATTCTTATCGATCTGCTCTTTAGATTTTAAAGCAGATTTAATTTCTTGATACGAAATAATTTCTTTACTATAAATTATGGTATTACGAAAATACTTAAAAGAATGAAGAAGAGAACACAATAATAACAGAGCCAATCCTCATCATCGATTTTCGAATCTATATTCTCCAAATCCATAATAATAGAATCAAATTTATCAAGATGAGAGAGTATAGATGTATCTTCTACTACACGGAGTATATATAGACTTTGTTTCAAATAAAGTTTGTTTTCGACTGTCTTCTTCATATACAAAGTCTTAAGCTTATGCCACATGCCCTTAGCCGTTGTCTCCATAGCAACCTCTCGTAAAATCTGATCAGAGAGATTTAAAATAATTCAAGATCTCACATTTTTATCTATTGCAACAAACTCTGAATCTGTCACATTGGCTGGTTTAGCCTCTACTCCCTGTCATGATAAATCAACTCCGTCCTGAACCAAAATAGCCTCCATCTTCAGTTACCACATACCGAAGTTATCGAATTTCTCGACCATAATTTTTGTTATTGTCATGTTATCAAAAAATAATTATCCAAAAATTTTCTCAAAATAGCTAAAATAGTTCTGATACTAGTTTGTTATGACCAACCCACGAATAGGAAGTTAACCTTTTGACAACAAATAATAATAGAATTTAAATGAACATAAAAAATAAAATAACAAAATATAAAATAAAAGAAAGATAAAATTTATGATTTGATCAAAAAGGACTTATCCATATATGAAGGAGAAATAAAATTTCACTATCAAAAGAAAATTATAAATACTTTAGAAAAATGTCCAAAAACCAAATAATTATTATACAAAAAAGATGACAAAATGAGATCTTAAAAAATCATAATATAATTTACTAACCCACTTGAGTTAATAATATCTTATACCCAAATCCAAGGCAACATACTTATACTTGAGTTTAGGGTGGATGGCTTCCTTGAGAGTCAATGTGGGACAAGGAAATACATATAGGAGCCTTGGAGGAGGAAGTTCTTCAAAACCAATGTGGGATAAGGGACAAGCCACCTAACAAGATCTGTGATGGGAAGTATAAGGTTGTTAAACAACATGGATGAGGACGAGGTTTTTGGGTTTGCTAAGAAGATCAATGCTCCGTATGATCTTGTAGCTCAAACATAGCAAATGGGGAGGCTGCCTGTTGTGCATTTTGCAGCTGGTGGGATTGTGACTCCTGCGGATGCTGCATTGATGATGCAGTTGGGATGTGATGGGATCTTTGTTTGGTCTGATGGTTTCCATTGTTCTGATCCTTAAACGTGTGTACGAGGGATTGTCCAGGTTGTTAGGCATTACAATGATCCCATTGTTTTGGCTGAGGCGAGTTCTGGTTTAGAGGATGCTATGGCTGGTCTTGATCTTAGCGAAGAGAGGGTTCGTGTTTGAAAGCTGAGGTGTGACTGTATCTGTTTGTGTTGTATGCAACAGTCTCATCTTTCTAATCTCGACTTAAAAGAGTTGTATACACTGGTATGTTCAAGGTTAGTGCCTCATACCAAATCATGTATTGTTCTTGTACCGATTTGTAGTACTAAATAACTGAAACGTTTCATAATAAAGTCATGAATGAATGTGCATATTTCTTCTTTCATCCCTTAGGTGTACTTCTATTTTACAAGTTCTGACATTGATTGTGTTGGCTGAGGGCTACTTCTGGTTTGGGAGAGGCTATGGTGGTACTGAATCTCACCGAGGGTGATGTTTTAGAGCTGAATTAAGAAGCCAATTGACTGCATCTTTTTCAGGGCTATACGTAAATGAACCTATTCTCCTAGATGAGTCAGGTTCTACGGTTGTGGTCTCAATCGAAGTCATGTCTTCGTGTATTGAACTGAAGAACTCTGTACCAGAATAAAATGATAAGCAATTTGCATAGAATAATATGATAACCAACTTGCATTCAATTTGTCTTTCATTCATATGATGAAGGTGACTTTCTTTGCTACAATTGTAGTCTAGTTGTCAAGCCAAGCAATTCACCAGGTCCTGATAACCCATGATTTGAACTTTGATCTTACGAGCAACCTGGAGAGCAGAAACAATAATGGCACATCATGCCAAAAAATGCCCAGTAGGCCATTCAGGGGCCGGAAAGTCACCTCATTTTGAGGCAACTACCAACTTGAAGTCATGTCCTATACCGGTTTCTCTATTTGACTGCTACTATGGCCATTGTTGTTAAACAAGCATCTGACAGCAGTCTCATATGCAGTAAATATAGTACCATTCACCACAAATGCTCTTGTAACAGCAGTTCCTAATCCTCGGAAAAGTACACTGTGCCCATCCTGTTTCACACTCCTGCGAAAACAATCAATGATGCCTTTGTATTTCAGTGAAGAGGGTGACTGAGCTTGTAGTCGAGTTTTGATGACATCTAAAGGATAGCAGCAAACCCAGCTAGCTACCCCTGCAAGCCCTCCAGCTATAAGCATTGTTCTAAACCTCTCGTCATTATTTTTTCGGCAACCTGGGTGAAGTTTCTCTCTCATGTACTCGTATGTCCAGAAGTAAAATCCATAAGAAGGTGCATCTCTGAGTGTGGTGATGGCTAAACCTCGGTACAGGCCTCTTAAACCCTCCAGTTTGAGTATGCTCTTCACAACTTCCATTGGGCCTCCGTGAGCAGCTGTTTGACAGGGTATATTTGAATAGTTTTGAAGTTGCAGTTGAAGGCGGATTTTCACCAGTTCAACTGGAGTGAGCAAGAGACTTTGTATGGCACCTGTTCCAGAGCCTCCTAGAGCCACGCCTTTGTAGGAGGGAGGGTCATTTGCAGCAAGCGATGAGTCACAAGAGCGTGAAAGGATGGCATATATTTGGAAAACCATAGCATTCTGCAAGGTGAAAAAGAAAGAGTTATTGGCATTGTTCTTCCAAGTAAGTTGGTGAATATGTAGTGCACTATTAAAAAAGAAAAAGAAAAAGCCAAAGCCCTAAGAATTTGCGAGTTCAAGTGAAAAAAAGTGGACACGAAATCCTAACTCTGCTATTGTGGGTAATTACTAATCTTATTTCAGAAGACGAGTGAAATAAAAGAAATTAATTAGCATAAGGTAAACAGGCATGTCCAACAAACTCGATATAAGCTTAATTCTTCTTTTTGGAACTTGCATTTAGAGAAGTATATATCCATTTGTAATCAATAGTTCCCATTTTTTTCATCTAGAAATATCAAGAAAGATTTCAACAAGGAAGATGGATTCCTACCACCACATGCTGAAGTAGACTGTCTCATTCCCCAACCTAATTGGATGTAACTTTCACCACGAGTGAAATGCAGGCAACGAGGACCTTTTACATTGGATTTTACTGAGTACCAGGCTTAATTACCCTGGCAGAGGTAAATAATAATAATAATTAAAAAAAAAAGAGGAGGCATAGGCAGGCAAGAAAGGCCGACATCTGATAAAATCTCTCACTCTAGGGGTACTCTTCCTCACCCAAAAGCATATGAACAATTTCATACTATCCATCCCTAGGGTGGTCTAAGCCATGAGGGATCAAACCTCACAGTGAAAAGTTCGTACCCAGTTTAAAATATGCTTGCCCCATGCATGTAGTTTGTGGAGTACTGCACTTAACTGTGCGTGGATGATCTATTTATCATGAGCACACCCAAAGAAAAATTTTCATCATCATCCAAAACCAGTACAGAGGTATACCCCACATGTCTGATCAATTGTAAAGAACACAAAAACCAATCTTTCCATGGTTCAGGCACCCGGCAATTCACAATGGGAGGTATCTTTAGAATGCACAGAGGGAACCGACCACTTCCTAAGTAGCATCTCAACGCAAACACTACATCAACCCCAAAATTCCATGATCTCCCAAAAATCCAAACATTCCTCATTGACAATGGAATCAATTTCCTCAAGTCTATTCATCATATTCCCTTTGGTGTAGGCAGTGGACCCTGAAGAGATATCACACTCCAGTTTTTAGCAGACAAGCAATAAAAGTGAGTTACAAGGCGGTGACGCATCTTCATCCACAATTATTTCTGCGCAAGATTGGTAGAAGACAACTTAACCTGGAATTAACTCAAAAGCCACCCACAAACTCAAGTGGATAAGGAAGCACAGAAACTAAGTAGACACCCAGGCAAAAAAAGTAGTAACAGTAATAATTGCACTCGAATCACCCAGAATTATTCAAGATTGCAACAAATAACAGAAACAGTGAAAGAATCAAAATCTTGATACAAAACTTTACAAGATTCACATACATACAATCGAGACAAGACATCCATCCAAAAATACCAAGTGTCTGAAAACATTGTGTACTGCTGATATTGGTTCGGATGATCAAACGAATTGCATATATCATAAAGATTTTACAAAAATCCGGGGATAATTAGAGTTAAAAATCTGATAAGCAAGCTTGGAAAGACTTCGACCCACTCGAACAACTGTAAAGTTCTCATCCGGGATGGTGAATTGAAGTGATTAAACAACTTCTTCCCAACACAAAATTTCACCAAAAACCATGGAAAAGGAGGACAGAAATCTTGAAAAAGCAAAAGAGAAATGACCTGAAATGTGGCGTTTCTTGTCCAAAAGAAAAATCACCAACCTAAACATCAACAGTGTTGCTTTTCTAGGTATTGATTCAAATGATCAAACAACTTGAAATCAACATCAAATTCACCAAAAACAACGAAGAAGAGAAGGACCGAAATCTTATAATCAATACCAGCCAAGACATTAATCATCCAAAACATTTAACCAATCAGAACAACACAGAATTTTTCTTTCTGGGTATTCATTCAAATGATCAAACAACTAGCACCCAACACAAAAGCCAATCTAAACAAGAAAAACACAAAGAAGGAAAAGAAATGACCTGAAATGCGACAGAGGCCAATGGAGCACCCATTCCTCTATACAGTGCCCCAGGACCTTTGGTGGTGATAACATTCCGAAGAATGCCAAAGGCGGAGCCACCTCCGGCATTCGAATTCTGCAGCCGTATCCGAAGAGTATCAAGAGGATACCCGGCAATTATTCCGGCCATTCCTCCAAATCCTCCGGCAATGAATTCTTTTCCCCAACTTGTAGCACGAAATTCAGGCCAAAAATCCATGATTGCATTTAATCTTTATCGTCTCACTCGCATTCCTCGATGGAATTCCACTAGTACTTGAACTTTCTTTATGGGAACTGAAAAAAGAGATCCCTCGTTTCGCTCTGTTTTTTGAAGTCTGATAGGGATTCACCTAGTTATGAACACACCTTTATAGAATCAGAGAGCACATTCTCGTATCAATATAGATTCCGCATCCACTCTCTCTCTCTCTCTCTCTCTCTCCCCCCTTCCTTTCGTATTATCAACTCTCTCTCTCTCTCTAGAATCTGAAGAAAACAAGACATACCCAATTGAGAAAAACGCTCTAATTCCCGGGTTCAGGTTTTATCTTAAGACCCTCTCTCTCTCTCTCTGTATTTAATGAGTTCGAGGAAAGACAGCACAAAATCCAGCTTTCTTGCCTCTCGCCTCCTGGGACAATTCAGAAGAAATTTGAATATTGCTTATTATGAATATAAAATAATATAAATATAAAAATTAAATTAAATTTATATAAAAAATTCATTTTTATAAACAGAGATCATATACCCGAAATAAAAATTCATTTTTAAATAAAAATCAATCATCGTCTCAAGATTTATTTTTACCGGGATTTGCAAATTTTGTTTTATTTCCTATACAACGACGCAACGATTTTCCCTTGCTTTACAAAGAACTCGGATAGCTGCACTTGGTGTCTGAAAGAGGAAACGGAGAACGGAATCCAGATGAGTTGCCCTTGACACTCCTCAGTGAAAGTTCGTCTCGCGCTCGGACTCAGGTGGTTTGGTATTGGACTCAAGCTCGAACTTAAAGCCCAATTATATTTAGTTTGAAAGCCCTTGAGATTAAATTAATTATATTTTTTAAAAATAATTTTTATATATAAAATTATATTTATAAATATATTTTTTAAAATATTTATTAAAAATTAATTAATTAAAAGATGTTATCTGATAATAAATTATGAAATTGGGTATTCTACTTGTAACACCCTGATCCAAACGCTCGATTGGTGAACAAATCATATTCATGACACGCCATTCTGCAGAAAATGGCATATGTCATGGCTGCTTTCTCCTCGTGCTCGTGCTGCGGTGCTAAGTCTAGTGTTAACAACCAATATAATGCCTTATTGGTCTTTTCCGTGGTGGGCCCACATATGCAAATGTTGGGTTCCTTAATCTTCTGAGTTTCCTAGAAAGGGTCAGGATCTTCTGTCACAAAAACCTTGTGGGGATTTTAGGCTCGTGGAACATATGTTGCGAGGAGAATTCAAATTTGGAAAACATTTTTGATTATGATAATGAAATAAAGACTCGTTAATTTGGATTTGCCAAATTCATTATTTGTATAAACATAAGTACTATTAATTTTTTAATAAATTAAAATTATTATTAAAATTTTAAAATTATTTAATATATTAATTATCAGATTATATTTATTTATGTAACTTTAGATTTTCATTTTTTGGTATTACACACGTTTGGTCTTTTCCATATTTGTTCGTACATTAAAAAATAAGAACAAATAAAAAGGCGCAATTTCGATCTCTCATGCTTGTTTTAGGCATATTCACATACTTATTTATACATATTCCCTGTGAATCTATCTTTCCTCAAGATATGCATTTTAGTATTTTCCTACTTAACAAAATTTAGCTCTCCTTCCTAATCTATCTCAATATATATTAATTAATTGTTGCAGGTAAAATTCTCAAGCCTAAGAATTATAGGACAAATGATAGTAATTGACAGGTGATTTGGTAAGAATGAGACTAAATTTCTTAATCAAAAATCAAATTTAAATTTTAAAAATAAAAAAAATTATGTTAGGAGAATTCTTCTTATAGGACATCCGTTCATAATTTGAACTGAATTAATCAAAATATAATTTTGAATATCAATTGGTTCAGGATAAAAGAAAATAAATAAATTGTTTGATTTTTGTTTAATGGTTATATGGCGCGGCACATAGGATTAGAACTCTTCCACTTATGGTTTTCCACTTGATTGGTAGTGCAAGGTGAGTTGGACAACGTTTGGCATGAAAAAGGTTGTAACTCCGTAGGCAATAATTCGGTGTATGCGTCATCATTCTTTTGCTTCCTATAAAATTAAATACTACAAATTATTTTAATCTAAGTTCTGAAAAACATTACATAAATTAGGCTGATATCAAAGATTTGGAATCAAGGAAGAGTTTTATGAGAAGGATAACTTGTCATTATATATGGAATTTTTTACTTTGTGACGTCCCAATTGTGGGGGGGGGGGAGATAAGCGTACCAAATGAATGAGAAACCATTTCCAATTTTTCTTCTTTTGAAAGAGAGAGAGATTAGATAATTGGATAGGAAAAAAAAATTGACAGGATAAAGAAGTGTAGGAAAAGGGTATGCTATTTCAATGGGACAATTTAATGATTACAATCATTTTTTTTCAATTTAAAAATCTCAAATTCAAATTTCTATATAACAAAAAAAGGGTATGTCAATTTTAACAATATTTTATCTAAAACATTGTACAACCTGCAAAAAGGAGGATTGCACGTTATAAACCATGTTGTTAACTTTAAAAAAAAAAAATTATTATGAGAGTTTTCAATCGTCGTAAAATATTTGATTTAAATTACAATTATGAGTTTTTGAGCGAGTTTGTCATAACAACTCAGGTGGCTATACCAACGCCTAGTTTGTATAGTTTGATATATTTTAAATAAAGTTTTGAATTTGAATTTTATGGATGGAGAAAAGGAGAAAATAAAGGTCAAGCGAGTTTTGTTTCTTAAAAGTTTAATTCAATTAAAATTAGATTTAGTTGATATCAATGTGATTATCAGATAATAATGATATATAAAAGGGAAAAAAAAAGTATGGCATTTGAAGAACGTGACCCAAATCTTGGTCAGTTGAATTGTGCCGAGAAAGAAATCAGCCCACGGACTGCCTCATGGGGTTCTTTTCCAATTCCTATTTGGGCTTGACCTATTTGGGCCCAGTGTAGGGATGATAAAGCCACCGAACGGGTTCAAACTTTAAAGTACCCAAACTGGAGTCTGGTAGAAATTGCTCCGGTTGGCAGGAAGATTAAAACAAAAGAGGAACGGAATTTTTTTCTTTGGATGGGGGAGTGGATACAATATATTAAATTAATTAATATTTATATAAAATTTTTTATATTTAATAAATTATTTACTTATTTAATTATAATTATAATTTTTATATTATTTATCTTGATTATATATTTGATTATTTAAAATTTTTATTATCTCATTTTTTTTATTTTGATTATTTATTATTTATTTTATTTTCTTATTATGCAAACTTTGATGGTTAATTTTTATTGTTTAAGCAAACAATAAAATAGTAATTAAAAAATTCATTATTTTATCGATTTGAATTTGATTAAATTGGATTTATGTGAAAATTTAGGTCTTAAAAATCAAAATCGATTTATTTTGTTTATTCGATTCAATTTGAATTCAAACCGAAAATTAAATTTCAAATTTAAATGAATTCGGTTTGATTTTTGGTTTGGGGTTAAAAAATATTAAATCGAATTAATCAAATAATTTGAAAACCGAATTGATGAACAACCCTAATGATAAAGCCACCGAACGGGTTCAAACTTTAAAGTACCCAAACTGGAGTCTGGTAGAAATTGCTCCGGTTGGCAGGAAGATTAAAACAAAAGAGGAACGAGACCCAAACAATTTTTTTTTTTTTGGATGTGGGAGTGGATACAATATATTAAATTAATTAATATTTATATAAATTTTTTATATTTAATAAATTATTTACTTATTTAATTATAATTTTTATTTTTATATTATTTATCTTGATTATATATTTGATTATTTTAAATTTTTATTATAAAAATGATTATTTTATTATTTTTATAAAATAATTAATATTTATATAAAAACTATAATATTTTTTATATTTACGTAATTTTTATATTTTTATTTTATATTCATACAAAGTGTCATTTAAATAATAGAATTCATTTACTTGTGAAAATAATAATAATAAAACTTAATTTTGCGGCGGTGGGGAGCGATTGTCCGGTCCAGTGTAAAATCTCGAGAAGAAGGACGCCACGCTCTTCCTCTCCCGGGGCATTCAAAGCCATTACGCTTCGCTGACTAACCCGACCCGGTGTCAGCGTTATCGCTTAGAGAGAGAGAGAGAGAGAGAGACTAACAGCAGCAATGGCGTCGCTGTGCATGTCATTGACTCTATCGTCACTCTCAACGTCGACATCCACATCAACATCGGCATCGGCATCGACTTCGACTTCTTCGACGTTGTATCTCTCCTCTCGAGTCTCTCTCCTAAATCTGCGAGTAAATCTCACAGCTTTCAATCGCCGCCGCCGAGGTCGGCCTCTTCATGTTGTCTCTATGGCTCCCGAAGAGGAGAGAATGACTCGTCGCTCCCCTCTCGATTTTCCTATCGTAATCTCTCTCTCTCTCTAGTTTTACAAGAATGGCTTGTGTTAGTTTGAAGTGTTCGGATTAGGATTTGAAAGTATTTTAATTTTTCATTTTTGCTATTTCTTCTTGTTTATTGAATTAGGGCAAAATTAGTTGGTTCCTTTCCGAGTATCTGAGGGTTCAATTTGTGGTTTTCTGAGTTAATTTTCCCATGCCCATCCCTCTCTCTATATTTTTGTTTGAAAGTTTTAGAGTTCTTGGTTTTGTGTTTCTTTTTGTGTATTGGGTCAGTGCAAGACTAATGGGTTTATTTCTGTGTATTAGAGGGTTGAATCTGTGGGTTTTCGGGTTGATTAGCTTGGAATTTCCCTGGATTTTCCTGATGTACTATGTGTTTGTGGCGCGCTAGAACATATGTGATAGTCGTGTTATTGTGTTTTTCTAAATCTTTTAAGTTAGATGATTTGTTTTTTGTTTGTCATTTTGGTGCTTTATTTATTTATTTGCTTTTCAAAAAAAAAAAAAAAAAGCCTGCGAATTAGGGTCGAAAGAATTTTAATGAAGTATCTGCACTTTGATTCCGGATTTATTAGGATTGAATGCATGGCTTTTTGGGTTAAGTAGCCCTGGAATTATCTAAATATGTCAGTAAATATCGGTTGGATGTTGAAGGGGGCAGAGAATGTCTTATTTTTGGAAAACTTTAGTTGAATAGCCAGGAGAATTGGGAAAAGGACCAAGAATGTAAATGGGGATGAGAACTGTACACGTTCCATTCCCCAACATTCCTTTACTTTAGCTTCACCCTTCCAATCCTGCTGGTCAAGTTGTTGAAATTGAATCTTTATGCAAGGAACATCATTTTTTTTTGGCTTGAAATGGTTTGGCATATTTGAGGCTTTATATTATTCTCTTGCTAATTATGGTTATGAGATGCACCATTGTGGGGGTTGGTGTCATGCAAACTAATTGTCACTTGCTAGAATGAAAGTTATATGTTGAACCAAAGAATGATAACTTATAGAATTGTGGGACAGTTGATTATACAAAAAGTCACAACACAGAAAGATTGGCGCTATGAAGACTGCGAATCTTTGCCTTAAGGTTGTGTTTGTCTTGTCATCTTGGTATTCATTAAACTGTCCTCTAATAAGCACTTCTCTCCTTAGCCAATCCTATATTTCCCATTAAAGCAATCATAACTTCAGTGGCAGAAGATAAATTCTGAGCTCTTTTGTTGAGCACACGGACATTAAAACTCAAC
The DNA here is from genome assembly GCA_037126225.1 of Dillenia turbinata. NCBI lineage: Eukaryota > Viridiplantae > Streptophyta > Magnoliopsida > Dilleniales > Dilleniaceae > Dillenia > Dillenia turbinata. The sequence continues at coordinate 15,618,662 of JBAMMX010000028.1, forward strand.
TTCATCACTGGATTAGACAAACATGGATATGGTCACTTCCTGGATTTGCATAACCTCTGGAACCAAAACATGAGTATGCACAGTAGGGTTGCCAATTTGAAAGAAAAGCGGATGAAAATCAAACAATTTACCCTCTTCAATTCTTCTCCATTACTATCATTACTGACTCGAGTCTTCAAACACACACAATCAAGCCCAACATTTACATCATTACCTGTGATTTTTCAAGCAAAAAACCTTCAGGAGCTTTATCTTCTTTACTTACAACTTCTATTGCTCTATCCTGTGATTTGCATTTTGGAAAATCTTCTGTTGCAGACAGTGCACGGAGGATTATGCTTTCTTTTGGCTGTATATGCTTCTGTAATTACTAAGATCATCACTTAATAAATGTGGAACTCCATGCCTTTCTGGCAAAAGCGTATTATGGATTGAGAAATTCCCTTCTTAGTACCCATAATCTCTTTATTAGTGGTATATATTTCTTCACTGGATTATGATGTTTTGCCATTGAATTCGAACGAGAGCCAATGATGGTAGGAACTTTAATAGAAATGCCTTCGCCTCTTGGAAGGTTAATTCCACAAGTTATTCCCAGCTTTTGTCGTTGTAGGATATGAGAGGGAGAAAGAGGGCATGTTGCCGAACAAGTTCATATGCTAGAAAACACTTAAAATTGAATGGGAATATCAGCAAACTGCATAGTTCATTCTTACAATACATGATGAGGTTCTGGTGAGGGCGAACCTTGACACAACGGTTAAGTTGTTACTTTGATGATCTCGAGATTACGGGTTCAAGGCATGGAAATAGTTTCTTTGCAAAATGCAAGGGAAATGTTACATACATATATGCCGATCCTCCTCCTACCCCGCACTAAATCGGGAAGCACTTTATGCACCGGATGAGTTCTTTTACATGATGAGGTTCTGGTGTTGGCTTCAGTTCATTGTGAAGATGAGACCATTTCTTTGTAGGTCCTTGAGATAGACGTATTAAAGAAATTTCGACGGTCAATAATAGAATTAAGGCAAGAGAATGTCTTCAAGAAATTTTTGTTGGAGAGATTTGGAGAACAGAAGGAAGTCTATAATGGTACCCATGACAAGCCCCTGTTTGCTGCCTTTGGTGTGATAGTGTTCTGAGTTTTGTCGGTGAAGAGGGACCTCAATCGCTGGAAAGCAAGGGACAACTTATTGTAACAAGAACAAAGAAGGGCCAAAATTGGAAATGGAAAGCTAAATGAATAGAAGAATTTTTGAGTGTTTGGAGATCTCTTTGGGGGCTTTGTGGATAATTTTTTATGAAGTGTTTTTGTTTTCGGTTAACTTTTAAATCTTTGGAATTTTTTGTTGATGTTGTTTCATAGTCTCTCTTGCTTTGTTGTCCTCGTGAGTAAGCACTTCCTTAGCGCTTTTTGCTTGCTTTTTGTATTTTTTTTGGGGAATAAAATTCATTTTCCAGTTACAAAAAAAGAAATAAAGTTAAAAAAATCTTCTCCCCTCTCCGTTTTATATATGGCATAATGTTGTCCTAATGGAACTTATGATGTCATCTATATTTATTTCAACATATTTTATTCATTATCAATTTTAATACATAAGATGGAGAATAGAGTGGTAAATTATTTGAAGTAACTTTAAACTTGAGCAGTTTATATTAGCTTATATTATCAGTGATAGATTTCCTAAATTCTGTAGTTTAATTAATTCAATGTCAAAATTCAGTACCGAATTTTTTGTACTACCCTTCTGACTTTTATTGAATAGCACTCTAATCCACAAAAAATTTAATTCACTTCCTTCACAAATTGAAGAACAAAAAACTTTAATTCCGGATCAATACTAGGGTTTGTAAAATTTATATTGTTTGCAATGTTTGGAGAGAGAATGAGAGGATATACTTAAGTGTCACAAAAGATTATATCATTTCTTTAAAGTTAATGCAAACTTATAATTTAGTTGCCATTTCCATTTACTGTTTTTGAAGTGAAAATCCGCTTGTACGAACTTTTAGCATGCCCAATTGGACAATTAGATACAATCTCCGAGAAGTCCCACCACTATGGCCTCCTATGGCTCGTAGTAAATCAAGAGCCTTAATATTAGCCTTAACCTAATGGCTCCACCAAAGCCACTCGAATAAAAGCCACCTCATTAGTTATTGCTTTGACCTCAGTTATGGTGGAAGAGGCACCATGAAACTCCCCATGCAAAGATGCTTCCATAGGATCTTTATTGGTTACCTGTTGCAAGACATGATTACAACTACCAGTGACGCACAGTATGGTGGCTGTACTCGTGGTCAAACGCGAGGTGAATTCATAACCTGAAGATGCCTTGGGTATTAACCTCCAAGTTCCAGAATTTTGTTTGGGAGGTTAATTGTAAACAACATATCAACCATTTGATCGAAACTTGTTCGTGCCAGCATTGCAGATATTATTTTGCCCAACAATTTGTGTGGTCACCAAGGGAATATGTTTTTCTCTAGTATGTGGGCCAACAGCCCTGGTCAATTGATATTTTGGGTGATATGAAAACATGTATAGTATGCTGTAACAACTAACTACTTCAAGAAGTGAAGTAGTAGTTCGAGAATATGCAAGGAAGGACTTCTTCTAACTGTAAAACCAACTAACTGAAGTAGTTGGGAAGTATACAATATAGGAACCTGTACAGAAGAAAGGAGGGCGCAAAATAGATTGTAATTGAAAGCTAATCTCTCTTTCTCTATCTGTTCCTCTCACTCTCTCTCTATCTCTCTATTTCTCTCTGTCGAGCTAACTCCTCCCTCTACTTCTTCCTCTTGTTTCTGCTATTTCCTACTGCAGTACCATAATGCAGCTTCTTGATCACTCCACCCTTTCATCAACAGCATTGATCATATTTTCCACTTACTTTCCTAGAGCTAACCTCTCCACCCTCATTCAATCATAGTTCGTGAAGGAATTCCTTAGCAATCTCCAACCTTCCAGCTAGTTCAGCAGAGGCTATCGAGCTGGACTGTTACAAATTTGGTATCAGAGCAGAGTTCTTGGTCAGTGGAAATCCATGGCAGAAGGGACTCATCAGAAAACCCAAGAAGATCAGTTCAAGAAACTGGATACCAAGATCCAAGAATTGGCCAACGAGTTCAAAGAGCATCGACTCCAAGTTGACAAAAGATTGGAAGAACAACACCAAAGAATGGAAGCTTTGATGATCACCTTCAACAACCAATAGAAAGCAACTCAGACAGATAGGACAGAAGAGATCTTTTTTGAAAAAATGCTTAATTTTCCTCTGTTACCCACCCCTCCAGAAGGAAGGCAAAGGACGGAAGGCGAATATCGGGTGAATAAGAAAGACAATTCTCGAGTACCAGTCCCTAATCCACCTAAGATTGAGCTTCCAATTTTCCTGGGAGAAAATCCAAGAGCTTGGATTAGGAAATGCCACAAGTTCTTCACTGTGTATCACATACCTAATCATCAATGGGTAGACGAAATAGAAATGTACTTGGAAGGAAAGGCGGAAACATGGTATCAAGGGGTCAAAATGTCCAGGAAAGACATGAGTTGGGAAGAGTTCTCTCGACTGATATGTCAGAGGTTTGAAGGAAAAGGGTTGCAGGATGAAATAGAAGAGTTCAATAAGTTACAGCAGATTGGCTCCATGTCTGAATATCAAGTGAAGTTTGAAGAACTTTGGTCTTTGATGCTTCAAAAAAACCCAACACTTCTTGAATTCTACTTCATTTCTAGCTTCATTAGTGGGGTAAGAGAAGAGATAAAACCTACACTAAGGATGATGAAACCATCCACCATTCTTCAAGCTTTCGAAATTGCATTGTTACAAGAACAGTCTTTAGAACTAACAAGAAGAGGAAGGGTCAATCCTCATAAGCCCTGGAGTATGAATGACATGAACATAGGAGGAAAAAGTAATGGAGTCTTTCCCTCAGCAAGTTCACAGTCAGTAGGAAACAACAGACATCAGCAAGGGGAAACCACTGCTGCTCACAACATACCCGGAATAACTTCGCAGGAGATTCAGCATAGAAGAAACAACAACTTATGTTTTAAATGTGGGGAGAAATATATCCTAGGACATAAGTGTAAATTCCGACACCTCAATTTCATATTGGTCGCAGCAACCACTGAAGCTAGTGAAGACAGAGATAGAAACAATAGAAGAAATGAATCAGATTCAATCTGAAGGGGCCTTAGAAGTGTCTCTATATGCACTCTCTAGTTCAATGTACAGGCAAACAATTGAATTACATGGTACACTTAAGGGAGTACTCATAACAATCCTCGTGGATACAGGAAGCTCAAATAGCTTCATACATCAGAAGCTGGTCGATGAACTTGAACTGATTACAGAAGCCATAGAGATCCTGTAAGCAGAAATAGCAGACGGGAGCTTAATTTCCAGCAAAACCAAGGTAAACAGTGTTAAATGGATGATTCAGAAGTATCAATTCTCTTTTGATTTGAGAGTAATTACCTTAGGTAGATGGGATGTCATCCTAGGAGTGGATTGGATGTACAATTATAGTCCCATTACCTTTGACTTTAAAAAATTGCAAGTCAGATTTTACAATGAAGGAGATGAGATAGTGTTAGAAGGAAGGGTTGAGCAACCTCTGATGAAACTAATCAGAGGCAAAAACACTAGAAAATTTAGACAACAATAGCTACAGAGCCTTACAACCTTAACTGTTAGTCCAAAATGCAGAGACTCTGAGGAGTCAGATGCTATTTCCCTATATAAGGATGTTTTTTCCACACCAACCACCCTTTCACCTCAAAGGAGTCATGATCATTCCATTGTACTTAAATCAGATTCATAGCTATTCAAAATTAAGCCTTATAGGTATCCTCATTCTCAAAAATCAGAAATTGAGAAACAAGTCAAAGAAATGCTGAGTAATGGCATTATCAGACCTAGCATTAGCCCTTATGCATCTCCTGTCCAGTTGGTTAAGAAGAAGGATGAGACATGACGGTTTTGTGTAGACTATAGACAACTAAACCAACTCACTATTAAGGATAGGTACCCTATTCCTAATATAGATGAACTGTTGGATGAATTGCATGGTTCCAGGATCTTCTCAAAAATAGACCTAAGGGCAGGTTATCATCAGATAAGGATCAAGCCACAGGATGTGGAGAAAATTGCCTTTCAAACACACCATGGTCTCTTTGAGTTTCTTGTCATCCCTTTGGGCTAACCAATGCACCCTTTGGGCTAACCAATGCACCTGCCACGTTCCAAACTCTAATGAATCATGTTTTCCAACCCTATTTGAGAAGATTAGTTTTGGTCTTCTTTGATGACATATTGGTCTATAGTTCAGACATGACTACACATAATCTTGACCTTAGAACAGTTCTGGATTTACTCAAACAACATCACCTCTTTGCCAAGTTATCCAAATATACATTTGCAAAGTCACAAGTAGAATATCTTGGCCATGTAGTTACAGGGGAAGGAGTTAAGATGGATTCAAAGAAAGTAAAGTGCATCCTATCCTGGCCAGCTCCAAAGTCAGTCAAGGCTTTAAGAGGTTTTCTAGGACTGACAGGGTATTACAGGAGGTTTATAAAAAATTACGGAATCATTGTAAGATCCTTGAATGATTTACTAAAGAAGATGGTTTTCTATGGGATAAACCAGTAGAGGAGGCCTTCAATCAACTTAAGATAGCTATGAGCACAGCACCAGTCATGAGATTGCCTGATTTTACCCAATCATTTGTGGTGGAAACAGATGCTTGCAGTCAAGGTTGGGGAGCTGTTTTGATGCAGGAATGACAACCTATTGCATACTTAAGCAAGGCAATTAGGTCCTAGGAGTAGAGGATTGTCCATTTATGAGGAGCTGTTGGTAGTGGTCATGGCAGTCACTAAGTAGAGGCACTACCTACTGGGACATCATTTCATAATTAGGACTGATCATCCAAGTCTGAAGTATCTGCTAGAGCAGAAACTCAATAACACAATGCAGTGCAAATGGTTGACCAAACTATTGGGATTTGATTATGAAATACAATATAAGAAAGGAAGTGAGAATAGAGTGGCTAATGCCTTGTCAAGAAGGGAACTACAAGAGGAGCAACAGGAAGGAGCCTTGATAGCTATTTCTGCAGTACAACCTCAATGGATTCTTGAAGTAATTCAGAGTTACAGAGAGGATGAAGAATGCCAGCAGATGATAGCCTCAACTTACTATACAGCCAGATTGCATTCCGGACTTTCAACACCACGATGGACTTTTGAAATTCAAGAGAATTATCGTGGGAAGTGGGTCTCAACTCAGAAACAAAATAATACACCAGATGCATAGTTCAGCAACTGGCGGACACTCTGGACAATAGGCTACCAGAGGAGCAATAGGAAGAAGGAGCCTTGACAGCTATTTCTGCACTACAACCTCAATGGATTCTTGAAGTAATTCAGAGTTACAGAGAGGATGAAGAATGCCAGTTGATGATAGCCCCAACTTACTATACAGCTAATGCCTTGTCAAGAAGGGAACTACAAGAGGAGCAACAGGGAGAAGGAGCCTTGACAGCTATTTTTGCAGTACAACCTCAATGGATTCTTGAAGTAATTCGGAGTTACAGAGAGGATGAAGAATGCCAGCAGATGATAGCCCTAACTTACTATACAGCCAGATTACATTCCTGACTTTCAATACCACGATGGACTTTTGAAATTCAAGAAGAGAATTATGGTGGGAAGTGGGTCTCAACACAGAAACAAAATAATACACCAGATGCATAGTTCAGCAACTGAAGGACACTTTGGACAGCAGGCTACCTTGCAGAGGGTTAAGTCTACCTTTTATTGGCCTTCTATGAGGAATAATGTAGTTAAATTTGTGCAAGAGTGTGACATTTGTCAAAAGAATAAGCATGAGAATGTTCTTTATCCTGGACTGCTATAGCCTCTACTTATTCCCACTCAAGCATGGGCACATGTGAGCATGGACTTCATTGAAGGGTTGCCGGATTCTAGAGGCTACAATACCATTTTAGTAGTCATTGATAGACTTACTAAATTTGGACATTTCATGGCCCTGCAACATCCATATTCTGCTGCAAAAGTAGCTCAGACATTCATTGATAATGTCTTTAAACTACATGGTCTACCAGATTCAATAATTTCTGACAGAGACAAAGTGTTCACTAGCTTGTTTTGGCAGGAATTGCTCAGACTGTTGGGCACACAACTGAAACTCAGTAGTGCTTACCACCCCCAAACAGACCGGCAAAGTGAAAGGTTGAATCAATGTCTTGAATGCTATCTTCGATGCATGACTTCAGACAGACCTGCACTATGGTTTCAATGGTTGAGTCTGGTTGAGTGGTGATACAACACCAACTTTCATTGCAGCATCAAGATGGCTCCTTTCGAAGCATTGTATGGCTACCAGCCTAGGCAGATTCCTCTAGGACCATATGCAGACACTATTACACCAGCTGCTGGAGATTTTATAAAGAATAAGCAAGCTATGATTCAGATTCTTCGAGATCATCTCTCTAAAGCTCAAACTAGAATGAAGACATATGCAGATCTTAGAAGAACAGAGAGGAATTTCAAGTGGGAGACTTGGTTTATTTGATATTGCAACACTATAGACAGCAATCAATAGAATTAGGAGACAACTTAAGCTTTCCTCCAAGTTTTATGGACCTTTTCGAGTATTGGCAAAGATCGGGAAAGTGGCTTACAAGCTACAACTACCTCCTGAATCAAAAATTCATCCAATTTTTCATGTGTCATTACTTAAAAAGAAGCTAGGACCTAGTCAAACAACAATGCCAACAGACAAGCCTTGGTGGAACCACAGGCTGTGTTGAAAAGAAGAGTTATATGGCGAGACAAAGGACCTGTGACACAGATTTTGGTTCAATGGATCAACCTTAGTCCTGAGGAATCTTCATGGGAAGATCTAGACTTTATTAGGACTCAGTTTCCAAGCTTTAATCCTTGAGGACAAGGATTCCTTCAATGGGGGGAAATGTGTAACAACTAACTACTTCAAGAAGTGAAGTAGTAGTTCGAGAATAGGCCAGGAAGGACTTCTTCTAACTGTAAAACCAACTAACTGAAGTAGTTGGGAAATATACAATATAGGAACCTGTACAGAAGGAAGGAGGGCACAAAATAGATTGTAATTGAAAGCTAATCTCTCTTTCTCTATCTCTCCCTCTCTCTCTCTCTCTCTCTCTCTATCTCTCTCTTTCTCTCTGTCGAGCTAACTCCTCCCTCTACTTCTCCCTCTTGTTTCTGCTATTTCCTACTGCAGTACCATAATGCAGCTTCTTGATCACTCCACCCTTTCATCAACAGCATTGATCATATTTTCCACTTACTTTCCTAGAGCTAACCTCTCCACCCTCATTCAATCATAGTTCGTGAAGGAATTCCTTAGCAATCTCCAACCTTCTAGCTAGTTCAGCAGAGGCTCTCGAGCTGGACTGTTACATATGCACTATAAGCCTGATGAGCTTGCCTGCACATAACAATTGAAGGATGAGAACTTGTTGAGTACGTAATTGATGCAGAGCCTTAAATCTCAGTTGTATAGGTTAGCTTTGAAAGATGTAGGTTATTGAGATATTAACTCAAGCTTTGCATTGTGGGCTTTAGTACATCCTGCAAAGGATTAATAACCCTATTAAGTGGTCATGTGGTGGTTTTCCGGAACTGATCCATTATGACTCCAAAAAGTTACTCTGAAAATAGCTCAGATCAATCTGGTTTCTTTGCATCAGTTCAGGTAAAAGATATATCAAATTTCAAAAAACATGATAGGACTTGCAACAACAGCCACACTTGGACTTCTACATATTGTAGACCAAACCTTTTCAAAATGTGGTAATCAAGGATGCATGTAGGAGCAAGTTAGTACATATCCATGTTGCATGGATAGTTCTAGTAAGGAGAGTTAGTGTACCTGTGCCTGGGGTGTGTGTGTGTGTGTGTCTGTGTTTTCGCTTTTGGATATAAGTGTATATGCAACACTATAAAGGCATCCTGAATATATTTTAACATTTTTTTACGATTTTATTTTCAATGTTACATTTTTTTTTTTTACTATAACACATTTTCGATACTTTAAATTTCAATCAATTGGCATAATAATTAATATATTTTAGAAAGAACGGATTAAATCTAACATATAAAAAACTCAAATTAGAGCTACCGTGTACATGAAATGAAGGTTTAAAAGTGATCTCTAGCGGTAAGGCATAAAAGTAAGTTTAATTTATGAAATATCTATTTATTTAATTTGGACAAATTAGTTGATTTTTGTACATTTACTTGACACTATGTTTTATCAAATGTGTGCCTATTCCACACTGTCTCACGTCCATGGTCCTGTATTTATATCCTAGCTATGTAGGCATTTATGGTTCCACTTCATTCTCGCATATGGAAAATATAAAGGGCCTGCCATTGAAGGGGTGTAGACCAGAGCAATAATCCTTATTTTGATGGGCATCTCTAGCACTAGATGGATCTTTTCGTTTTAGGGTTTTAATTTGCCATAGGGCATTTATCTGCTGTAGTCATGTTAAGTTTCTGAAGATGTTAACATGTTAAGTGGGGAACTTCAGAAAATTCGTGGTTATTGTTATTTCCTCCCATATTTTCCTTTTGCATTTGCTTCAAGGAGTTGCTCTCTCTCTCTCTCTCTCTATTTTGTATTATCTTTGCTTGGATGTTGGACATGCCAAAAAAACATGGTTATTAAGGTGTACCGAGCTATATAATGCTGTTTTTTTGTCTGAGAAGTTACATCATGTGTGGATCACAGATAGGAGGGTGTTGACTGGATCAGAATATCCTGATGTGTGTTGAACATTGTCAACACAGAGAGTGAGTTTCACCTTCTGGTACAGATGATTTGAACAATAGCAAATTGGAATTGGATACTCCAATCTGGAAGATAGTGATACTATCTCAAGTCTTTTAGAAAACGCTCCTTAAATTGTGATTCAGTGGAGCGTAAGATATCATGGTCTGTTCCTTTAAAGCCTTGAGATTACTAGGTTGTTTATCTTGTGCATCATTGGAACAAGATAGTTTGTCATCCTTCTTTGCTCTCTTTCTAAGTGGAAGTAATATTTGTTTCAAATATGTTCTCTGATGCTGATTTATATCCTACTTGTGTTGTTTGACAGGAGTGGGAAAGGCCCAAACCTGGAAGAAGACCTGACATTTTTCCTCAGTTCAGCCCAATGAAAACGCCATTACCGCCACCTTTGCCAGCAGATCCTCCAGAGGAAGAAGAGGAAGAGGAAGAAAAGAAAGAGGAAGAAGAGGAAAATCCAGAACAGGAAGATCCAGATAAGCCGGAAAAGCAATAGTAAGATTTTTTGGTCGGAAGGGGAGCCTGTAACAGGTTAGTGCGGAGCTGTTTGTAGTTGTAATCTATATTCGCTGCTGAAGCTGCAGGCAGTATGTTTTGTTATAACTTAATCATACTTTGAGCGTTTGCAAGATATAATTGCATGATTACCGGGGTCCTTTTGGGTCAAGTAGAGCAGGTCTTTCGGTTTAGTGACCTATAAGCGCAATTTATTTATTTATTATCTTTATGTACGGCTCATGCATGAGTAACAGGTATAGAGTTCAAGTTAGCTATACGGCTATGTATCTGGAATAAAGCAGAAGGTGATCAACAATGGTTGATTGTTGCTGGGATGATGTTTTTATTGTTGCTCTAGGGGCATCATCGAAGCGAGCACGGGCTATGGTTGCACAGGATCATTGGGAATTAATGCACAACTAGCCAATAAGCAGGGTGGACATAACCTGTTTTTATTGATGGTTATGTCTTGGCCGCCATTATCTGAAATGAGGTACTTTTGAAAACCAATCACAACTGATGTATGTGATTCTATCAAAATTTCGCACTTGAACACAAATATGGTTGAACAGCAATACTAATATGGGAGGTTTGGTGGGAAGTCTTGCAATGCGCCCGTCTCTGTCTTTATCAGAACAATGATAATAAAAAGTACCCAACTATTGTTGTGTCAAAAATTGGGTCACTATCCCTTGATCGATCAATCGATCTATGTCTCTCTCTCTCTCTCTCTCAATCCATCGACATGGGTTTTCTCTCTCTTCATCAACTTGATCTCAATCGAAAAAAGGAATGGCCATATTTTTTTTCTTGTCACTTGATTAATTGCACCCAAGCATGAAACATGTTCAACTGTAAAAACGAATGGCCATATTTTTTTTCTTGTCACTTAATAATTGGACATCTCTTATAAAATCATGAGACCAGCATAGATATAAATCCAATTCAAAAAATCCCCTCTAAAATCGATTCAACAATCAACTGCAAAAACAAGTTGAAGAACGATCGAGATCTAGAGAGAACACCGAAGAATGACTGACCGAATGAAATGCAAGAAGACTCATGCATAAATATCAAGAAACAATATGCCCATGAACGATTAGACTTGATTTACCAAACTAAGATAGGCTACATTTATTCCGTTCACCATGACTTTAGCATTAGTGCATAGAGCATAATATATCTTCGAGCCAAATTTAAAATAATTATGTAATTTTTCCTAATACACATACTATAAGTAATTCAGATGAAAGATCTAACTAATTTTATGAATGTAGAATGCAGTGCTAATCTACTGCTTGTAAGTGATGTAAATACAACAAGATAACTTATAATCATGTTATAAATTATTTAGAAGCTCAAGTGAGGAACCTTCAAGTCATATCATTATAGGGCAATTTCCAATAGGTTCAACCAAAACCAAGAATTACGGGGGATCAAACCCGCTGGAGCCAATGCCATTACATGCAGTTGGGAAGTTTCCAGCATCCCTTCACAGATCAAACATGCAAAGAGACGAGCTCAGATTAAGACTGGTCATTCACGCTGCAATTAACATGTTTCTGATGGCTAAAGATTTCATGCACACGGGATTGAAAGCACAAATGTGAAGTACCAAAAAGTGAAACGTGAAACACAATCAGGTTTATTCACTTACATATCAGACAAAGCATTCAATGGTTAACAAGCATGTTAACAAGACCGACCACATCAAGCAAACACCGGTATCAGAACATCATAAAGGCCTTTGCAAGGACATCATAGCACAAGAATCTATACGGTACTCCCTAGGATTTTGCTCACTTCTTCCCACTTTTCTTAAGTCCTGATCCTCCAAATGTTCCCTTCTGTGATGCCTTGGCTTTAAGATCCTTCAATGCCTTTTCACCACAACACAAAAATGAAATAGTGAATACAAGTAGAAAAGCATTTTAACAGAACAGTACAAGAGGAATGCCAAGAATAATTGTGATCCCCGATTACATTATCACAATGTTTTCATAAACCACAGGCATGAAAGGGCTCGCTGAATATGTCTGTGACAATGCAGTCACGGCTGCAACTACATCAATATTTTTTTCCCTTTTTTGTGTGGCATATTGGAGAGACTCGAACTCGAGATCTTTAAGAGGGAGGGGATGGTGTCAATTGAGCTAAAACTCACTAACAACTACATCAGCTCAAAATATTTTGAAATTAATGGGTACCTTTTCCTCTTCTTTCTTCTTCTGAAGGTGAGCCAAATCAGCCTGCCCAATAAAAACACCAAATGAACCATCAATATCATGTTATATTGCAAAAGTGCAGGAAATACGATAACAAAAAATTCATCAGTTAGTGCCATATTCATCACGGAAAAAACAATGAAAATATCAACCAAAAAACAACCTCACTAATTTAATACAACAACAAACTGATGAATTAAGTTATTGTTATTGTTATTAAAAGTGCATTAATTTAAGTGGTTCGGATTCTCCGACGCCACTTGTTCTTATGTAAAGTCATCAACACTCATATATTTACAGATAATTTACATTCAGGTTTTAAATAGTGTACTCCGATGTTTCACTAAATCTACTACATTTAAGGTCTTGCTTCTCCTAATTGGTGTAGTTTTGGGTTTTTGTTGCACATGGTTAAACCACCTTAGACGATATTCTCTTATTTTATCCACAATTGAATCAACTCTCAACTTAATACATATCTCTTCATTTTTAATCTTATCTTTTCTAGTTTCACCCCACATCCATATGAATAATCTCATTTCAGTTATAACCATTTTATACTCCTATTGTTTAATAGCCCAACATTCAATATCATACAATAATGCGGGTTTTATTGCAGTTCTATAAAACTTCTCTTTCAATTGCAATGACATCATACGATTACAAAGAACTCTAGATGCACTTCTCAATTTCATCTAAACTGTTTGAAACCAAGATTTGTATCATCATATATGTTATCATCGTTTTGAATGATGAGTTCAAAATATCTAAAACATTCACTCTTTTGTACATCTTGTCCATTTAACATAATCGTTTCTTTATCATTGTGATGACTGTCACCAAACGTCAATATCATACACTCAATTTTTTACTGACTCAATCAAAATTTTTTGGATTCTAATGTGTCTCTCCATAACTCCAATTTAACACTGATACTCTCCCTAGTTTTATCAACCAACATTTGCCAAATCTTGGTGAAACCCAATGTTAATTGGAAAGCTATCACTTAAACTCCCACAATTTTTACATTGATAACAACTCACTCATACATATCTTTGATAAAATTAATATATTTAAGAAGATCCCCTTCTTCATCAGCACTCACTATATTATATCTCTGGGAACCCTATCATATTCGTTTTCAAGGACAATAAATACCATATGCAAGTCTTTCTTCTGTGCTTTGGACGTCTCTATTAAATGTCTTAGCAAGTAAATGGTTTCGGTAGTAGATCGTCCTAGCATAAACCCAAAATTCCTTTGAGACACACTCACCTCCAATCTCAATCTATGTTCCACCATTCTCCCACAACCTCACTAATTTTATAAGATCGATTTATTATATATAGACCAAAATGATGCAGATTAGAAGAGGATACTAAATGTTGAGGATAAAGTGTAAATGGCAACAATGCTGGAGTAAGTGACTCAGCAAAGTTGGAGCTAGGAACAAATAATGTAAAACAAACACAGCCCTAGACAGGATGCAATCCTGCATCATTGCATGCAAAGCCTGGATTCATTAGCCAACCAAATAATCAACATTTCCCATTACATTGGGTGATTCTTGCTACAGACTACGTGCGAACACAACTATGGATGAGGTTATGGAAATTGGCAGTGGCTGTTATGGGTGGTATACCTGCTATAATTGAAGTACCAGATGCGTTAATGAAAGTCAAAGAATTCGATGGTTTTTCATCACCATCAAGCTGTATATTTTAGGTCCTGTCCATCTTTTCATCCATGATTTACCTTAAAAAAGGAGTACCCTGAAGAATATGCTCACCCGGCTTCATGATGCCAAACTTCATGTTTATTTTTGTAGACATGATAGTATAGGTTATGATTGTCAAATTAAGATAATAGGAAGGCAAGAAAAATTGCATTCGGTATTTAAACATCCAAAAAAGGGAGTACTTTTCACTCTGAGTCTTCAACATAGAAAACATTAATAAGACTGTCAATGCTTAAGGGAACAACCTGCAAGATACATGGACACTATGAAGTGCAGGGTGTTAAGCTTGCTCCTATACCTTAAGCATGTCTTCATTGCTGGGAAAAAAAAAAGAAATATAATGTAGCATAACCAAAGACATGCATCATCTTACTCGCAGTTCAGAAACCAATTATAGTTTACTTCAACTTCTAAATAATCAGACTTCATTCTCTATTTCAGCCTTCCAAATTTCTACTCGATCCTTCCAACTGAAAGCCGGAGAGAAAGGAGTCCCTCAACCCCCCTTCATTGCCATTCCAAAAACAACATACAAATGATTTGTCTCTCTGTTGGAGTGTATGAAGTTTCATCCAAGACTATCACAATTACCCCTAAATGAAAGTTTGACGTACTACACCAAATTGCCCCTAAATGATCTTCATTCTTGTTAATCTGAGTTTGCTCATAGAGGATGCGTGTTCATACAAAAATCTAGAAATGAATTCACACTATTTCCTTTTTTTGATATAAATATTTTATTTCCTTATTTGGGGATCAACTTTTAAGAGAGACATGCATTATAAACAATAAGAATCTAAATATCAACAAATACAATAAATGCATCACCACTTTTTATTTTTTCTAATTCATTCAATAAAAAGAAAATGACTTTTTCAGAGCACCCAAAAAAAAAGAACAATTTGAACACAATGGATGCTGCTTTTCTGTTATGAGATTTCTTAGTTGCAAGAGTTTCAAAGCCACTATAGCTTATTTAAAAACAATAATCAAATTTTGTTATAAACTCTCATCACTTGTAAATCTATTTTCACACCCTAAAAAGGTTTTGATTTTGATATCTTCTTCCTAGAGGCCCTATGCCAGTAAAGTGGCAAGAATGTACACTTAAGATAGGAATACAAGCATAGATATCTACCAAGTACCTAAGCTTATATATGTATAGATAACTGTAAGGTTAATAAATGCATCTGTTTGCATACATTATATGTCCATATCCAAATACAGCATGTATAAACTTGCAGCTATCCTATTACGACATTTATCTATCTGAGCATAAACATTTGTCCACATATCATAACTATTGTGTCTACATATGTATTTGCATGTACAAAAACACATGCATTCACAATTTCTTTCCCTGACGCATATATGAAATGTGTATGCACAAATATTGGATTGTATATGAATCCTCCAGTACATGAGTCAGTGCATATATAAACAATCCATGGGCATTCACATATGCTTGGAAATGTACATATACGGGCACTATAGATATAATAGATATATGTATTTGAACAACATATACACGCAAGCAAACAATGTATGCCAACAAACACTCATGTATATTCTTCTGGATTAGTGGCTTTAATTTAATTTAGTTTTTTCTTTTTTGGGGGGTGGACATTCTTTGAGTGCCCGTCGCTTGTTGCGAAGTACTTAGAAAGATAAACCTATGTTTGAATCTTGCATATTTAGCGCATATACAAACAGCTGATTGCACTTTGCCTAACAGAGCAACAAAACTCTAAAACGACATCTGCAGCTATAGCCATGAGCATCGTTACTCATAACAGCATGCAGTATAGAGACTTTTTCAAAGAACCACTTTCATACGGCAGCCCATTGAACAAAAATTGGTAATGCTCTATGGACATACTTTAAACACATCCCATATATATCTCATCCCGCCACTATTGTTTTACTACATTTGGACAACAATATGTAACTTTGCAAGCAAAGAATAGGAAAAAAAAAAAAACCCCCCTTTTTCAATGTTTACTATATACCGATATCTTTTATGGTATGAATATGTAGTTTCACACAATAATCTATTGGGAACACTTGGATTTGGAAATATGGTTATCGGTAACATGAGAAGTTATATCAAGATGCTGCACTAATTTCTAGCTAGCAGCAGCTTTGAAAATAAGAGAAGGTCATGTACCTCTAGTGCACAACACAACTTATGTTTGATATCTGGGTCCAACACTTATATCCTCTGAAGGATTCACCATACAATAACCTCATTACCTAGGTTGGCCCTTAGGTACTAGGACTCTAACCATGTCCATGTCATGTCCATATCTCACAAGGTAGCTTATAATAGTGCAAAAACTTTTAGAACTTTTATGTGCCGTGTTGTGTCCAGCTTGCATTGGTAAACTAAAAAATGATCCTCTCTAAATTTGAGAAGGAACCAAAAAAAAAAATATGAAAAATCTTTTGGTCTCTAATACAAACAAATGAACAACAGAAACACAAAATGGCATTAAAAAAGGGTATTCAAAAATACCAGCAAATTAATCAAGAAGCAACTGACTGAAAATAAATCAAACTAAAGAAAGTTAAGATACAAAATTACACCTATCCCATGTGAAACTAAAATCCGCACAAAGTTGCATTACTAATAAGCATTCCATAAAAAATTAAGAACCCCACATGAAATTTTGTGGTCAGAGAACTTCAAAACCACAAAAATACATATGACAACAAATTCACGAGAATACATATGAATTGATGACAGAGATTCACATGATTTCTAAAGCATAGAACAGAAAGACAGCCTTTGAGTGGTAAGATAGATACCTCGTCGTATTCCTTCTTGTCAATTTTGGGTTGCTTCAAAGGTTTTGCCTTTCCGCCTGCATCAATCACCACAAACAGCAGTACCACACAAACTTTATTTAATCAGAAATACCAAAGCCTAGGGTTCAAAAATGAAATCAACGAGAGAGAGAAAGAGAGAGAAAGAACCTTGCTTCGACGACATGGCTGCGAGTTTGAAGGATTGACGCAGCAGCCTCGGAAACTTGAGAGGTTGGGGTCTGAATGCGAGGAGAGGAGGCACTTTATTTAGGGGAGATGGGAAATCTCCTATTGTCACGTGCCCCACCACGTGACATTCAACAGTTTCCTTACATTCCCCGCTTTCCCGAAATGGGTTCCATGGAATGATCGGATTGGATTTGATCGGACTGAGAGGAGCGAGGAGATGGGTTTTCGGCTCGGGTCCAAGTCAAACCCGTTTCGTCTTATGTTGACCGCGGTCCCAAATTTACTTATCTATTTTTAATATTTATTCAATTAAAATAAATTATCACTCCAAATTAATTTTTCATTTAGAAAGAGAGAAAAATAAAAGTAAGATTCCAATTATCAAAAAAAGTTTCTTATTCTTAACTAAATTTGATTTTAAAAAATCATATTTTTATTTTATATATTTATTCTAATACGATTTATTTAAAATCATATACCCACATATTCAGAATATTTATTTTTCACACGTAATGTCCACTCAAAATTAAATTATCCCCTCAATTAGGTAAATTTTTTTTTATTTGGCTAAGCTCAAATGGTTATTTATTTCTCACAAGTTTTGGACCATTTGCCCTTTTGGGTCATGACATTTTGACTTATCAATTAAGTTATGTGAAGATTGAGAGAGTTCTAATTCCTTGGATTGGACAGGGGAGAGGGAAATGGAATCCTATTCCTGCGTTTGGTCACATTGTGGTCGTGGGGGGGGGGGGGGGTTTTTTCCCGGGGGTGGGGGGGGAGAGCTTAAAAAAAATAATGACAATGGGTAGGTTGAGAATGGTCTCTTCCTTCACTCCCATCATCTTTTTCATCATTTTTGTTGCAAAATATGATGTATAATGAGATATATATATATTTTTTGATATCTGATATCCAAAATCATATTCTAATTATTTCAGTTTAAATGTATGTAAGATCCTATTTAGGACACAGTTTTTTTAATATATATATATTTTTTATTTTAAAATTTTAAATCTGAAACTTGATTAAAAGAGTTAATACCCCATCTTATTAATCCGATTGACCATTGATTGATGTATAATGATATTAATATAGAAATTAGTTCATCTTTACTCTCTCTCTCTCTCTAAGTTGCTTCATTGCTATTATTAGATTTGGTTTGATTGCAGTTATTAGATTTAAAGGAGAGTAAAATTAAAATAAATCAAGCCACTAATATTTAACCTGATCATAGAATCGACGATCGAATCAAGGCAAATCAAACATTTTCCTTTGTGTGTCATGTATCCAATGATAAATTTTATTTACTTAATATCTACTAATAATTAATTGCATGTAAAAACTTAAACAATTTTATAATATATTTTGTAAATACATTTATCGAAAAAGGTAGCGAATTTAGAACTTAAGAGTAGTAGAGGTAAAATATTTTCATAGATCAAAATATTTTATTTTTAATTCACAAACATAATCTTTTTTTGTGGGGGCAATTTTTTTTAGGTATTGAGGTATTTTTTTTTTGTGTGGGGATAAATATAAAATTTAATAAATTTTATTTTTATTTTTTTTAGTGGGGGCAATTGCCCCCCACACCCTTCGACATGGCTCTGCCACCGGAAAAGGCTAATTTAATTGGTTGGCCCATTTATATTTGCTTCTAAACAAAATGCAGGTATTCGAACTATTTTAAATTTAATGAAAACTTTATATATTTTTAATTATACTTATATTATAAGTAATAGAGCAAACTTTTATACATTATATATACAAAGTTCTAATGAAAATTTTTAATTATGATATTAAAAATACAAATAATTTATAATTTGATATAATTTTTAAATTACTTTTTATTAAAAAGGATTGACCATTCACGCCAATTCCACCGTATCAATTTGGTTTTAAATTATTTTTAATTGATAGAGATTTGATCATTTTAAAGAACCTTAAAAAAATTATTTATATTTTTTATCTCTAATTATAAATTTATTGTGTTTTCATTACGTTATTATATATCGTTTAATTAAATTTTAAATTTTAAATTTAAAAATAAAAAATTATTTTAAAAAAGCTATCTTAAAAAATATTTAAATTAGAGTAATTATGATATAATTGATGGATAAAAAAATGCATAAATTATTGCTATGTATGTTACCTGGGGAGACAGACAACGTGACGGTTCAGCGCCTGGACGTAGGTTTACATCTTTCGAGCATTAAAACTTCCACCGGCTTCGCGGATGATGTGCTAAGGTTTCAATCCAGGAATCAACCCGTCACCCAGTACCCGTCTTGGTATGTCACATATTTACACTATACCCATCTACATTTGTAATTTCAATTTGAAAATTTGGAATTTTCTTTCGTTGTGTGTGTTTGATGGTGTGCATTGGTGAATACCCTGATGAGAAAAGTCATGATTCAGAGTGGAAATTACAAAACTTTTGATGGGTTTTTGGGGAAGTCTCATGGATTTGATTTTTGAAATTCATATTGTGCAAATATTGTTGGTACACTGATTTACATGGTTTCGTTGCAAGTAGTAAAATGGTTACATCAGTTGATGATATCTTACACACTTGAGGGGATGTTGATCTCTAGTTGATTCCAGCCTGCAAAAAGTGCTGGTTGCCTTGGGGTAGAAAGAGGGAAGCTTTCATTACGTATCATCGTCATAGCTTCTGACATTGTGGGTCTATCAATTGGGTTGTCTTGTACACACAAGAGACCCACATGAGTGCAGCTTAGCGCCTCATTAACGTTATACATTTCGCCTAATGCCGAATCTATCAGCTCTAGGACTCGGCCCTCATTCCATAGCTCCCAAGCCTGGAAAATAGATATCATCGTTAGGAAATTTATAGTTCTCAAACTTTTAACTCAAGATCTCTGTTGCTTTGGTGTTTCTAGAAATGGGCCATGTCTTTTTTGGGGTGTGGTTATTTTGTAGCTCAAATTTTAGCAACCATATTTCTAGTAATGCAGGTGTGCAAGCACACGTGTCTATGTTCTATGTGGTGGTCCATTGTTAAAACAAAGAAAAATGCTATGAGATTCTGAAAAAGTTTAGATTATAACTCACGTATGCTATGAGGTTTAGTTGGCGTCTGCCATAAGTGTGGGCAGTGTTCCTCTTGCCACTCACTATCTCTAGCAATAATACTCCAAAGCTATACACATCAGACTTTGCTGAAAATATGCCATCCATTGCGTACTCCGGAGCCATGTAGCCACTGGTCAAATAGTTTAAATAGTTAATATTTGGTTGAATGACTTGAAAGAGGAGGGCAAACTTAGTATGCTTTCTATACTTACTATGTTCCAGCAATCCTGCTGGCATTAGCTTCAGTATCATTTGGGGCAAAGATTCGAGCGGTTCCAAAATCTGATATTTTTGGATTCATGTTTTCATCAAGTAAGATGTTGCTGGATTTTAGATCTCGATGAACAATTTTCAACCTTGAATATTTATGAAGGTAAAGAAGTCCTTGAGCAACCCCTTCAATAATGTTGAATCGTTTTTCCCAATCCAACGTCATCCTTTGTTCAGGCTCTGTTGGAGTCCACCTCTAGTTGATTAGAGTGGTGCATGAATATTGTAACCAAATGCATGCTTCAAGGACAAAAATAATAAAGATTAGAAGATTTGCTTACCGAAGAGGAAGTAATCCAAACTCTTGTTCGGTAAATACTCGTAAACAAGTATTTTCTCTTCCCTTTGGAGGCAACAACCCAGAAGCCTCACAAGATTTGTGTGTTGCAGTTTGGCGATTAAAATGATTTCATTCTTGAACTCAATAAGTCCTTGGCCTGAACATTTTGCTCTCTTTATTGCAACTTCTAGGCCATCATTTAATATTCCCTGAAATAGCAGCATCTCAGTTGTAAAGCTAAGTAACAGTTCAATACCTTAGTATACAAACATCACAATCTTACTTTAAAGACTAATCCAAAGCCACCCTGACCAAGCAGATTTTCACTTGCAAAATTGTTTGTTGCAGTCTGGATGCTTTCAAAGCTAAATAGTTGCAACTCATTTCTTCTCTGTTCATTTATTTCACCAAATTCCTGAGACAGTAGTTCGCCTAATAATTTTTCATGGTCATCATCACCATCCACTGTTGTTTTGCAGGAAAGGAAATGGGTAAGTTATTAGTTATGAGTCAATGGAAATGTTTATCAGAGCTCACCTACTACTTTGGGCTCTTTCTTTGCTAAAACGAGTCTGGACATGTACATTGAAATTGAAATTCCTGATATCACTATTAGCAACTTCCACCAATGCTTGTATTCTATAATTTCTGCACGGGAATAATGTATCAGTGTTTCAAATGAGTAATACAGTGGCAAATGTGTTTGGCTCAGGCCTTTATAGATTGCATAGATATAGATATAGGTAAAGATATAGATGTAAATATGTGTATATGTCCAGCCTTGAGTTCCTATCCCTTGAATTTCAACCCTCAATTTGACAGGGCTTTAGGTTATGAGGCAGGTAGGAGATTAATTATTGGGAATGATCCTTGGATAAACATGTAGCATGCATATGTATATGTGCAGGTGTCAATTTATTTATTTATTTTTTAGTACATAGGGGAAGCTTGAACTCAAGACATCTATGGGGAGGGAGCTCATGCCAGTTGAGCTATAGCTCATTGGCGTGCAGGTGTCAATTTTATTCTTTTGTGTTTGTAGCCTAAGTAGTGGCATGTGTACTATGTGTGCATCCATATGTGTTCCTGTGTGTGTGTATATGTGCACGTCTGTGTTACTATGCATGTATATCCATATGCCATGTGAATGCAAATGCTATACATATCATTTTCATAAGGCAAATCTTTTTGCTCCAAGTAATTGTATGTTTTGACCAAAGTGGTGTTGGTGTTGTAGGAAGGGTGACTCACCCCTTAACCAAGTAATTGCGGATGTTCGGTGGTAATACCAAAAAAAAAAGTAACTGTATGTTCAGGTCTTTCTGGAATTATTCTACAAATTTGCATAATGCTGACACCAACTCTATTGAGAAAGTGATGGTGTGTGTACTTGGTAGGGATCCATTTTTGCTCCAATACTTCTCAATTACTTTAAGAAACTTCCTTGACAAATGTAGACAGTCCTGATCATAGCCCTCCTGCTAAGTGCAAAGGCTGTGTGTCAACTGTGATGTTTAAGGAACTTTCGTTACTTATGATGTTTTTCATTGTTCTCTACATCAGTTTGGACAATTTTGCCTCTGATATCTTTTATTCAACATTATTCAAGCTCCTTTAAATTACCTAGTGTTGAATGGCTTGAATTTTGTTCCATGGAGAAATATGACCTGAATTTTGTTCAATAGCCCTTTGTGTTGAATGGCCAAATAGAACTCATGCAGATAAGTTGGATGAAATTGAATATTTGGTGTGGGCACATGAGTTTCATGGTTGTCCCACTAATGTTCAAAGAGATCGAGACTTTTGGTGTGCTGGGATGGCATTGTTATTATCTTGAATAATCAAGTGAAAATTAAGGGAAGGCCTATCATGTAGCAGTTTCAATTAGTGAGATCCTTTCTAAAGCACTGAAATGTAAATCTTCGTATGTTCATATGTGAAGGTTACCTTGTTCTTCATGATGTAGGATATTCACTTCCCTGCCACCAAAGAGATCCTCTACGAATCTCATTTCCTTGCTCCAAAACTGGCAACCAGTTCTGTTGTCATTTGTCAAGGCATACCCGGCACAAGAACAATCTTTGAAGCACAAAGTCTTGCAATCAAATTCACTCAGCCTGTCACTTCTCTCAATCTTGTATGAATCATCAGATATATATCCTGTGCTGCTTTCAAATCGTGTATACTGGTTCCGGCACTCAGGCAACATCTTTGCACACCCTGGTGCAGAATCATATAAACAGCCACCATCCAATGCCGGTGATGCTCCACTGCTAATCGCACCTGTTGAATCCATAACATATCTCCAAAAAGTGTCACTTCTATTCGTTGTACAGGTAAGGTACTTCTCATCCTCATTTATGACATATGTACAATTGGCATAATCACTGTCAGATAGCTCATACGCATGCTCAAAGTGCCCATTCTTCCATTCTCCGCTAACCCAGTACATGTTCTTCTGCCACCAGATGATCAATTGACTTGTACCATAGGCATCCCCGCTGAGGGTAAAGGATCCTGTTGCCGGCACCTCATCACTTACCCATGAAGTCAAGGACCACGTTTGGCCTGTTTTGAAGTTCATTCCCAGCTTCATTCCAGGCAAAAGCGTGTCTGTAGGATAATCAAAGCTCTGCCATATTATTTGCTTAGTTGATCCATCATGATTCAGTTCTTTGAGCACAAAATTCCCAGAATCCAGTAAAGTAGCACATGCAGTTGTATTGCCTCTTGCTTCAGTAGAGCTTATTTCAATTGGGTCCCCTTTCTTGTGTTTAATCTTCAACTTTCCAAATTCATCAATTATAAGGGCTCCAGAGGAGCCATCAACAGGAGTGTCACGGTTGCCAACCCAAACGGGTTTAATGTCTGGCCTATTATGGTACCATATTCCTAGATAACGGTTCCTGCCTTTGCCAGGATTGAAGAATGCTAACTTGAAGTTGCCATTGGCAGAAATCAGATACTCCCAATCCCGGATCTTTTGTCCCTGTTGGACCGTATCTCCAAATGAATATGAACAGGAAGCGCCTATAAGAAGAGAAGATACAAAGACGATAACTATGATACTTCTTCCATTGGTACCCATTGATGAACGATGTACAGCTCGGACATGGATCTGCATTTCTCTGGTTGAACTTAGCTGTGTGGGTTCTCTCTCTCTCATGCCCTTGACTTTGAAATGGTTTTGTGGCTTGGCCAACTTCATAATGACATGGGGCCTGAGCCCCTAAGTTTGACAAAATCTCGCGGCACATGCTGGAAACACTCTTGTATCCTTGTTTTTATTTTTTCCCTTGAATTTCTTAGGAAGAAAATTACTAATGCAAATGACTGTTTTCTCTCCTTTCGGTTTGATTTGGCGCGTTCTCACCGTGTTCTAACCGTGTTCCTTCCTTTTTTTTATGGATTTTTTTCACGATCGATATCAAAAATTATATTCTGATTAATTCAATTTAAATATCAATGAAAGGTCTATTTAGTGGTGCTCTCTCAATGTAGTCTTTTTATTTTTAAGTTTTGAATTCAAAATTTGATTAAGTGATCTACTATCATATATTATTAAATTGACTATCCATTGTTTTTTAAATGGATGTTAAACAATGGCAGAGCAACTGATGTCGTTTCTCAAAGATATCTCAATAATCTCTTTACTTTTATTCTCTTTTTGAGATACAGTTGCCATAGAATTGGATGCATTTACTTCCCAAATCAGGGTGGCTGGACCCATAACATCTGACTTGCAGGAGCTATTATAAGGATGGTCAAACAATGTGAAATGTCTTTTGGCTGTAAATGAAATTCCTTTGTCAGCTCATCTCTGTCTCCCTCCATTATTTGCGGGGGTGATCCCTACAATTAAGTTCAAAGTCAGCGGGCAAGGAAGTTTCGCCCATGTTAACCTTACCTACAATATAAAACGGAGATCTTTGACCTTAAACATAGGATTGCGTCATAAATTATTCTTCCTGTGCAAAAGTGGTTTACGGGCCGGGCTGCCCAGCTTAGCACCCATGGACTAATACCAGGCCCGAATTGGCCCTAAGGTTGTGTATATAAATTATTTGGTATTGTTTTCAATAACATGCTATTGGCTTGGCATAGCTTATTAAGGATAATTTGATCAGGGTGAAAAGTGAGAGAAAAATGAGAGAAAAAATAAAAGTAAAAGAAAATGACACATTTTACTTGTTTTGTAAGAAAGAAAATGTGGAGAGAAAATAAAAGTGGGGTATAATCCATTTTCTTCTCTCTTAAGAAATCATTTCCATCTTAAAGCGGACGGAAATGGAAAGAAATTAGATTTTTGGATAAATTTTTTCTTGCCTTTCTTTTCTATTTACGAAATTATCTTTTTTTTTTTATTTCAATTTTATTTAATATAAACTAATAAAATTTAATTTTCTTCATAAATTTTATTGGAAAAATTATTTTCTTCTAATTTTACTTTTTTTTTAACTTTTTTATAATAATATTCTAATTTTATTTAATATAAAATAATAATGAAAATAATTTATAAAAATAAGAAAAATATATTAAATAACTATTTTTTAGAAAAAATTATAATTTTAGAAAAATATTTTAAATTAAAAAATAAAAAAATATGGTGAGAAATATTAAAAATATTATTTTACAAAAGTAGAATAGTAAAATTGACGGTATTTTCTTACACTTTTCATTCCAATTAAAAAAATATATATCATCTATTTCCTTCCCTTCCATCCCTACCAAAAGAAATCTATTTACTTTTATTAGGTGAAGTAAATCTTCCTCTTCCCCCTCCTCCACCTCTTCCGCAAACCAAACTTACCTTAGGTGTCCATTTGGTAGAGGTTTTTTATTTTTTTTATTTTATTTTTTCCCAGCTTCTCTTCCCAGAATACCTACCAAACAAAATTTCTTTTCCTTAAAATAGCTATTTTTTTTTATGAAAAAAATTCAAAAAGCAGCTTTTAAGAAATTCTCCTTTTTTATTGAAAACTTTATATATTTTTAATTAAACTTATATTATAATGTAATAATACAAATTTTTATATATTATATATACAAAGTTCTAATGAAAATTTTTAATTAAGATATTAAAAATATAAATAATTTATAATTTGATATAATTTTTAAATTACTTTTTATTAAAAAGGATTGACCATATCAATTTGGTTTTAAACGATTTTTAATTAATAGAGATTTGATCATTTCAAAGGACTTTAAAAAAATTAATTTTTCGTGTTTTCGTTACGTTATCATGCATGAATTATGATAGCTCAAATTTGAAGTTGCCATTGGCAGAAACCAGATACTCCCAATCCCGGATCTTTTGTCCCTGTAGGACTGTATCAGGAAACGAATATGAACAGGAAGCGCCAATAAGGAGAGAAGATACAAAGGTGATAACTATGATACTTCTTCCATTGGTACCCATTGGTGAACGATGTACAGCTCGGACATGGATCTGCATTTCTCTGGCTGAACTTAGCTGTCTGGGTTCTCTCTCTCATGTCCTTGACTTTGATGCCATAGAATGCGATGCATTTACTTCCCAAATCAAGGGTGGATGGACCCATAACATCTGGCTTGCAGGAGCTATTACAAGGATGGTCAAGCAATGTGAAATGCCTTTCGGCTTTAGATGAAATTCTTTTGTCAGCTCATATCTCTCTCCCTCCCTCCATTTTTTGCGGGCGATCCCTACAATTAAGTTCAAAGTCATGGAGCAAGGAAGTTTCCCCCATGTTTACCTTACCAACCATATACAAGGACATGTTACGGAGATCTTTGACCTTAAACACAGAATTGCTTCATAAATAATTCCTCCTATACAAAAGTGGTTTGGTATTTCTAAAAAGAAACGATTATATACGGGCCGGGATGGGCCAAAGCCCAGCTTAGAGCCTGTGGACCAAGCCCAGGCCCGAATTGGCCCTAAGATCGTGTATATAAATTATTTGATATCGTTTTCAATAATATCCTATGGGCTTAGCACAGCTTATTAAGTGTTTAGGACTACCCCTCAGATTGCAGCATTTCCTCAATGGCACACTTTTCATAGGTTATTCATGTCGGGTACCAACATCCTCGGGAATTAGATTTTTTAATAAGATCTCGAGTTCAAGTTTTAGAAATATAAAAATAAATGTTGAGAGAGCCCACTCCTAAATTAGACTGCACAGTTGTTCAAATCAGATTAATCGAATTTCCAGATATTGATGATTAAGTACCTAAAAAAAAAAAAGTTATCGGGTGCTAGGTACATATCTAAGGTTATGAATTGTTAAAATAAAATTGATCAGCAAATAGAATTGGGATTTTCGTTTTTCCCCTTATCATTTTCATGTAATGCTGCTAAATTGAAATTTTTCTAAAAAAATAAGAAGTGGGGTATATTCATTTTTTATATGTTGTATACAACGGGCGTCTTCAAATTATTGCATTTCTGTTTCTTCCTTTTTCAGACTGGAATTTTGCATAATATAACATGGTTCAAAAATTTTAAGCTAGTTTTTGGCTCGAAGTTTAATCTTGAATCTCACTCAGCTATGAGGACATGCATGCAAAATACAAACCCCAGGACCTTGGAAGAAAAAGAATAGAAGTATCAAGTCATACAAATTACAAAAGATGCGACTACCAAGTCCCCGAGGGAACAGTCAAGTGACAAAAGTTCATCTCCTTCAATTCCATGATTCAGAGTTTGATTCCTGTAGTAACAAAAAAAAATGCGACTACCAAGTCCTAAGTATCTTAAGTTGAATGGATCAACAAATTTAGCATGAATTTTCTCTAATCTATGACTTTCCTCAATTTTCTCTAAGCAGAGTGAAAGATGCATATAATGCTTATACATCCTAACAGAAAATTGAACCAAAGGTATTCTTGAGACATATTCGGATCTGACACAGAAAAAAAAAAATTCAAATAACACATTTAGGATAAATTTTCAAATTTAGTACCCACATATCGAGTTTTGAAAACCTGATATGATACTGTTCATGTAAACAATGTCATGTCGGGTTTTCAAAACTCGATATAAGTACTACTCACGCATTCCTTATGTTGAGTTTTGAATATCCGACATGACACTGTTCAAGTGAACAGTTTTGAAAACTCAACATGTGGGAGATTTGAATTTTTTTTTTTCAAATGTATTGTTTAATTTTTTTTTTTATTTTGGGGGTCAGATCCTAACATAACTCGGTGTTCTTCTATATTTAATGAATTATTTACTTATTTAATTATAATTTTTATTTTTATACTATTTTTGTTCTAATTAATAATTATATATTTGATCAATTTAAATCATTATTATAAAATATATTTTCAATGAATAATTAATATTATAAAAATACTTATATTTTTTATATTTAAGTATTTTCTCATGTTTCTATTTCCTTTATTTTTATAAAATATCATTTATCTATATTGTTTCTTATACCATTTTCATTTCTGTGCAATCTAATCTAAGACTTTGTGGCAATACATAATTATCTATCGAAATATATATATTCATAAATTGAACTGTTAACTTAATATTATTTTAATTTGGAATCATGAAATTTAATGAGAAAATGTATGCTCAAAATAATTTAAGAAGAATTGGTTAAATTGCTCCTTGATGACATTTTGTATTGAGAGATTGGCTATGCGATTGTGAGCACTGTGAGATCCATTGAGAAGTTGATTATGCGAAATTATTTTTTTCTATTTTAAGGTCTCAAAATCGAGATCTTTGATTAAGAAAGTAAAGTATTCGATTATTCAATCCAAAAGATTTTGGTTTTCTCATTCTTGTTAATGCAACAACCAATAAGGGTGACAAGGTTTGTGTGTTGCAACTTGGAAATAAGAATCACTTCATTCTTCAACTCCACAAATCCTTTTCTCTTGGTACCTTATTCAGGGAATAGCTTATATAAGATTATGCATATGTTGTTTAGTTTACCTTAAAAACCGGTCGGGGTTCCACCCTCATTCACGGTGGCAGTTTCTAGGTTCTCGAAGCTAAAAATTTCCGCGTCATTGTTTTCTAAATGTCTAAGTTGACTTATGACTTTGAAATGGTCCCGTAAATGATGAAATATCAAACAGAAAAGTCCTCTCTCTCTCTATAATAAATTTCTATGCCCAGGAAACTTACATTTCTTTTTTTCTTTTCGATCTGGTTTATCGATGGATATCTTAAATTTTATCTTTATTAATCTTGATCGAGATATTGTTTGGTCCGTTATAGAGAGAAAACTCTTCTAACATGATTTTTTTGTTTCCAAGAAGGCTCGAATTTAAGCACTTGATTAAAGGATCACAGTGCCAACCAAACGTTGGTCAGGAACTTACATTACTAATATAATATTAATCTAAACAGTTTATAAATCTAGTGATAAAACACTAAAGTTTCTTAATCAAGATGTCAAATTCAAGAATTAAAAATAGAAAAACTAGTGCCGTCTCCTAAATTGACTTTCACAATACTCAAATTAGAATAATTGGATAATACAAATACTGGTATGGTCAGGAAAAAAAAAAGACAGTTTTTAGGTGTGGTTTTTACCGGAGGCTGGTCTAAGGTCATCTTGTCCAACTTTATTTCAAGCCAACTTTTCTTTCCTTTCCTTTTCTTTTTTTTTTTCAAGCTTGTTTGAAATGGGGTTTCATGAGTTAATGGCATTACTTTTCTGCAATTCTAGAGGCGAATGATAATATTAGAAAGGGAATAATCTTCAAGATCCCTAAAAGCACTACAAATAGCTCCATAAGTTCATTTCTGAAAAATCACTATCTAGCAGGGTGAAATCAGAAATTTATTTAATGGGAAGAACTACAAAATGCAGGAAAGATGGATGAAACGGGCAAATGTCATAATTTTTAGATAACAAATAATATGAAAAAAAATTGAACATTTTAGAATTTTAGTGACATTTTACATAATATTTAACATAATTTTAGATTTTTTTTTTAATAAATACCGCTACATATGCACATTTAGCGGCACTTTATTTACCTTCTAGTGGCACTTTTGAGTATTTTCCAACAATACCTCTAAACTTGATTTTTTTTTTTTTTTTCCTTCCAAAATCTGCCCCTACCCACGCTAACCAGTTTGAGAGGATTGCCCTTTGTGCCAAAAATTGGTATTAGTCTTTCCATCATTGAGGAGTGGACCACACTAGCAGCTCACTTTGACAATTATTTTGGAACTGACCCTAATTTTAAGGACATCTGATCAAATTTAAGAAATGAGATCAGGTACGCTAGAAACCCCCAAGCCAACTCAAAAACCCTATTTCAGAAAGGGTTTCTTGGGTAGTATTGGTGTTGATCTGATACTGTTCATTTGCAAACCACAACTTGAAAGTCAAATTAAAACTTTAAAAAAAATAGATTTTTTTTTTTTTTTTTAATTACCTTTTCTTGTTCTGGATGAAAGAGATGAAAATTTTATGTGGTAGAATTCTAAATCTTATTCTACCAAACAGTTTTAAATTTCCTAAATTAGTCATTAAGTCTGTCCACCCTTGAGCAACCCCGCAGGGACAATTACATCGGACCCCACCCGTGATTATGGCCCCAATTTGAGATGTAAACAAATTTTTTTTATTATGGATATTTAAAAGTTTGATTAATTAGATTTATATAGATGTAAAATTTAATTTAAAAGTTGATTCCTTTAGTATCTGGTTTTTTATTTTTAAAATTTAAATTTAAGATTTTAATTAAAAAAATTTAATATTTTATCACTAAATCTATAAACTTTGACGGAGCTGTAATCAAATTAAAAAATGAGGTATATGAACATTGGGAACTCCACCCCAATTCAAAACTTTCTTCATTTCAAATGGGGCTTGACATTATAAAATAAAAAAAGGACTCGTCAAGTATATAAAGTGTTTCTCGTTTTAGTTGAGAGTGGAACGATGATGGATGTGTATATATATATAACTTTTTTTTATATTTTTATAAATAATTTATTTTTATGTATTGAATCCGTGACTTCAATATTATCCAGAAATAATTTTATTTTTGGGTCAAAGTTTATAATAAAGCTAGACGCTATTTATAATGAGTAGGGTACTTGGTTCTGCTATTTTGTGTTATCCTAAACCTTCGACCTAGCCCATTATTGCTCAACCATAGACCATGACTCGAAAGTTAAAACTAAGAAAGACAGTAATTCTTTTTTCCATTTCTTGTTCGAAACAAATCGAAATTTAGTATGATAGAACTCAGCACCATGTACTCAAAATCTAAATCATCTTGTTCCTATTTAGTTTTAAATTTCCTAAATTATTCATCCAGTTAAAATTAAAAATAAATTACATTAATCAGATAACATTTCAATGCAAGGGACTCAACCCTAGTTATCTCCCGCCACTTTTTATTCAAAAAAATAAATAAAAAAAAAAACATCTGCATCAAAGTGGGATATTGGTATGTCCATAATCTTAGTCAAGTTTCTATCTTTCCAACATTGATCTGAACATGTAATGTACATGAATTCAAGCAAGTGACTGGAAGGACAATTTACCTAGCTTCCATCAATGAAATGCTCACATCATTCAATGAGTGTTTTTCGGACACCTTGGGGTTCCTGTTCTCCTCTGCAAACCGCCTGCCTACGAAAAATGCAGGTTGTTTCGGGGTGGATAAAGGAGTGCTTTCTTTACTAATCATCGTCAGCACTTCGGACATACTTGGTCTATCGGCTGGACTATCTTGTACGCACAAGAGACCCACATGAATGTGCCTTAACACTTCATCAGTGTTGCATGAATCACTTATTGTTGGATCGATCAGCTGTGTAACATGGCCTTCGTTCCATAATTCCCAGGCCTAACAACAAGAAGATTCATCCAAAAATTCGATCACTCCTACTCTCTACCCGAAAACAACATACTTCATAATGGAAGCAACTACATTTGAATGATTGTACTTACATATCCTATAAGGTTCAGCGGGTGCTCAGAGTTGTAGTAAGCGGTATTTTTGTTTCCACTCACAATCTCTAGCAGTAGTACTCCGAAGCTGAATACATCAGACTTGATTGAAAATATACCCTCCATTGCATACTCTGGAGACATGTAACCGCTACATTGGTGACAAACAACAGTTAGACTTCGAAGCAATACAAGCCTCAAGTGTGCCAAATACAGTCAAAATATCACTAATTGATTCCCAACTGCTTACTATGTTCCAACAACCCTATTCGTTTTTGCCTCAGTATCATGTCTCCCAAATATTCGAGCCATCCCAAAATCTGATATCTTTGGATTCATCTCATCATCAAGTAGGATGTTACTAGCTTTTAAATCTCGGTGGACAATTTTCAGTCTTGAATATCTATGAAGGTAAAGAAGTCCTTGAGCTACTCCTTCGATAATGTTCAATCGCTTCTTCCAATCCAACATAGTCTTCTTTATAGGGTCTGCACATATGAACATTTCATAAAACAATTAATAAAAATGGGCAGATGTACTTGACAACAAGACAGAATAACTAACCAAACAGAAAAGAGTCGAGGCTCCTGTTTGGCATGTACTCATAAACAAGCATCTTCTCTTCCCTCTTAATGCAACAGCCAATAAGTCTAACCAGATTTGTGTGCTGCAGTTTGGCAATAACAATGATTTCATTCTTGAACTCCATAAGTCCTTGTCCTGAACTACTTGATAGTCTCTTTATCGCAATTTCTCGACCATCATCTAACTTTCCCTGAAGCAAGTACAAGTCACTTAATGGGCAAAAGATAGAAGGTATGCTTATGTTGTTTAGTTTACCTTAAAAACAGGTCCAAATCCACCCTCACCCAGCTTATTTGCAATTGCAAAATTCTCAGTGGCAGTTTCTAGGCTCTCAAAGCTAAAAATCTGCAAGTAATTGCTGCTTTTGTCATTAGTTTTATGTTTTCTATATTTGCTGTGTTTGTGAACAAATGGTGTGTCTGCTCCTAGCTCGAGTAGTATCTGTTGCTCCTCTTTGCTCTCCACTTTAGATTAGGAAAAAAATAAATTAAAAGGAAAAATTCAGTTTTCATTTCCAGTTTATGATTGGGAAGTATAATATATATACATTTAAGCAGTGTTGGTGTTCACCTTGCTCTTTGGACTTTCTCCTACGTAGAAGGATTATGCAGAATGAACCTGTCGCTATTAGGACTGCTGCTGCTATTGCTAGTGTTAGAATTTTTAGGTGACTCAACACGCAGCGGAAGTAATAAAATAATTTTCGGAATCGTAAAAGGTTAGGGTTCGCGATATACCTCAATCGGAACAAAATCGCCGAACCGCAAACTCCCGACCGAACTTCGTAGTCGGGATGATAATCACGATGAACGGACTATCACCGCAATGCCACAACGACCAACACAACCCGAGAATCGTAGACGGATCCGAAACCCGAAAAAATAAGCTTCGCAACAATAATTTTCCACTCTTAGAAATATTTTTCCATAACGGAAGAAGGCTGTTTTTTTTTTTCTTTTTCGAAGAACAAACGTAAAACACTCTACCGCTTGCTCTCTCACATAGGAAGGTAAGTCACACACCAAAATGGAAAATGTAACTCCATTAGCTAATAACCAACCATTAATCAAGGAAGGTAATTAGGAGAGAGAAATGAGGGGTAGGGATTTGTAACGCCCCACTGGGCATACCAATCAACACTCCCACTTGCACACGAGGGCACTTCATCTCCGCAAAGACACAACTCATGCGATCTATCACACACCCTACGGTTTTCATATAGGGTTGGTCGTCGGCGACTAGCGAGTACACCAGAACAAAGACTTCGATACACCCGTTAGGATGATCGAGTAGTCACCGTTAGTATCAAAAGAAAACTCGCAGCCCCGCACCAAGACTAACGATCCACGAGCTACTTTCCTCATCGAAAGTAACCCCGGATATCGCCGACATGTATCACAGTAGTTCAAACCCACATGGAGAACATAAAAGACCGCCGGTGAATACAAAACCGGATACAATGTCAATTGGTCTTCCTTTTCCCAAACTCGAACTATCGACCCAACTCAACCGCTTCCTAGACTGTCCCTCGACCCAATTTATATTCCGGCCATCGGAAACGACAAAGTAGCAAACACCGAATCGAACCAAGAACAAAAGAGGGCACTAAAGACCCACTCAATGGATCTCGGTCCCACACGGGGCTTGGGGAAAAATCAAATAACGCTCAAATAATAAAGCCCCACTATCCCAAGTCGTCTTTTCACACGTGGTATGAAACACGGCCACGTGTTATTCCCCATCTCTCAAAGGGCATATGTCGATTTCAACACTGCAGTAGGGACCGCACACATAAGACTTACCCGAGATCTCAAAGAGAGTACCTCGAGACAATACACAAAACGCAGTGATATCCGAGACTCAAACTGCTACTCACAGCAACATGGAGTGGGACTTCCATGTCGGTCATGTCGCACATGACCTCATCCCGAACACGCATCGGGCGACTTATGTTCTAGCGGGCTACCTCAAAGCCTCTTACCTAGAATCCGTCTCACTCCACTCACTCGAGCCGGAGGTGGTCACCGTGTGAGAGAGTCGACCTTGCGCCGACACATCTATTATCACACACAAATATATATGACAATAAAGGAAGTGCAAAAGAAAATATAACACAAAAGGACCGAATAATGCACAGAATCATATATATATAAATTCAATAAGCACAACGCACAATAAGTACAAGATGAGAAATGTCAGAAATCCCAAACCCAACGACTCTCATGCCCTAGAAAGGAGTCTCTAGTGATGGGTTTGGTGAAGGGACCCACCATGCCGTGTGTCGAAATGTACTTGACGGCCACTTCACCATTCTCGATGATGTCTCAACATAATGAAATCTAGGTCAATGTGTTTGGTCCGACCATGAAACTTGGGACTCGTGAGGCGATAGCGGCCGATTACACAATAAACATCACGGCCTCCCACTATCCGCTACAATCCCTAAGTCGTCCAAGAGTCTACGAGCCAAACACTCTCCGAACCGCAACCGAGCATGCCACGAACTCCCTCCATCGTAGATAGAGCAACACAGTTTGCTTCCGCTCCAAGAGATGGCCCCGCCATGAGCAAGAAAGCAAACCGAGTCGATTTGCGCTATCCAAATCGCCTCCCCGGCGCCGAATACCCACAAGGCGCAAATCACCTCCCGAACACAAGGAGAAGTCGCAGTTCCTTTTAGATATCGGAAAATCCTTTTCACCGCTCTCCGATCCCTTCCAGGATTTGCCTCGATATCCACTAGACCAACCGCATAACAAATGTCCGGCTTGTACACAACATTGCGTACATTAAACTTCCCACGCACCGAGTAAGGTACTTTACTCATTTCCCTTACTTCTTCCCGAGTTTCGGACACATTTGGCTCGGCCCTCACCTTGGCGATCGGAGTATCTATGGGATTACAACACCACCCAAAACGTTCGAGAATTTTCTTAACGTAGGTCTCTTGTGAAATAGCTAACGCCTTCTCGAACGACCCTCCGGACCGAACCCGAGGAGAACCACCACCCATGTCTTCATGTCGAACGGATGACAACCATGCTTGATGGTCATTAAATGCTCAATGTTGTTCCCGCCAACATTATATCATCCACGACAACGACAGACACAAATGAGTTATCGAACGAACCGATAGATACAATGATCCTCCTCGACCACGAAACCGTAAGATACACCCGTGAAATCTTAGGTACCACCGCCCGGATGATTGCTTTAGGCCGTATATCGACTCCGGTCGACACCTTATCCTCGTGACCTACTGAACGAACCCCGGGGCCGTCCATGTAGATCTCCTCATCCAGGCTCCCGTAAGGAAAGCGGTTTTAACGCCATCCGATGCAACTCTAGATCCAAACTAGCGACAACGCCAAAAGCAAACGGACGAAGTAAACTTGACTACCGAGAGAAAGTCTCCTCGTCAATGCCCTTAGTCGCGTGTAACCCTTGGCTACCGACGGGCCTTGTACTTCTCAATCGATCCTTCGCCTTTCTTTAATTTTGAGAACCCACTTGTTCCCAATGGCCTTTCTATCCTCGGAAGGTCAACTAGCTCCCACTTCGTCGACTCTCATTGATTCTAATTCTTCGTGCATGGCCCGTAACCATTGGTCCTTTGCGAACTCTCGAGAGCCTCCCCGGGGGTCCCCGTTCTCTCCTCCTCCCGAGTCACAATGAGGATCTCATCCTCAATCGGGAAGCGGCGACGAGGCACTTGTCCCCGACTACTCGCGAGGAGTGAGAGAACCTACACCTCCGATGGACCGCTCCCACTAGGACCAAGATCCGTAACCGGGTCTTGTGTCCCGCCGCCGGGTCCGTTTGAGCCATTAGGCTCATCCATCTCATAGAAGGTAAAATCTCGACGATTTCTCCTCTCTTAGGGAAATCACTCGAGAAAAGTGGCATCACGAGACTCATCTCGGGGGGGGGCCGTCCGTATGCCTCCTAGGAACACGTATCCTTTGGAGTGTTGGAGTATCCGATAAAGATACACTTCTTTCCTCGTGGGCCTAACTTGCCGACTTATGCGAGGATTCGTGAACGTACGCGGCGCAACCCCATGGTCTAAATGGCTAAGGTCGCCGTCTCCGTCCAAAGCTCGATGGGGTGCCGACTACGGACCCGCCGAACACGGTTAGACGTAGGTTGCAAACAACGCACCCCCCATGGGAGATAGGGTTGGCCGCGCCATCATCGACCTCACCATCTCCAAGAGTCCTATTCCTTCTCGCACCCCGCGAGGAGAGCAGAATAGTCAACTGCCTAGTGATACCTCTATCGGACGAGCTCTTTAAACCGCCGACGATACTCGCGCCTCGACCGCAGAGTTTTCACCCTCAAGTCTAGCCGATTCTCAACCTCGCTAATAAACCTCCGAAGCACTCTAGTGCCTCGACTTGTGCGAGATCGATAGACATAACCGAACGCGTGTAGTCGCTTCATGAACGTAATAAAATACGTGGCTCCGCTTCGCTCTCACATTCATGGGTCCGCAAATATCGGAATGGACCAACCGCAAGGAGTCCCAGCCTCATTGCTTTCCCAAATGGTTTTCTAGTAGCTTTGCCCGCAAGGCAAAACTCACATACGCAACGGACCTTGGTTAGCGGGCCCAACAAACCACTCGTAGCTAACCGGTCATCCTCTCTTGCCCTATGTGGCCAAGTCTACTATGCCATACATTCACATCATCCACTACACTATCGATGCAAAAGCAATAGTAGAGAAGAATAATTTCATAATATGAAATCATATCCAAGACATAAAGTCCCTCATGGACCAAACCGAACATATTAAAGAACCAAGTTATGGAAACTCTAGAGTTCCCAAAAACACGAATATCCTAGCAAATCCAAACAACGGACGAACAAGGTTCCGCCTTATTTCAGAGCATATAATACATCATGAAGGACAAGACTTGATCACTTTGCGATTAACTTGCAAGTGCCAATCCCTTTAACTTCAATAAATGCCCATTCCCCACGCATGCCCTCCTCGCTTGGGGACTCAAACGCGAACTCCACGTACGCGCCTCGTCCCGAGCTACATGGTCCGTGGCTCCCGAGTCTACAATCCAAAAGGAGAAGAGTTAGCGAGCATCACACTAGATGACACGTAACCAAACCAGAAAGAAGAAGGATATACCTTTCGCCGCCACACTCGCGTGCGAAATGCCCATTTGCCACACACGTAGCACGGACTTTGCTCTTATCGAGCTCCTTCTTCTGCTTTTCGCCTTGTCGCGGTCTTGGCATTGCTTCCTCTTGCCTTGCCCTTGGCTTTCTTCTCATGCTTGCGCCACTTGCGCTTACACCTCGAGAGCCCTTACCGACCCGCAGTGCAGAGCAAGACCTAGCCACCTCCCGACGCCCTCCTCGAGCCACAATGCCTACTCACGCCATGAAAGTACGAATACTCTCGTGTGCGTGAGATAGGTCTTAACCACATCCCAGAGTCGCAAGGACCGATCACACCCGCTGAAGCTCATGACATCGGCCCCCATCCAAAGAGGCGACAACTCGACAATGCATTAAATGCCGCTAGAGACACGCCTCTTCTTGTAGGTGATGAACTTGTAGGTCCATCCTCAACTTAGGAGCCGACGGGGCCGTATTGCTCTCGAGCATGCCAAATCGACCGTGCAGGAACCGCCATAAAGGGGACCCATCGTGCATGCCGCTAAGGAGGACACCCTTGCGAGGCCATCCTTCCTCCTCCAGCACGATATACCTCCGATCCTTTTGTGCTTGGCCGTGGTACCTCCCGGGTCCACCATCTCGTGTCAAGAACCTCCCGAGTCTTGTTCCTCGAAGACAACCGAACTTCCGAGCCAAATCTCATAATTGTCACCGTTCACTTGTCCCCTTCACGAGATCAATACGACATTCTTCGCCATGTCTCATTACACGAAAAAGAGACATTAGTGATAAATTGATGCTTAAACACAAATTTTATGACCCTACGAATCATCAAAACCAAAATGACTTGAATCGCCCCAAGACGAGCGATGAGTCAACGGACACCATACACCACAACCGGATTGCATCTTACCATTCGAATGCGATGCAAAAAACCCACAATAGCACTTTATCACAAAAAACCAAAATCGAAAATCCGATTTTCGGACGACCCACGCGCCGCCGGAGGGTTCACGCGCCGCTCCCCGCGGCGCGTCCCACGCCCCACGCGCCGGGAGCGCCCGGCGTGTGCCGGACGCGCCGCGCGTCCCGCACCGCCGCACGCGCCGGACGCACGCGCCCGACGCGCGGCGCGCGCGGCGACGCGCACGCGCGCGCCCGTCACTGGCCGACCGACGCGGTCCGGTCGGCGGAACCCGGTCCGGATCCGCCGGTTTGTCGGGTCCGACCCGGCCGACCGACCATCAGCGCCTACGCGCGGTGTGTCACGCGCCGGGCGCCGGCGCCGACGCGCTCTTCGCGGTGGTACAGCCGGGCGCCTACGCGCGACTGTCTTCTTCGCCCGAGAGCCGAACGCGATTTCGGGTATTTTCTCCGACCCGACCGAAATCTCAAATTCGGGTTAGAATTAAACAATATATATACAAAATGCGACTAAATTAGACAATTACAGATCTACAATTTTATTAATTGATTTGACCAAAACCACAACGGGGTTCAAAGTTCGGTCTCCATTCGCGGAATGCTTCAACCGAATTTTCATGGCCTAAACGGCTCATAAAATTACGAAAAAATATATTCGTGTTCTACACAATTTGGGTGACACAGTGGTATAACCGGATTCACGAAACTCATCCGTAATCCGACCCCAATTTTTATACCCTATATTTCAAAACCCAAATTTTTATCGAAAATTATTTAAATAATTCTAACCGCTCCGATACCAATGTTAGAATTTTTAGGTGACCAACACGCGAAGTAATAAAATAATTTTCGAACGTAAAGGTTAGGGTTCGCGATATACCTCAATCGGTGATTCAAAACGCGAACCGCAAACTCCCGACGAACTTCGTAGTCGGGATGATAATCACGATGAACGGACATCACCGAATGCCAAAGATCCAACCTCAACCCGATGAATCGTAGACGGATCCCGAAAAATTAACGTTCTTCGCAACAATTAATTTTTCCACCTTAGAAATATTTTTCCATTAAGAAGAAGGTCTTTTTTTCTTTTTGAAGAACAAACGAAAATCACTCTACCGTTGCTCTCCACAAGGAGGTAAGTCACACACCAATAATGGAAAATGTAACTCCATTAGCTAATAACTCAACCATTAATCAAGGAAAGTAATTAAGGAGAGAGAAATGAGGGGTAGGGATTTGGTAACTGCCCCACGTGGGCATACCAATCAACAGCTAGTATAAGCCGTATCCACCATTTTTTTGCTGCATTGAAGGAACAGAAAAAGGAAGAAAATTGTGTTATGCAGAAGACGCTGGAGAGATCCCTTCCCGATCATAGTTGGGAACCAGTACAAGGAAACCTCGTGATTTTAATTACCAGTACTTGTCTTTATGTGTTACCTTTTCCTGAACCAAGGATATTCACTTCTCTAGTCAATCCACTAGTTGCATCATCAAAACGAACTCCATGGCTCCATAACTCACAACCGGTGTTATTTTCAGCTGTTGATGCATAAGCAACGCAAGAGCAGTTATTCCAACACCTTCGCTGGCAATCATAGTCACTTATGTTGTAGCTTCTATCAACCTCATATGAATCACTCCATATGTACCCTCTTCTTGTTTCAAACCAATCTTTTTTTTTTTTGTTCCTGCACTCTGGCAACTTCTGCATTACACAACCAGGGTCCATCATTAAGATACAATAAGAAAATAGCGACGCTGTGTTATCATGGACATAACCATACTTAGAAATTCTATAGCCCGCGAGACTACCACTAATGTTTTCTGAAAATGTAAGGTACTTTTCATCCTCATTCGAGAGATAGGTGACACGAGGATGATCATTATAAGGAAATGTATTAGGTATGTATTCGAAGCTCTGGTTCCTCCAAGCTCCGCTTGTCCAATAGATGTCTCCATGCCACCATATAACTACTTGGCTGGTACCATTAGGGTCCCCACCGAAGGTAAAGGACCCTGTCGCGGGGACATCCTCACTCACCCATGAAGTCAATGACCATTTGTGACCAGTCCTGAAGTTGATTCCCAGTTTCATGCCTGGCAAAAGCGTATCCGTTGGATAATCAAAGCTCTGCCATATAATCTCCTTAATGGATCCATCTGCATTCAATTCCTTCAACACAAAATTGCCCGAATCCAGCAAAGTAGCACTTACGTTACCTCTCACTTGCCTGGAACTCAAATCCATTAAATTCCCTTCATTGTATGCAATTTTCAACTTGCCATGAGCATCAATTGTAAGGTATCCTGATGCATCGTTTAAGGGGTTGTCACGGTTGGCAATCCAAACAGGCCTCTGGTCTGAGACTGCGAAGTAACCAGGGAAGTAACCAGTTCTCTTCTCCACAAAGTTGAAGCAAATTCCTAAAAACCGGAACCTGGATTTTCCGGGGCTGAAAAAACCTAACTTGAAGTAACCACTGGCTGAAATCAGAAGCTCCCAATCAAGGAGCTGTTGACCTTGTA
Organism: Dillenia turbinata; assembly: GCA_037126225.1. Classification (NCBI taxonomy): domain Eukaryota; kingdom Viridiplantae; phylum Streptophyta; class Magnoliopsida; order Dilleniales; family Dilleniaceae; genus Dillenia; species Dillenia turbinata. The sequence continues at coordinate 15,659,748 of JBAMMX010000028.1, forward strand.
GGATTGTGTCTTTACTTGAACATCGACTGATACCGATGATCAAAAGGTACAACATAATGCTTACTACTGGGAAGCTTTTTCTTTTGCCAGCCATTGCTTGAGACAGATTAACAAGTCTTTTCTTTTGACACTATAATAAGCAGTCCTATTATGACACTATAATCAGCCATCCTAAGTTGACTAATGACTTTGAAATGGTCTGATGCTGAAATATCAGCCAAGCAATTCTTCTCTCCATCTCTCTCTCTCTCCCTCTCTCTCCCTCTCTCTCTCCCTCCTATCTTTTTCCCCACCTACTTTCCGAGGCACTTATTGAAAAATTTCTTCTGAGGCTCTTTTTTTTTTTTTTTTTTTTTTTTTTCTTTCAGAGAACTTACTCTACTAATCAAAATTAATTCAAACAGTTTTCAGATGCGCTTTTCACAATTGGAATTTTCCATTAACCCCAAGTTCCATAACTTCACTTGTGACAAATCACTGCCTAGTTTGAGATTATTGCCTGCAACTGATCTGCTGATCTCATGGTGTCTCTTGCAAAGGACTGTTGATACAAGAATCAGAAGATGAAGGTGAAATCCATTATTTCTGAAGTCTGCGCCATTTGTGCCAAGAGTGTGTACTTAAAAAGTCTTGTCATCCTAGAGGATCCATTAAGAAGATGATCCAATTGAATTATCAACAAATAGACCAAATATGGTGTGGCAATCTATATGTGTCAGAATTGTTGAAACACATTATTGTAAACTAAGAGATAACTTGATTTGGTACATTTAATATTATTGTCAAAGTAATACTTGTGGGCCCACAATAGCAAACACTTGGACAATTATTTTGGTCACTAGCCCTAATTTTGGCCAAGTTAAGGAAAATAAAAGCAACGGTAAGTTTGATTGGGATGTAAAGTGGGAGGAAAATAGAAAGAGAAGTGAAACAGGAGATTAGTCTGGTTTGGTTTAGAGTAAAAAAGAAGGATGAAAGTAGATGGGTGAAACAGCACCTTTCATGTCAGAAAAAATTTCCATCCCTTTGTGGTGGGGCTATAATGAAAATTTGTATATAAAATTATTTTTTTTTTCAATTTTACATAGATTAGGAAGATTGGTATCCATTTCTATCTTCCTTCCCTCCATTTTTCACTCTAATCAAATAAAGGAAAATAATATCAATTTTCTTCCCTTCCACTCTAATCAAATAAAATAAAAAAATATATATTTACTTCCACCAGGTGAAATAGATCTCCCCCTTCACTTTCTCTCCCGACCCTTTCCCCCTCCACTAACCAAGCCTATCCTAAATGAATTTGGGTACATTGGAAACTCCAATTCAATTCTAAAAGCATATAATATAAATATTGATGATTATTTTGGTGAAAATCTTTGTCAATATGATTGTTTTGAATCTTAGCGGGGGGGTAGAATGGGCAGTGTAAGGGGGGAGAACATGGGATTCTTGTGAGAATAGCCTATGGTTTTGCAATTCCTTTCATGGGGTTGATTCTCCCCTTTGATTAGGGATAAACAACTGGGTTTAGTACATAGAATACGAGGTTAAGAAAACCATACTTTTCTTTAAAAAAGAAAAGAACCAGGAGATTCAAAACTCAAGATACATGCAGCACATTGATATAAGTGAATTTAGATGACAAGTGTGTGTAAGATTTGATAAGATTAAAAATATCTTATGACTAATATATTTTCCTTTTATTTATTTATTTTTTTTAAAATTGAAAATAAAGAAGAGTTTGAAGGAAAAGGAAAGAAAAGGACAAAGGCATCGTTAGAACCGCGGTAATGCAACCAACAGAGGGAGAGAAGGCGCGTCGATTGGCCCAAAGTTGACAGCAAGGAGGCCCAAGACACCATTTTAGTTTGACATCTTCACATTTTCTCGAGGCAAAGGCTGCACTACTGGAGATTGGCAGTTGCTAATTCATCAACTCCAAGATTTTCGTATCTTAATAAACCATTTTTCTGGGTACAAACCACCGGCGTAACCAAGCCCACCATTTCACCACACCCACCATAACATAGACTCCCCATTTCACCACACCCACCACCTCTCTCTTTCTCTCACACACTCTCTCACTCTCTCTCTCTCTCTCTCTAAAACCTTATAACACTTTAACTCCTTCAATCCCCTCCATGAATCCACTTGCATCTTTGCTATAATCCCAACTTCCCAATTCACAATCATGGTATTCTCCCCCCCCCCCTCTTCTCTCTCTCTCTGTTAGATAAATTAATGGGTCACACGCATTTTCTATGTTATTATTTGTTTATTTTGTTGTATTCTATGATCAAACTATAAGATATACATGAATTTGGAATTGATTAATTTTGGGCACCTTTCTTTTTGGTTGCAGTCTCTATTGCCGTTGATGTTTAGGTCCCTAGTGAGGCAACTGACATCACTAGCCGATCAACCGGCGGCGACGGTGACCACAATTTTGTATTACAGTGATCTTCTTCCCCGGAATTTGAATTTGGAGAGATTGATCCGCACTGATTTGCTTCAGCGAGAAAACTATTTGTTCCATTTTCTTGTCAATGTCTTGAGATGCTTCTGGTAGAGCCGCCCCTTCTCCAAATTTTGATTTCATTTCACATACCCACAACTTGTTTTTATGTTTATTATGTGTTAATTTTTTTAAAGAAAAATAGTACAAAAACCCCATTAATAACATTTAAAAATAAAAAAATTGGAGATTTTGGTAGAATTTTTCATAATGGAATTCTCAAAGAACAATGTGAAATTTTTGTATGTGATAATACAAGAAAACGTGGGATTTTTTCATGTGATTTTTTTGTATATAGTTTGGTTAATAATTTGTGAAGCTGATGAAGCTTTTACATTTTTGTTCTACATGTTGACCCCAGATCTTATCCAATCAAGGGTCGATATATTGATGGAATTCCAAGTTTGATCTGAGCCAACACAGTTATGCAATTCTGACAAAGGATTGTAAGAGTTGGGGGAAAACCCTTAAGTAATTTAAGTAAGGTTTGATGTATAAATTTGTGTATAAACGTTAGAATTCAACTCAATTCAAATTGAATGTTGATGATTTAAAAAATAATAATTTATCTAGAAAAGTATTAAATTTTTTAATTAAATCTTAAATTTGAAATTTATAAATAAGAAAAATTATATCGAAAGAATTTTTTCTAATTGAGTTTAATAACGTTCAAACTAAATTAATTAAAATATAATTTTAAATATTTATCGATAAAAAAAAATAAAATAAATAATTAAAAGTTGGAAGAATGAAAAAGATATTATCATGAGATTTTTTTAAAAAATGACTTGACAGTGAATCGATCCGAATTAGTACGATAACGCACCCAAGTATTAAAAAAATGAAATAAAATAAAAGTCCGAAGAGCCGTGAAATTTTGTTCACAGGCCCAAAAAGGAGACAACAAAAACAGGGGAAGCTTTTTAAGCCCACCTTGTAACCTTTTTTTTTTCCCCATTTTTGTTAATCGTTTGTGTTAAAAGCATTTAAATTTATTTTGTTAATAAATAATTAAATCTACAATTCATTATCGACCGTTAATATCCATTGGTCTTTTGAGTTGAGAGCACATAGATTCTCATGGGCTACCATGGAGTAGATTAAAAATTGAGGGTTATGATATCGTAAAACCATCGACAGAATTTAATAGATAAGAATGTTAAAAATTTTAATTAAATTTTAAATTTAAAATTCAAGTGATTTTTATTATATTACATTGAGTTTTAAAGATGTTTAAAAATATATTACATACCAAAATCAAATCAATTATTGATTTGATTTTAATACATCTTTTACTTTTTTTATTTCTGTATTTTTATATTTATAATAACTGTTTCTATATTTATGATAATAATTTTTCTATATAAATCCAATATATTATAATAATTCAATGAGATAATAAAGTATTAGATTTGATATGATTATATTACTCTCTATATCTAACATAATATCACAACCATGTTCATATATCTATTATATTCATCTCACTTTTGTATTTTTTGTCTAACCCTAAATCTTCATAGCCTCTAAATTTTTGATATCATGAATTCTACCCTAAAAACAATCTCAGTTATTTTTTACCATATCATTCTTCTAACACCATTTTTTTTTACCACTGCTCCTCAAAATTTTATAGACAACTCTAATATCAAATGTAAGACCTAAAATCTCTTAGGATATTAAAAAAGTAAGTAAAAACTTATACATCAAAGTCAATTTTCTCAAGTAACTATTAAAAGGGTGACTACTTCTCCCACACCCACAACCTCTCTCATGGTAAGTTCTTATAATCATAGTCTCTCATTGGGAGGATATACCCTCTTTTTTTTTTTTAATAATTAATCAGTATCCAAAGTTATATTTCAAATCATACAATCTGAGTATTATCGGATCTAATTTAGAAGAGTATCTCCATCTCTCCTAATGTAATCTTTTTTTAGGTACGCTTGACTTCGCAACTCTCCTTGACAAAAAAAAATTGTAATTTAATGTTATTTTTAGAAAACAATTACTTGTTTGCAAAATAAAATATTTTTCCAAGACCCATTTCCTAATTAGTCTAGAATTCTAAGTACTCACTAAATTACAAACAATTGAGTTTTACTAAAAATCTATTTTTGGCTTTGGTTGGGGAAGCAAACATCCAAGGTCCATTACCATTATTATGAATCTATAAGTTGTAGCCAATCTTTTTTTATTTTTTAAATTGGAGAGTTTGTGCTATTTGACCAATTTAGGGATCATTGATGAGGTCAGAGGTTTTTTTTTTATTTTATTTTTTATTTTATTTTTTTCTTGTTTTCCTTTTAGGCATGAGGAGAGTAGAGTGGAATAAGACTACAACTGTAATTTAGCATTAGAGGAAATTGCCTTTGAAAAATCCAAATTTCATGAAAAACATAAAAAATGCTTTTGAGGCATAGAATGCATTTCCTCTTTCCAAAAAATCTCAAGTACAAGGGTAAGGAAAAGCATACAAAATGAACCCTTGGCAAAGATAAACATAAGAACAACCCCAATTTTAATGGGAATCTGCAAAACTCATATTAGGAATTTATATCAATGGTTAGATATTGGTACCTATTAATTAAAATTTCGAATTCAAATCTTATATACAGGGAAAATAGGGGATCAGAAAATTTTATTCCTTAAGAGCCTACCTGACTCAAAACGGATGTAGTCAGATTTGATATGATTATCAAATATGAATGATTTATTTAAAAAAATTAAATATGTTAAGGGATTAGATTGGGGCCTTCCCATGTGAATTAGTACCAAAGATGGACTCCCCCAAAAAAATTTAGTTCTCTCCCTCTCTCCCCTTAAATTTGTCTTTGCAAATTTTCGTTTCAGACAAGTTTTATTGGCGAGTGGATATTGAAAATTAAAACAAATGTCAAGATAAAAAATTAATTCTGAAATAATATTTCTCTATGCTCAAAATTCTGTGCAGCTTGAAATAATTAGTCCAATATAATATTATATAATAATATATTTATAAAATAAAATAAATCATTCAATCATAATAAATAATTTATCACAAATTATTCGCAATTTTCTTAATGAGTAGATTTTGCCTTCATGTTGTGTTCTCCTACTAGGTGTAGAAAATTTCTTAAATTTTAAAAGGAAAAATGGAAAAAAAGAAGCTGATGGTAGGCATTACTCATCCTAATAATTTAGTAAGATTTTGGGGCAAATCATCTATGGTAATTTGACCCGGGCCCGGGCCCGGCCCACAATCTTTTTTTTCTTTTTTATATTGGGTACCCATTCCTCGAATCTGGGATTTGAACAAAGATGCCGTAGGTGGCTCCACCAATCAGACCAAGGAGATCCGTAAATAATTTATTTTTTTACTTTTATTTGATCATCCATATTTAAAAATTTAATTAAATTTAATTATCTTGCTTTAAACAATTGTGATGCCCAGTCAAGATACTGGTCTTCTAGCACATATCTTTTCATTTTTAAAACTTAAATTTAAAATTTTGATTAAAAATATTTAATACCCTATCACTAGATTTATAAATTGATACAGGTGTATGCTCTTTGTGTTCTCATAAAATTCGACTTTCCTTAAGCGTAGAAGTCAAAGGTGGACGTTTAAGATAACTCAAGTGATAGAGTTTTTTATTTTATTTTATTTTTTATTTAATTTTATTTGATTGTATCATTTTATATTAAAAAAAAAATCAAAGGTGGGCTCTCAAATTAATAATAGTTTGACCCAAATAGTACTTATGTAACACTTAATTGGAGAGTACTTGGATCGGGTTGCAAGCACATTTAAACTTCTGATCATGCAAAGGCAAAGAACATGGCTATAGCCGTGGTGGTAGAGTTTACAACAACTATTAATCATAATAGTTTATAATTAATCATAATTAAAAAAAGAATTAGTGATTAATTATGAGATTATTAGTTAGTTAGATTAAGTGGTTAAATAATTAATAATATTTATTAGTTAAAATAATTTAAATAGTAATTCAATATATATAATAAAAAATAGAATAGAATTATATTAAAATGTCTCTTTGTCTCTCTCTCTCTCTCTTTCTTTCTCTCTCTAGCTCTCTCTCTCTATCTCTCTTTCTCTATCTTCTCTCCCTAACTTCTTTCTTTTTTTCTCTGCATTTTACTATTTTTTAAAATTGGATTATAACAAATTGGTATCAAAACGTACGAATTCTTAATTAGTATTGAAAAATGACAGAAGAAAATTGGTATAAAACTATTGAAAAAGAAGTTTTGTATAAAGTTATGGAAGAACATCTAAAAAAACAAGAAATTAAAATGTAAGAATTTTATCCACATGTTGACAATAAATGGAAGAAATCAGCAAGAAAATTGATGAACAAAATCGAAAATTGGATGCTTTTATGATAAATTTTGATGACAAATTCAACATTCTATTGAAAATGTTGAGTATTATTGAGCATATCAAAACATGGTGGAAAAAAAGCAAGAAAATGAAAAAAAAAATCAAATAGTATCGTAACAAATCAAATGGTAGAAGAAACAATATCAAAATTCATGAAAAAATAAGGTATTGAATCACTTTTTAAACCTCTCATTTTATCTTCTCCTAGTAAAGAAATGTTGAGGGTAGAAACATTATAAATGTCCAAGAAAGAAGAGTCTTGCATATTCAAGAAAGAAATTATTGATGGTGGGTTCTTGCTAATCCCTCCAAAAATTAAATTTTTGATATTCATCGACCAAAATTCTCACCAAAATGAAGTTCAAGAAAAGTCTCTTTTAAACTTCTTCATCTCTATTTTTCTCCCACTATTCTCATTTCAATTCAAGTTATATCTATTATTCGTCTCTATCATCTTATCTTTTAATACAAATGTAAGGTTTGGTTTAAGATTAATGGATTTAAATCTCAATTCTTGGTTTTCCCACCTTGAGAATAAGGATGTCCTCAAAAGAAGAAAATATTATAACAACTATTAACTATAATGGTTCATAGTTAATCATGATTAATAAAAAATGTTAGTGGTTAATTGTGGGGTTATTGGTTAGTCAGGTAAAGTGGTTAAATAGTTAGTAAAAATAATATAAATTAATTCAATATATGTAATAAAAAATAGAATGGAATTGTAATGAACTCTTTCTCTCTCTCTCTCTAGCTCTCTGTCTATCTCTCTTTCTCTATCTTCTCTCCACAATTTCTTTCTTTCTCTCTCTATGTTGTACTACTCTCTAGAATTGGGTTGTGACAGAGTTCTTTATATTATGTGTATCTCAATTTATTTATTTGCATTTGTTGGTATATAAGTCTATCATCCTTTATGTCACGTATGAAAGATTCGAATCTAAAATTTTTAAAAGAAAAAAGAATGATACTAATTGAATTATATCTCATTGATATATAAGTCTATTATTATAGGATAATAGATTTTATAACCCAAATGAGATCGAATCATCACGACCGAGTAATTTTTGATTAACAGATAGTACGAGTATTGTTTTTTGTAAACCTTAAATCTAGATTCTCTTTTATACTAAAAATAGTAATGATAATAAAAAGGTATGGTCAGACAGGTTTTTATTTGATGACCATATATGTTAAAAGGATTCAATTTGGGCCACTGACAGATAGTCGATTTAGTAGAATATGGTGTTAGATCTCTTAATCAAGATTTCAGATTTGAGTTTTGAGAATAAAAAAGACTATATTAGAAAAGTAACCCTCAAAATAAACCGCTACAAGTTTCAAATTAAATTAATCAGAATATAATTCTGAATATCAATAGTATTAAAAAAAAAATCCTTCCAACGTGAATTAGTGCAAAAGATGGACTTGCACCCACGACGTCTAAATTAATTAATAGGTCATAGAGTCCTTTTAAATACGGTATGTCCTTTAGAGCTGTGTCCCTTTTGCTTTCTTTATTAGGTTGAAGGATCAAACAAAATAAGCTGTATAGGGTGCATGAACTTAATAAGCAACGGACATGTTAAATATTTGATAGGGTCTTATAGTCTAAAGTATGTTGAAGCCCTCTAATGATTTGTCCTACTCAACTCCACTAGACATACAAAGAGGCAGTTGCTCATTTACTACTCCATTTAGGGACATTGTGACCTTTAACTCAAGAGATGGGAATCCTTTAACCCTAAAATAATACCTCAATTTTATTAATCCCCACAAAAGAAAAAAAAAATTCTTATTTTGATTCGTGAGAATGTCTATATGTGTAGTGTAATGTCCAAGATGTCAAGATAAATTATTTTGCTCTTGTGCAATATATAATATATTTTGCACTATCTTTATATATATATATATATTTATATATAAATCATTGATATCAGATAATCACGTTCGATTTGACTAAATCTGATTCAAGTCGGATTAGATTCTTAAAAGATAAAACTCTCATGATACTTATTTTATTCATACACAAGACTCAAACGCGAGATCTTACTTAATGAGTATGGGTTCCCAGAGTGTTAAATTAAGTTATTGTGCTCTTGTCCAATATATAATATATTTTGCACATGTTTTCTATGGTACCATTTTGGTGTTTTAATTAAACAATTAATTTTTCATTTATTTAGGTTTGGCCATTGAAACGTGGATCAAAGCAATTGGTGTAACTAAATTTTTTGGTGTGATGCTAACATGTAAAAGAATCAATTTTTAATAAGATATTTATCTTGAGACCATGGTTATAGTTTTTGTGCCAATTAATAGCGTAAATTCTTTCTCCAATTGATTAATTTAAAACCTACTTTAATAAGTAATTTTATCATATTCAATCTTAATTATGAAGTAATTGCGAATCAGATATTTATTTATCAACCCATTACATATTAAATCGTGCAACTTTCATAAAATATTTAATTTGAAATATAATTATAATCTTTTGAACTAACTCCTTTAATTAATTAATTTAAAACCTACATTGCTAAGTGATTTATCGGATTCAAAACTTAATGAAATTGTTTGGCATATTCATTGAGCCATTAGATTTGGTAGTGTGCCACTATTCCATTACACCCCAAAATCCTCTTTTATGACTGTGTCAAGGCTTGTCTGCCCTAAACGAGAAGACCACCCTAGATTTGTCCAATAAATGAGGGCACCCAGGTGCCCCCCGTTCTCAAATTAGACACTTGGAATTACACGTAATTTGTATCGTTGGAATAGCTTTAAAGGGTTGTTGTATAGTTGAACATGTGTTGGGAGGGACTAATAACCTTATTTAGTTGACCAAGAGGGAATAAAGTGTTACTCAAATAGCTTAATTAGTAGAGTTTCTTAATTTTTATCATTCTTTTTTCATTTTGATACTATTTGATTGTGAGATTGTAAAACAAATTTAATGCATATTTCAATTCACAAATTAGAGTCAAAATAAACGGAAATGAAAATTGAGCATTTAGAGTTACCTCCGACCATACTCTTGTTCTTCACTTCTAACGAATCTAAAAGCACCAAATCGATTCTTGGGATGTGCACAAGTCTTCTAAGTTCTGAATTTTTCTCAATAGATGGTGTGGAGAATTGAAATTTGGACTTAGGGACCCAATATATTATGAGAGGTTTACATAAACTCTCAACCATCAAAAAGCCATTAAAACTCTACAATTATCACTCTAAATAATTGTTGGAGGTTATGAGAATCCAATTAAAAATTCAAAACGAAAAAACAAGATTAATTGTGTGGGGGTTTGAATGGGATACCAAAATCTGGCCAAATACATCCCCAATTCAAATTTTTTCCATTCTTATCACATTTAATCATTTCGGTTATATTTTTTCCCAATTAATTTGATATTGAATTCATTAAATTCAATTGAATTTGAATTCAAAACTCCAACATTCTCCCACTTGGCCCAGCAAACCGACTTGAAATCAGAATCAAGTCAATCTTTTATGAAAATAAAGTACACGAGTCATAGCGATAAGTCCTCTAAAAGCGAGTATTATCTTTCGTGTACCACAATGCATTCTATCTTTCAACCTTATGGTGATATTTACTTTATGAATAAACTCTATTTTTATTCGGATATTTACTTAATGAATTTATCTCAAGAAGACAACATGTGCACAACTTTATTGAGAAAATTCAATTCTGAGTTTTATATAAATAAGACAATAAGCTCATATTTACAACATGATCCCTGAACTTATTTGGTGGCATGTCTTTGCTTAAGGGATTAACCAACATATAATCAGTGCTAATGTATTAGATTATAACTTTATTTTCCAACACCCTTTCCCTAATGGCTAAGCATTTTATGTCGATGTGCTTATTTCGACTACCACTCTTATTATTCTTAACAAAAAATACAGTAGCTGAATTATCACAAAATATACATAATGGTTTAGGTACAGAATCTAAAACCCTAAACTCAGAGATAAAACTCTTGAGCCACACCGCGTGTGACGTAGCCTCAAAAACACGCCATGAACTCAGTTTACATAGTGGATATCACAGTCAATGTTTGCTTAGTCCTCCTCCACGATATAGCTCAGCCAGCCATTATGAAAATGTAACCTGATATTGATTTATGGGAATTAACACAGCCGGCAAAGTCTGAATCCGAGTACCTGACTACTTTCAGACTGTCGGTTCTTTTGTATGTAAGCATGTATTTCTTGGTACCTTGTAGATATCTCAATACCTTCTTTGTAGCCTTCCAATATTCCAAACCGGGTTACTTTGATATCTACCTAACATCCCTATAGCATGCGCTATATCAGGTTTTGTATAAATCTGTGCATACATAAAACTTCTTACAACGGAAGCATACGGGATGTTAACCATTTGTTCCATTTCTAAATTTGTCTTAGGGCATTGATCCAAATTAAACTTATCCCCTTTAAAAACCAGAACTATACTTGGTGAACAGTTTTTCATTCTGTATCTTTTAAACACTTTGTAGATGTAGATCTCTTGAGATAGTCCTAGAGCCTTATTGGATCTATCTCGATATATCTTGATACCGATGACATAAGATGTATCACCTAAATCTTTCATTTCAAAGGTTTTAGAGAGGAACTGTTTCACCTCAGACTGCATCCCTTTATCATTGGTGGCAAGTAGTATATCATTCACATATAGGATAAGAAAACAAAACCTACTCCCACTGACCTTGAGGTATATACATTGATCCATAATGTTCTCTTCAAAACCGAATGAAATGATTATATTGTGGAACTTCAAACACCATTGGCGAGAGGCTTGTTTTATCCCATATATGGATTTCTTGAATTTGCACACCAAGTGCTCACTATCACTAGAGGAGAATCTTTCAAGTTGACGCATGTAAATCTCTTCCTCTAGTTCCCCATTAAGGGAAGTCGTTTTCATATTCATTTGTTGCAACTCTAGATCAAAATGTGCAACGAGTGTCAAAATGATGCGGAGGGAATCCTTCTTAAACACCAGAGAAAATGTCTCCGAGTAGTCGATTCCTTCCCTTTGGGTGAACCCTTTAGCAATGAGTCTAACATTGTATTTCTCGATGTTGCCTAATGAGACTGTTTTAGTTTTGAAGACTCATTTACATCCGATGGGTTTTACCCCATCTAACAACTCTACAAGGTCTCAGACTCCATTACTCCTCATGGAGTCCATCTCATCTTTCATGGCATTCAGCCATAAGTTCGAGTCCTTAGAACTCATGGCTTGTGAAAATTTTTCGAATCCTCTATGGCTCCGATGTTATAGTCAGACTCTTGAAGGTATACAAAATAATCATCAGATATAGCTGACATTCTTTTTCGAGTAGATTTTCTTAATATTGATTCAACATTCTCCGTAGGGGAAGGTTGTTCAACTTGATCTTGGTCAGCTGTTTGTGGAATTTCACGATTGTCATCTCTACCATGAGTTGTGTATATAGGGACTTGAGGGTCATTTTGGATGACAACTAACTTGGTACTAGAACTTGACAGGATACTTGATCGGTCTCTTTCAGGAGTTAAGTCCCGAAAGTAATCCCTTCTACTGACCAAGTCATTCTTTAGAAATTTAACATTTCTAGATTTCACAAATTTAGTATAATAGGATGGACAATAAAACCAGTATCCCTTGGACCTTTCAGCATAATCGATAAAGTATCCACTCATGGTACTTGGATCCAATTTCTTTTCTAGTGGATTATAAACCCTTATCTCTGCAAGACAGTCCCAAATGCGTATGTGTCCAAACTAGGTTTCCAACACTTAAATAACTCGAAAGGAGTTTTGGCTACGGTCTTGGTTGGAACCCTATTTAAGATGTACATTGTCGTTTTGAGAGATTCAGTCCACAAGAACTTAGGTAATTTGGAACTAGCCATCATACTCCTAACCATATCAAGCAAGGTTCTGTTCCTTCTTTTGGCTACACCATTTTGGTCAGGTGAACCAGATATGGTGTATCGGGTAACAATCCAATTTTCTAAAAGGAACCTTGCAGATGGACATGACGTTTGTCCATCCTCTGTATACCTTTCATAGTATTCTTCACATTTATCCGACCTCACGATCTTTATTTGTTCACCGCCTTGTTTCTTTACTTCTGTCTTAAAAATTTTAAAAGCATCCAACGGTTCGTCCTTATGGCGAAGGATATAGAGATACATGTATCGTGAATAATCATCTATAAAGGAGATGAAATAACTATGACCATATGAATTTGTATCTGGAATATAAATATCCGTATCTATGATCTCAAGTAATTCTGAACTCTTCCTGATACCTTTTTGAGTCTTGTTAGTCTATTTTCCCTTAATGCAGTCCACACAATTCTCAAAGTTGCTAAAGTTTAGGGTGTCAAGTACCATATCCTTTACCAACTTTTCTATTCTCTTTATGGAGATGTGTTCTAATCTCCGGTGCCATAACATGTAAGAGTTTTCTTCAATGACACTTATTTTAACGTCTGTTTGTGTTACATTCATACAAATATTATCTTGTAAAGTAATACTAAATAATCCATCCAATAATGGACCATAACCAACGATATTTGAATCATAAAATAATGTCATTTTATTACTAAATTGGAAAGAGTAACTGAATTGTAAAAATTTTGAAACGGAAATTAACTTCCTAAAAAATTTAGGTATATAGAATTCTCTATCTAATTTTAAGACATGCCCGCTTGCCAGAATAAGCTCGCAATCGTCAATACTCTTTACTCGTGAGCTCATCTTGTTGCCCGAATAGATGAGTTGTTCACAATCCACCAGCTTCCTTAGATTTTGCAAGCGCTGCAACACATTTGTAATGTGGATGGTATAACCAAAATCAATCCACCATATGTCATGAGAAATCTCAGTCAGACAGGATTCATAACAAACTAATGAGATTTTTATACCTTTACTCTCAAGCCACCATTTGTACTTAACACAATCCTGTTTCATGTGTCACTTCTTTTTACAGAAGAAATACTTGGACTCCTTCTTAATGTCCGTTTTCGGTTTTGTACTCTTTTGATTTGGCTTGAGTTTGCCCTTCTTTTTTCCTTGTATAGTTATATATACACTTTCAGAACCCTGCTTCATCTCCATCAATAGCCTACCTTCCTCCTGCACACACATGGTCATCAACTCATTGATGGACCATTTCTCCTTATGTGTGTTGTAGGAGATCTTAAAAGGACCGTAGGGTTGAAGGAGAAAGTTCAAAATAAAGTGCACGAGGAAGGACTCGGGCATCTCAACCTCCATGTTCTTTAGTTGAGCCGCAATGTCTCGCATCCGTATGATATGTTCGCACACACCGTAGACAATAGTGAGGCCCATAGAAGAGAATTGCATAATGAGGGTACTGGCCAAAGATTTCTCCGATACCACAAATTACTCGTCTATAACCTTAAGAAGAGCACGGACATTGGTTTGCTGATTGACTGAACCACGGATACCAGCTAAGTTCTTACACTTTATGAACATGGTACTTAAACGATTAGATCGCTTCCAACGTTCATGAAGAGCGTTATCAGTCTCAGAACTAATATCAATCACCGGAGGTGGCTCGTCTTTCCAAATAGTATAATCAATTTCTAAGCAGCCCAAATGGAGAAGTACATTTTCCCTCCATTCCTTATAATTCTCTCCATTCAAATCGAGAAAATCATATTTCAAATCTACGGTTTGGAATACTGTAAAATAAATAAACATGCTTACTAATTATATGTGAGACATTTAATATATGTTTATCAATGTAAACATATAAAAATAATCTATAACATAGAAATTGTCTGTGGGCTAAATTTCTAATTTCATTATATTTATTTGACTTTATGATAAAATTTATCGAAAATAACACATTCTCTAATGCCTGTGGGCTAATTAGAAAACTACCAATAATTAGTCTTTTCTTGATCACCTTATCATATTCTACTTAACCCTATAAAACGACATCTTTAGTGCACCAAATAGGTGGTGGGTCACATGAGACCACTTAAGAACCAGTCAACCTTATACTTATCCTCATCTTTTTGATAGAACCAGTCTAGACATGCACTAAATCAATCGCACTTATAGTATTATATAGAAAAAAGAATTTAACCAAATAGACTACTATTGAAAAATAACTATTTTGATATCTTATCTTCAATTTTATTATTTTCATGCAATAAAAATTCTTATGAGATAAGATTCATTACATAAAAATAATTTCATGACAAATTTATTCTATCCCTAATGTGATCATGCTTTCATATATAATTTTCTATTTAATTATGGTTGCTGTGGCTAAACCCTAATTAATTTTAAAAATTATATTGATCACTAGAATAATAATATTACTTCATTTTTCCATGTCAAAATGCATAAAATTTTAATATGAAAATGCAACAAAATTATTTAATGCATTTTATTGATTTTGTACCTTTTCCTATGTACAAAATTATGCCCAAAATAAATTTTATACTCGATTTTATAAAATTTTGATTTAGAATATCCTTTGAAAATTTTGAAAATTTTTTGAAAAATTTTTTCTCAAAATTTTTCGTCCCAATAATTAATTTTAAAGTTTCAGGGATCAAAATGTAACATTTTAAAGTTTATTGGGCCTTTAGAAAAATGCAAGGACATGATTGCAACAAGATAAGAATAAAAACCTTTTTTTTTTTTTTGGGAAATGCTCAAGTCCCCAGGCCGTGATCTAGTTGTCACGGTCACCAGGCTGGGTTCGAAGCTGGTTGCAAGCGGTTTCCGTTATATTTGTTTTTTAATGATTAAAAAGAAAAAAAAATTCTTCGTCTTCTTCACCCGAAGGTGATTTCGAGGGTCATACCCGACCCAGTAATTTTCTGACAATCGAGATATCACTGGAAAATAAAAATACTCTAAAATTACTTTTGAAAATATGGCTTTATTCGTAATAAAACAATGATTCCAAATCTGGATTCAATTTTTTGAAAATCATTAAAATTTTTCATCAAATATTTCAAAAATTCAAAAACCTTAATTCCTAAAAATTTTGAAATTCACTGAAAAACATACAGGCAAAGATAAAATTTGATATGGTACCAATTGTGAGATTGCATGACAAAGTTAATGCATACTTTAATTCATAAATTAGAGCCAAAATAAATAGAAGTGAAAATTAGGGATTTAAAGTTACCTCCGACCATACTCTTGTTTTTCACTCCGACGAATCTAAAAGCACCAAATCGATTCTTAAAACGTGCACAAGTCTTCTAAGTCCTGAATTGCTCTCAATAGATATTGTGGAGAATTGAGATTTGGATTTAGGGACCCAATACATTATGAGGAGTTATAATTATCATCCTAAATAATTGTTGAAAGTTATGGGAATCCAATTAAAAATTCAAAATAGAAAAAAAAGATTAATTGTGTGGAGGTTTGAATGGGACATCAAAATCCGGTCAAATACATCCCCAATTCAAATTTTTTCCATTCTTATCATATTTAATCTTTTCGATTATGTTTTTTTTCAATTAATTTGATACTGAATTCAATTGAATTTGAATTCAAAAAGTTCAACATTTGTTTGTATTTCCTTGTTAAGAAAAAAGAAAAAAAAAATGGAATAAGGTTACTCAATTCATGCAAGACTACCTCAGCATGGCATTTCATACTGCCTGAGGAACTTCTTTGGTGGCCAAGTAATTTATTATTACTTTCTTTATTCATACGGCATCCTTTTTTCCTTCAGCCCCCCTCAAGATTCCCACTTTTTTGAAAAGGAAAAATTACAAAAAAAAAAAAAAAAAAACCCCTAGAATAAGGGTTTTTTTTAAGGTGGCTGGTGGATTTGTGCCTTAATATACATGTAAAATGGTCCGCCTAATCTCATGTTATAGAAATAGAGAATTTTTATAAGAATTCTCTCTCTCTAAGAATTCTCTTAATAAACATATTAAAAATTCTCCTTATATTAATATTCATCTTAATGTACATGTTAAGATTGGATTGGAATTTTACAAAGAAAAAAAAAATTAGAAAGTAGCGGAACCCATGGGAATGAAGATTGGGTGATGATGGAATTTTGGCAGAAGGGGGAGCCAAACCTACCAGCAAGGAAGGAGCATTCTGTAAGAAGCAAGCAAAGAGAAACCAAACGCACACAACATACACATTCACGCGGGGCATCTGGGTTCTTGCCATCTGGCGTACCCACATTCCCAGCTGTATTCCCTCTCTGTTTTTTCTTTACTGATCATTAATATTTAAATTTTATCTAACTAATTTAATCTAAATATTATAAAATTTATCAAAAAAATTAGTTTTTAAAATTATTTTTTTAATTTTTAAGATTAAAATTTAAATTAATTAAGGGAATAAAATATTTAATTATTAAAATATTTTAGACATGTGAGTTCTTGCCATCGGGCATACCCGCACTCCCAGCTGTATTCTCTCTCTCTCCCCCCCCCCCCCACCCGGGGTCCTCTAGCCAGCCACTCTTAGTGCCCGTACGAGACGTGGATACATTAGTTTCCCGCCAAAAGGGAAAAACGAACAGAGAAGAGCGCGTGAGCGTGATTCTGCACATGACTCTCCAACTGGCGTCAACCGATCCTCCCCTATTCTTTCGAACCCGCCAACTCCGTCCCCTGGTTTTCCAAAGTATTGTTATAATTTTTCTTCTCCTCTTCTCTCCCCTGTCTCCAGCTATTCCGTTCCATGAATTGTCCATCGAACGTGGTAATCGAGGGGATGCGTCACACGCCGAGTATTCTAATTAATTAAAAATTTTATAATAATATAAATATTGAGTGGTTCATACTTTTATCACTAAAAAACTCTTTACCACTTGATATCGCTTATGCATAAAAATTTCTCCATATTAATATTTTTTTATTTTTATTTTAATTATTTTCCGTTTTGTAAATGTTTTTTAAAATATTTTTTAAATATTTCAACATATTAAATTAATTTATATTTATATAAAAATTCTTATATTTTCTATAATAACATATTTTTTTATATTTAATAAATTATTTATTTATTTATTTATAATTTTTATTTTTATATTAATTATCTTATAATTAATAATTATATTTTAATCATTTCAAATTTTAATCATAAAATATGATTATTCTATTATTTTTATAAAATAATTAATATTTATATTAAAATTTTTATATTTTTTGTATTTACATATTTTTTTACGCTTTCATTTTTTGTATTTTTTATATCATTTTGTATCTATTTTCGTTTTCATCATGAACATGAGGTGTGATAGAAGAACACTAAAAAGGTATAAAATAAAAAGCACTTTTTGCTATGGAAGTAATACTAATAATAATTCGTACTTGAAGCACAAGTTTTAAACCTTAAAATGGTATTTTCTTTTTTTTTTTGGGAGGTGGGGGGAGGGAACCAAAAAAAAAAGTGTCTTTGCTATATATAAAAATAGGGAAATGATGTTAAGAAGGTTTCTTTGCCTCTTTAATTAGGTTTTATAAAAAAAAAAAAAAAAAGGGTCAAGAATTGAGTTACGAGTCATGTATGAAAATGACCTAAAAAATAATAAAAAATTTTCTTAATAAACATACCCATAAAACAAATTCTAAATCTAACTCATATTGGTTGAGTGTTCAACGCTCGACGAATTTGTCCCCACCCTCTTCTTCTCCACACACACTCCATTTTCGCTAGCCTTACCACCATTGCAACTGTCGTCAAACTAAGATCTAGAGGTGGAGGCTTCGATCATCAATGCGATTGCCACCATCAACCTCCCTTCTCTCCATCAAAATCCTAACCATCCACTAGCCACCGCCATGAGCACCACCCACATTCTACGTCATTCAATATCTTCTACTTTCTCTATCCTCTCTGTCTTTCAAATACGCACAAAACCCTAACCAGCCACCACCAACCTCTCCTCTCCATCAAAACCCTAACCAACCACCGTCGTGATTGTGAGTACCACCCACCATTTATCTTCTCCCTTCCCTCTTCTCTCTGTCTTTTGTTCAAAAATGTTAGCCGATGGTGGGGGTGCATGAATTGGTTGAATGTTCAATACTCGATAAATATTGGCTAAGTGTTTAACGCTCAACCTACGGTGTTAGTCGAGTATTGAACCTCGATCAATGTTGGCTGAATGTTGAACATTCGATCAATATGAAATTAGATTTATAATTTGATTCTCGATAAAGTTTTTTAGGGATGTTTTTTATTATTATTTTTTAAATCATTTCCAGGACGCTTGAGTTACCGGCGATCAACCCTTTGCCATCCCCTAATCTGTTAAATTATTATACCTTCCTTAGGTTCGCACAAAAAATGATTCTTTCTCTTTTTTCTTTATAAACAAAATCTAAAATTTTCTATTTTTGAACTTTAGAAATTATTCTTGTCTATGTACTTTCCTTTCTGTTGGTGAAAAGGGCGTTGGAGCAGAGTCACCAGCATTGTCACCATTTTTTTATTTAATATTACTGTCATGATCCTTTTTTTGTACAGAATGTTTTGTTTGTACCATAATTACTAGATAATATTATTTAAATTATTACGTAGAAAATGAATCCTTATTTTTCTGACCAGCTAGCAAATTTACATTATCAAAAATTTCCAAATTGAATTAGAAGTTGACGTGATATGGCAAAAAACTCAAATCAAAAGAGAAGATTTTTAAAAAATCACGAAAGGCACTTATAGATCAACATCCGACGATTAAATAATAATCTATCGAAGGGTCTTAGCTGCCTAAATCGACCTACCAAACGATATGGTCTCAGTCGTCCTACCAACCGAACATGATTCACCAAACAGAGGTAGTCATCTTGATCAGGCAAGCAAGTGTCAGCCCTCCAACCAGACGAGTTTCGAAGGCCCCTTATTGGTCAAGTGACCGATTGATACGCAACACTCCGAGTGATTCTAAAGGAAAGTCAGGATTTCCTTAATTTCAATCTCCTATTTCATAACGGCAAATCCCGAATCTTTCAAGTAAGGAAAGCACTCATCCCGAAAATAATAGTTCTACCGATAAATGAGAATCGTAATCAACTCATAATATCAACTTCTGAGATTCTTAGATCAGTTCGATAGGAAAGGTAGGGTTGAAATCCCCCAGCGGCGCACATCTCTCAGAAGTATAAGTTATCCCAAAAACTCTCAGAACGAGGTATGCTCTCTAAGCCTAACATTCTGAACACACTGATCACAAAGAAAATATTTTCTCAATTCTCAGTCTGTTTCTTTCAATCGAAAACCGCTCTTTACTAACTTGAGCATCGAAGCCTCTCCGCCGGAGCACCCTCCGGTAGTTTTTACAGGTGTATCCACCCATTAACGGTTACTATTCAGGTCAAGAAAGAGTTGATATTTGTGGAGTCATAACCCACCTCCAACAAAAGTGAATGGGTTGGGTTGACGGAAAAGAATCTAAAGTTTTCAAATGACTTAATTCAAATTCAGTGGTCCAATTTAATTTTAGTTTAATTCTAATTTTGATTCTATTTTTTTAATGATTTTTGTGCAGTTTATTGTTATTATTTTATGACTTTTTTTTCAATTTTCATAATTTTTAAAGGTTTTTCTATGGTTTGAATTTTAGTTTGAATTTTATATTGTTTAAAAATCTAAATTTTAATTTCAAAAATCAATAATCAGAATTTAGTTAATAATTTAGCCGTCCAAACTTCAAACACGCCTACCTCTGCCCAAAGGGGATAGAGAGAGGGCGAAGTGATGAAAGAGTACATCTTTATTGGTCCTTCACAATTATTTTTTTCGATTTGATAATCTCATATTTAAATTTTGATATAATAAAAAAATATATATCTTTATTGGTTTAATTACAAAATATTACATTTTATCGTAAAAATTTTAAAAATACACATATTTATAAAAATTTAAATATTAGATTTTAAAAAATATATTTAAACAAAACTTTTTTATTACTCAAATGTCTTTATATTCAAAATATGAAATTCTCTAAATTAAATTTTTGTATTCGTTTTGAAAATAGAAAAAATAGGCAGTCTTGAAAATTGAAAAAACAGGCGTTCACTCCCTAACGGTCTCTATAATTAATTTTAATTGGTTTAATCAGTATTAATAAATTGATTTGTATGGTTTAAAAAAAAAAAAAAATCCAATGTCGAGAAGGAGAAACTTGCAATGGGCAAAAGGTATCGTCCTCCTAACGAGAGACTGAGCTCGTAGGCTCATTCATTCACGTTTTTTCCCTCCATCTCACGCTTCAGCTTTCTCTGAACGCCGCCCCTCCCCTCCCCCTTCTCTCTTTTCGAAACAGTTTCAAAGGAATCTCCTCTCTCTCTCTCTCTCTCTCTCTCTCTCTCTCTCTCTCTCACATATTCCACTCATCAACAACCAGTAAAGCGTCTCTTCATCTAAAAAGAGCTTCGATTCTTTGATTTCATCTCTCCCTCTCCCTCTCTCTCTCTCTCTCTCTCTCTCTCGGTTTTTGGCTTCTCACGTTGAGCATTTGACCTCCTTCATTCAGTAAACCATTTGTTTGCCAAGAGATTGAAGATGTTTGACGCGTTAATGAAGAGCTCGAATAGCAAATTCTCCTCAAAATGGTGAGAGAGAGAGAAAGGGGGGAGAGAGAGAATATACATCGTCGTCTCTGATTTATTGGAATTTTCTTTTATGAAATTTCTGTGATTAATGCAATTTCTTTTGGGTGGTGCAGCAAATCGGTGATGAAGGTCACTAAGACCCGACTTGAGGCGATAAAAAGGAAGAGACAAGCAATGGAGAAGTATTTGAAAGGAGACATTGCCAAGCTTCTGAAGGAGGATCTTGATTATAATGCTTATGGCAGGGTATGAATTATTTCCCCCTTTTTTTCGAGTTTTTTTCCTCTTTTTTTTTTCGTTTGCTTCTAGTTTACAATCATCTATTTACTTATTTATTTATGTTTGGAGACATTCTCTGTGCCCTGTTTCTTGAATTTTTTTTTTTTATTTATTTTCTTGATTTCGTGGGTAATTAGTCATTTTCTGTGCCCTGTTCTTGAATTCGTGTGCTTGTCATTGACGTCTTAAATTTACAATGGAAAGAAACACTTTCTCTGTGATTCTCTTATAGGAGTCATATTCTTATAACTTTGTTTATGGGTTATGGACTTGGATTCTGGTTCAAGTAGGCTTATCCATGTCGGACTTCTAATTCAGGAGAAAATTTCCCCGCAACCTCCTACAGGGTGGAACTTGAGACTTCATGAATGATGGATTCTTTTTTCTTTTTTTTTTGTGTGGTTGTTTGTAATGTGAGTTCCGTATCATTTAATCAATTTATTAATTTGCCTCCTCTATATTCCTTGATTTATTCACCTCCCGGGCTCTCAAACTCAATTGGTCCTATGATTGATATTTGCCGAGTTATGTGAAAGGATCTGGATTGGAGTTGTCTCGCTATCACAGTTACAGCAACAACAATAGCAATCTGAACCTTAATCTCAAAATTTGAATCGGCTATTTGAGAAATAAATATAAAAAAATAAAAATAAAAAAATAAAAACCACCACATACAATATTTACAATACAAAAAGTGATAATTTAATTTATTCTAATTCTCCTACGCCATTCGTTTCTATCCGATATCATCTTTTCAGTTAATTTCTTATCTGTCATATCTTTGCGAATACATTGTATCCAGATTTTTAACGGTCTACCTCATCGTTTCACTAAATCTCCTATATTTAAACTCTTGATTCTCTTAACTCGTGCGTTTTTGGGTTTTCGTTGCACATGTCCAAATCACCTCAAATGATACTCTCGCATTTTATCCATAATTGAATTCACTCTCAATTTAATGCGTATTTCTTCATTTCTAATCATATCTTCTTAATTTTACCGCACATCCATCTTAACATTCTCATCTTCGTTATGGCCATTTTTTACTCCTGTTTTTGTTTAATAGCCCAACATTCGGTATCGTACAGTAATATAGGTCTCACTATTGTTCTATAAAACTTCCCTTTTAAATAGAGTGGTATTATACAATTACAAAGAATTCCACATGCCCTTCTCTATCTCATCCAATCCACTTGAATCCTATGGTTTATATCCTCATTTATGTTGCTGTCATTTTGGATAATGGACCCAAAATATTTAAAACGCTCATTTTTTAGTATATCATGTCCTTCTAACCTAATCATTTTTTTATTGTTCTAATGATTATCATTAATGTGTATTTCATATACTTCATTTTAGATCGGCTCAATCGGAATCCTCTGCATTCTAGTGTATCTCTTCATAACTCTAATTTAACATTAATATTCTCTTTAGTTTTATATATCAATACTATATTATCTACAAAGAGCATATATTATGGTATTTCATTTTGGATACTCTTTGTAATTTCATATATCACTATTGCAAATAGAATTGGATTTAATGTTGATTTTTGGTGGAGTTCAATGTTTATTGGAAAGCTATCACTTACCCCTGCAAGTTTTTACATTGGTAACAGCTCAATCATATATATCTTTAATGAGATTGATGTATCTAATGAAAATCCTCTTTTTCATCAACGCCCATCACAACATGTCTCTTGGAATTCTATCATATCTATCATATGTTTTTTCTAGATTAATGAATATCATATGTAGGTTTTTCTTCTGTACTCTAAAGTCTTCATCAGATGTCTTAATAAGTAGATTGCTTCAGTAGTGGATCTTCCTATCATAAATTCAAATTGATTCTGAGACACACTAATTTTCAATCTCAATTTATGTTCAATCACTCTTTCCTATAACTTTATAGTATGACTTATAAATTTAATTCCTTTATAATTGGAATAATTTTGTATATCCCGTTTATTCTTATATAATGGTACAATTGTACTCTCCCTTCATGTTTTGGATATCTTTTTTGTTTGTCAAATTTTGTTAAAAAGATCTGTTAACATTGCTATCCTGACCTCCCCTAAACATCGGATCCTATGATTTTATTATTCTTCATTCTCTTTAAGATTTCCTTTATTTTATGAGAACAAATCTTATGCCGAGTTAATATGCATTTAGATCTTGCATACCAGTAGGACATTCACTCAAATGTGGTTAAAATGCTGCATAATATACTAAATCAAGGTGTTCAACGGTTTTGGATTTGCACGAACAGTTGTTCCTTCTCTAAATGCTGAACCCTTGGTAGGGTGGTTAGATTATTTTGTTTACATGTGAATGACGATGAATTTGATGACCAAATTCATTTCCTTGAGCATCACGGGTTCCATGTGTGGTGCTTGTGCGGCATTGTGTTTGCAAAAGCTGTTATTTGTTCCTCTGCAGTAAATAGTGATCCTCATTTGTCATTTACTTTAGCTGTCTGCACATGATTCCATGTGCGTATATGCACCCATTTTCCACGTATGCCTGGCATTGGTCTGTCTCTTAGGACTAAAGTTGTTGCTGCAGATTCACAGAATGAATCTTCTGGCTGCCTTAGAGTTGCTATTGTTTCGGAGTGTGAGGAATTATATGAATTGAGTCCACCAATTTAATTGTATCATGCTGCCCAATTTTTGGCCTGATGATGAGGTTGTCCCGATTTGTCAAGCCTTTCTTAGGCTCTAGCAGAATCTTACACCATTTGTTTGTTACACCAATGCAGTTGTATGTAGAATTTGTTTTAAGGATGTCTCATTGAATTTAGTTGAAAAATTTTACTTTGTATCATATGTGGTGTATGTACATGCAATCTTTAGCTATCCTTAGAAGTAGAACTCTAGAAGTCTTAGAGTATTAGCTACAACAGAAACTAGTGTTGTTTATAAACTGTTGTGGCAACAGCCAGTTGTTCAGCAGCAATAACCATGCATTCCATCATCACTAATAGTTGGCTACCCAAATGCATCGTTTACAATTAGTGGAGGATCTGCCCTAGATTTTCCTGTGAAATGCATAATCTCGGTGTATCAGGCATGCTTTATGTTCAGTAAGCTTACCAAAACAAACCTTTATGTTCAGATGACAGAATAGGGCAGTCATTTTTATTAAGAACAACAAACTGAGCCTTAATTCTAAATTTTGCTATCACTCATAGAGACCAATTTAAAAGAGAGGAGAGAGATAAAAATAAAAATAATGAAAATAAAAAAATAAAAATATATTACTACACGTCCATCTGAATATTTTCATTCCAGTTAAAGTCATTTTATACTCTTGTTGTTGTTTAATAGTCCAACATTTGATGTTATGCAATAATGTATGTTTTATTACAGTTTTATAAAATTTTCCCTTCAATTACAATAGTATCGTGTAATCACAACGAATTTCAAATACACTTCTCTATTTTATCTAACACTTCTCAATTTCATCTAATTCACTTGCATTCTATCATTCACATCTCCTTCTATATTGCTATTATTTTAAATGATGGACAAAAGATATCTAAAATATTCACTTATTGGTATACCGTGTCTCTTTAATTTAATCGTTTTTTCATCATTCTGATCACTGCCCCAAATGTACATCTCATATACTTAGTTTTGATTGACTCAATCTAAATTATCTAAATTATTGTGTGTCCTTCCGTGACTTCAATTTAGCGCTGATACCCTCCCTGGTTTTATCGATCAAAGCTATATCATTTACAAAAAATATAAACAATGATATTTTATTTTGAATACTTTTCGTTATTTCATCCATAACTATTGCAACAAGGAGGGAACTTAATGCTGAACCTTGGTAAAATTCAATATTAATTGAGAAGCTATTTCTTCAAACCCCGCAAGTTGAATGGGCAGTCGTTTTTATTATGTGTATTTATTGATGAAATACGCTTACATGTTTTTCATGGTTCCGTTATTTTACAGAGGTGTGGACTGCCCGACCTTTTCTTATATTGCTGATATTGTGTCAGGTTGAAGGCTATATGAATGAGCTGAATCTAACGTCCTGCTACGAGATGGTTGAGCAATTTTGTTGCTGTATCTCAGATAACATTTCAGTCATGCAAAAAGAAAGGTAAGTGGGACTTATTTTGCTTCAATAGTAATTCATGAAAGCAACAAAAAAAAAATAGTTGAAGCGGAGCTAGAAGAAAGCATATGAAATGTTGGTAATATAGAACTCCGGTCTCAATCATTTCGTGGTTTCGGCCATGGCTGAACCATCTACGATGGGGGGAGCGAATGCACAGGAAAGAAGATTAGATAAGAGAATACGTTCTCGCATCTTCGTTCATTCCCTGTATGAGCATGCCTTTAGTTGCTTGAATATCATAATGACCATCTTTCATCAAGGTTTGACACTTAGTCGGGTCTTTGTTTAATATGTGCCTTTCTGTTGATCTTTCTTCCAGCGAATGTCCTGTGGAATGCCGCGAAGCAGTAGCTTGTCTGATGTTTGCAGCGGCAAGGTTTGCTGATTTGCCAGAATTACGAGATATACGAACTATATTTGCTGAGAGATACGGAAGTTCCATGGAACCCTTTATAAACAAAGAGGTAATGATCCAATTGCTGGCTTTAGGTTTACCGAGTTCCACATGGATTCTGTAAGGTCTTGTTCTGTGGTTTTGATTGACCCTTTTAATTTAATGGATGTAGTTTGCAAACAAGTTGAAGTCAAAGCCTCCTACCAAGGATATGAAATTTCAGTTAATGCGGAAAATAGCACAAGAGTCCTCTATTGATTGGAATCCTAAAGCTTTGGAACAGAAGCTCTATGTGCCACTTCCATCTAACAAAGTAAGCATCTTATTTACTACACCCGCCCTCGTACTCCAGATGCTGTGATTGTTTGTTTAAAGTAATCAGTTTTCAGCCTTCACAATGTCAGCCGTATCTGACTCTTTGCAGGACTCTCCTAAGAAATATGAGTTTCAAGATGATAAAGGCAGTGCTGATTTCAGATTGCCAAACATCAGGGATCAGGCTGACATAAAGGCAAATCATAGAAATGACCGAGAGCAGGTACCTTCAACAAGAAATGAGGAGCCAATGATAAAAAATGACTATAAATTGCCAAGGAGTAGACCGGATGTTGAAAGTGGACGAAGCAGTGTAGGGTATCTGCCAGAGACAAATTCAGCTGGAACTAGTATTGATGAAGGGGCAGACAACAGGCCTACCTACAGCAGACTTGCCCTTCATTTCAAACCAAGAGTAGGAAAACACGACACAAGTTTAGAGGCTCAAGCAGGTAGTCCAGGGGGTAATGAGACCATCATGATGCGAAAGAAGGGCATAAAGCAGGAGGCTGAATCCGCAAAACCCGAGTCACCAGCTGGCGGGGAAAAGCCAAAGCCAAGATCAGTTCGAAGGAATTTCTTGAAGACGTTACCAGGTCAGGACTATGAGGGCAAAGGCAGTGGAACCGTCAAGAATAACTCCAATGCAATGGTAGACGAAGATGAAGAGGAAAAGCTGGACAGGCTTTTGTCACGTTACATTGGTAAACCATCAAGTAATGCGGCAGGAGTCACTGCAAAAGGATCTCAGAAAACTTTGCCTTCAGCCAAAGTCAATGGCAATGAAAGACCGGAGTTTTCTCATGCTAGAACTAATTCCATCCCTCCCAAATCCCCAACAATGACTAATGCAACAAGAGGACATACTCGGGCCACTTCATTTCAGCAGAATATGTTTAATAATGATGCTACGCATCCTAAACTACCCGACTACGATGAGTTAATGGCTAGGCTTGCAGCTGTTAGAGGAAGGTAACACCAACAACATTAAGAAAGCTCAATAGCTTAGAAATCCATTTATGGTATAGTCTTTCCCATCGTAAAATTTCTTTGTATAACCTTCTATATCATTTTTTCATTGTCCCACATAAGAGCAAGTTTTTAGCTAAATTTTGATGTCTCTAATAAATTTTTGTAAGATCTGTTGATTGTGAGTTTCCAATTTCCTCAGCCAGAGGTCCCACTCTTCACCGCAGTTTAACACTCCATTTCTGCGTTCTAACATTGGGATGACTGATTTTTTTTTTTCCTTCCAACATGGTATCTGATTAATTTAGTTAGAGTAGTTGTCGGGTCCTAAAGGGTGATTTTTTTAGTATAATTTTTTTCTTTCATAAGTTTTGAATCCAAAATCTAAAAATTGATTAAGTGATATAATATCCGATCCATTAGACTACCTGTCTGTTCAGTGGGATAGCAAAAAGCGCAGTTCCTACTGAACTAGCTTGATCAGTTAGGCCAATGGGCTTCCAAATAGGAAGGGCAGTTCCAAATTCAACTCTTACATTGGGCTTTGATTGGGCTAATAAAATATTTAACGACCAAACCCAACTTTCATTCCGACTCTCTTCTCTGTCGGGTCATGAGGGGCTGAAATTATTCTGAAATAACATTTCTCTATGCTCAAAATTCTGAGCAGCTTAAAATAATTAGTCGAATATAATATTATATATTTTCATATATTTATAAAATAAAATAAATCATTCAGTCACAATAAATAATTTACCACAAATCATTCGCAAATTTTTAGGAGTTGAATTTGCTCTTACTCTAGAAAAATTTCAACTTTACTAATTTTTTAATGAGTAGATTTTGCCTTCATCTTGTGTTCTCCTGCTAGGTTGTAGAAATTTTCTTAAATTTTAAAAGGAAAAAAGGAAAAAGAGAAAAGCTTGATAGTAGGCATTTTTTTTTTTTTTTTGATACATAAGGAAGCTTCGAACTCGAAATCGAGACTTTTAAAAAATGAGAGGGAAATAATATTAGTTGAGTTAAAACTCATTGATGATAGAAGGCATTAGTTATCCTAATAATTTGTAAGACTTTGGGGGCAAATCCTTTATGGTAATTTGACACGGGCTTGGGCCTGGGCCAGGCCCACAATCTTTGTTTTTTTTTTTTTTAAATTGGGTACCCATTCCTCAAACCTGGAACTAGAAAAACATGTTGTAGGTGGCTCCACCAAGCAGACCAAGGAGGTCTATAATTTTTTTTCCCTTGATTTCTGATATTCGAAAGCTCGACTATCCTACTTCAAGTAATTGTGGAATTCAATTAAGACGTTGTTCTCCCATTATCTATTTTTTATTTTCAAGATTTAAACTCAAAATCTTGATTTAAAAAATTTAATACCCGATCACTTGATTCACAAGTTGGTGTAGGCACATACTCTGTGTTCTCACAAAATTCAGCTTTGCTTGAGGGTAGAAGTCAAAGGTGGGCTCTCAAACTATTGGATTGTTTATGCATTTTGTCTTTTTCGGCCCGTAGATGACTTCACAAGCTTAATTACTCACTTTAATACTACTTATGTAACTCTTACTTGAAAGGTGCTTGGTTCGGGTTGCAAGCACATTTAAACTTGTGATCATGCAAAGGCGAGGAACATGGCTATAGCCGTGGTGATAGAGTTCTTTATGTTATGTGTATCTCAATCTATTTATTTGTTTTTGTTGATATATAAGTTTATCATTTTTTTTATTACATAAAGAAAATTTCAATTCGAGATTTTTAAAGAGAAGAGGATGATACTAATTGAATTATATGTCATTGACATATAAATCTATCATGACTAAGAAAACAGATAGTACGAGTATTACTTTATTCTACTACTATTGTTACTACTATTAATAATAATAATTAGAAATTTAGAATATTTACATAAGGAATGGTCAGACAGGTTTTTATTTGGTGACCATATATGTTAAAAGGATTCAACTTGGGGCTTCCAATGTGAATTAGTGCAAAAGATGGACTTGCACCCACCAAGTGTTAGACGTTTAAATTAATCAATAGGTATAGAGTCTTTTTAAATACAGTATATGTCCCTTAGAGTTGTTCCCTTTTGCTTTCTTTATTAGGTTGAAGGATCAAACAAGATAAGCCGTAGAAGTTGCATGTACTTTATAGGAAAGGGGCATATTAAATATTTGATGGGGTCCTATAGTCTCAGGTATGGACCCACTTGTTGAAGTCCTCTAATGATTTGTCCAACTCAACTCCATTGGACAAGGCATTTGCTGCTGACGGACAATTAATTTAATAAAAAAAATATAATATATTTCTTTCAAATTTAAATTTTAAAAATAAAAAGAATTATATTAGAAGAATTTTTTCTTAAAAGGAATCTAACAGTAATTTAAGTTGAATTAATTTAAATATGATTTCAAATAAAAAAAGAAAAAAGGAATTTGCTCATTTACCACTCCATTTAGGGACACTGCGACCTTTAACTCGAGATGGGAATCCTTTAACCCAAAAATAATACCTCTATTTTTTTAATCCCCACAAAAGAAAAGGTTCTTATTTTGATTTATAAAAAAGAGTGTTATAAAAATTTTAAAAGTGATAGTAATAGTGAGACTTTTAAAAAAATATAAAAACGTAAAAAAAGATGTAAAAAAGATTATCCACGAATCGAAGAGTAAGATGTATAACGAATTATATAAGAGGCTATAAATTTAAGACGAGGAAAGAGAGATCTACAAAATTACCAAATTAAGGGAAAAGAAGAGAAGATATCTAAATGAAATTAGGTGTATTAAAAGTGAAATCAATAATATATTAGTAAAGAACGAAAATATAAAAAAGTCGTGAAGAGATTATTTTGAAAATTTGTTTAATATTGAGAATATAATAGGTATACAAAATATCGAGATACCTTTAAAAGAAATTAATAGAGATTTTAAACGTAAGATTCGTTCCTATAAAATAAAATAAACTCTAAAAAAATGAAAAATAACAAAACTATAGAACCTGATGGCATCCCTGTTGAGATATGGAAATATTTAGGTGAATTTGGCATAGTGATGCTAATGGCTCTTTTCAATAAAAATTCCCAAAGCATAGAGAGAGTATAATTGTTCCGTTATATAAGAATAAGGGAGATATACAAGATTATTCTAACTATAAATCAATTAAATTTATAAGTCATACGATAAAATTATGAGAGAGGATGATAGAGCATAGATTGAAACGGAAGATAAGTATGTCCCAAAATCAATTTGGATTTATGTCAGAATGATCTATCACAAAAACAATTTACTTGTTAAGACAGTTGATAGAGACATTTAGAGTACAGAAAAAAGATCTTCATATGGTATTCATTGATTTAGAAAAAACATATGATATGGTCTCTAGGGATATGTTGTGGTGAGCATTAATGAAAATAAGGATCTCGCTAAAATATATTAACCTGATTAGGGATATATATGAAGGAGCTGTAACCAATGTAAGGATTTGCGGGGGTCTGAGTGATAACTTCCCTATTAACATTGGGTTACATCAAGATTCAGTACTAAATCACATACTATTTACAATAGTGACAAATGGAATCACAAAATATATTCAAAATGAAATATTATGATGTATACTTTTCGCAGATGATATAATTTTAGTTGATGAAATAAATGAGGATATCAATACTAAACTAGAGTTATGGAGGGTCACGTTGGAATCCATAGAATTTAGATTAAATAGATCTAAAACTGAGTACATGAAATATAAGTTTAGTAACAACTTTCAGGATAATGAAGAAATGATTAGATTAGAAGAAAGAGAAGTTCTAAAAAGTAAACGATTTAGATATCTTGGTTTAATCATTCAAAATGATGGCAGTATCGATAGAGATGTGAACAATAGAATTCAAGCGGGTTGAATAAAATGGTGAAAGACATCGGAGTCCTCTGTGATCGCACAATGTCATTACATATAAAAGGAAAATTTTATAGAACCGTAATAAGATTTGTGCTATTGTATGATATTGAGTGTTGGGCCATTAAATAATGAAAAGAGCAAAAAATTGTTGTTGCTGAAATAAGAATGATTAGATAGATGTAGCAAAATTAGAAAAAATAGAGTTAGAAACGATGAGATACGTAATAAGTTGAGAGTTAGTTCAATTTTGGATAAGATGGGATAATACCGCCTAAGATGATTTTCAATTTTGGATAAGATGGGATAATACCGCCTAAGATGATTTAGACATGTGTAGCAAATACCTAAGAACGTACCTGTTAAAAAGATTGAAAACTTAAAAATATAAGATTTAATAAAACGTAGTGGTAAACCGTTGAAAACTTAGTTATAATGTATTCATAAAGATATGATAGAAAAGAATTTAGTTAAGGAGATAGCTTTAAATAGGAATGAGTGACGTAAGAAAATTCGCACAAACTAATTCATTTTTTTATTTCGATTTTTGGTATTTGTCTCTCATATGATCAATCTCAAATTTTAAGATAGAAGGTCTAGATTGTTGTTGTTGTTGTTGAGTATGTCTATATGTGTAGTGGAATGTCCAAGGTGTTAATATAAATTATTTTCCTCTTGTGCAATATATAATATATTTTGCACATCTTTTCTTTTTTTTTTTATATAAATCACCGATATCAGATAATCACGATCGATTTAACTAAATCCGATTTAAGTCGGATTAGATTTTTAAAGAATAAAATTCTCCCGATATCTATTTTATTTAGATATAAAATTCAAATGCAAAATCTTAATTAACGAGTAAGAGTTCCCAAGAGTGTTAAATTAAATTATTGTCCTCTTGTCCAATATATAATATATTTTGCACATTTTTTCTATGGTACCATTTTGGTGTTTTAATTAAACAATTAATTTTTCATTTATTTAGGTTTGGCCATTGAAACGTGGATCAAAGCAATTGGTGTAACTAATTTTTTTGGTGTGATACTAACATACAAAAAGAATCAATTTTTAATAAGATATTTATCTTGAGACCATGGTTATAGTTTTTGTGCCAATTAATAGTGTAAATTCTTTCTCCAATTAATTAATTTAAAACCTACTTTAATAAGTAATTTTATCATATTCAATCTTAATTATGAAGTAATTGCGAATCAGATATTTATTTATCAACCCATTACATATTCAATGGTGCAACTTTCATAAAATATTTAATTTGAAATATAATTATAATCTTTTGAACTAACTCCTTTAATTAATTAATTAATTAATTTAAAACCTACATTGCTAAGTGATTTATCGGATTCAAAACTTAATGAAATTGATTGGCATATTCATTGAGCCATCAGATTTGGTAGTGTGCCACTCTTCCATTACACCCCAAAATCCTCTTTTATGACTGTGTCAAGGCTTGTCTGCCCTAAACGAGAAGACCAACCTAGATTTGTCCAATAAATAAGGGCACCCAGGTGCCCCCCGTTCTCAAATTAAACACTTGGAATTACACGTAATTTGTATCATTGGAATAGCTTTGAAGGGTTGTTGTATAGTTGAACATGTGTTGGGAGGGAATAATAACCTTATTTTGTTGACCGAGAGGGAATATGGTAGAATTAGAATTTCTTAATTTTTATCATTCTTTTTTTTTTTTTTTTTTTTTGATACTATTTGATTGTGGAATTGCATGACAAATCTAATATATGCTTTAATTTATAAATTAGAGTCAAAATAAACGAAAATGAAAATTAGAGATTTAGAGTTACCTCCGACTATACTCTTGTTCTTCACTTCTAGCGAATCTGAAAGCACAAAGATTGATCTTGGGATGTGCACAAGTCTTTTAAGTCTCTCTCAATAGATGGTGTGGGGAATTGAAATTTGAATTTAGATACCCAATGCATTAGGAGGGGTTTACATATACTCTCAACCATAAAAAAACTATTAAAACCCTACAATTATCACCCTAAATAATTGTTGGAGATTATGAGAATCCATTTAAAAATTCAAAACGGAAAAACAAAATTAATTGTGTGGAGGTTTAAATGGGACATCAAAATCCTGCCAAATACATCCCCAATTCAAATTCTTTCCATTCTTATCACATTTAATCCTTTCGGTTATGTTTTTCCCCAATTAATTTGATATTGAATTCAATTGAATTTGAATTCAAAAGTCCAATATTCTCCCACTTGGCCCAGCAAACCGACTTGAAATCAGAATCAAGTCAATCTTTTACAAAAATAAAGTACACGAGTCACGGCATAAGTTCTCTAAAAGCGAGTATTATCTTCCATATAGCACAATGCATTTTATCTTCCAACCTTATGGTGACATTTACTTTAAGAATAAACTTTATATTTATTCGGATCCTTACTTGATGAATTTATCTCAAGAAGGCAACATGTGCACAACTTTATTGAGAAAATTCAACTCTGAGTTTTATTTAAATAAGGCAGTAAGCTCATATTTACAACATGATCCCTGAACTTATTTGGTGGCATGTCTTTGGTTAAGGGATCAACCAACATATAATTAGTGCTAATGTATTGGATTACAATTTTATTTTCCAACACCCTTTCCCTAATAGCTAAATACTTTATGTCGATGTATTTATTTCGACTACCACTCTTATTGTTCTTAGCAAAAAATATAGCAGCTAAATTATCACAAAATATACATAATGGTTTGGGTACAGAATCTAAAACCCTAAACCCGGAGATAAAACTTTTGAGTCACACCGCATGTGACGTAGTCTCAAAACGTGCCATGAACTTAGCTTCCATAGTGGAGGTCGCAGTCAATGTCTGCTTAGCACTCCTCCACGATACAACTCTGCCAGCCATCATGAAAATGTAACCTGACGTTGATTTCTAGGAATTAACACAGCCGGCAAAGTCTGAATCCGAGTATCCGACTACTTCCAGACTGTCAGTTCTTTTGTATATAAGCATGTATTTCTTTGTGTCTTGTAGATATCTCAACACTTTCTTTGCAGCCTTCCAATGTTCCAAACCCAGGTTACTTTGATATTTACCTAACATCACTATAGCATGCGCTATATCAAGTCTTGTATAAACCTGTGCATACATAAGACTTCTTACAACGGAAGCATATGGGATGTTAACAATTTGTTCCCTTTCTAAATCTGTCTTAGGGTATTGGTCCAAATTAAACATATCTCCTTTAACAACCGGAACTATACTTAGTGAACAGTTTTACATTTTGTATCTCTTAAACACTTTGTTGATGTAGATCTCTTGAGATAGTCCTAGAGCCTTATTGGATCTATCTCGATATATCTTAATACCGATGACATAAAATATATCATCTAAATCCTTCATCTCAAAGTTTTTAGATAGGAACTGTTTCACCTCATATAGCATCCCTTTATCATTGATGGCAAGTAGTATATCATTCACATATAGGATAAAAAGACAAAACCTAGTCCTACTGACCTTGAGGTATATACATTGATCCATAATATTCTCTTCAAAACCGAATGAAGTGATTACATTGTGGAACTTCAAATATCATTAGTGAGAGGCTTGTTTTATCCCATATATGGATTTCTTGAATTTGCACACCAAGTGCTCACTACCACTAGAGGAGAATCCTTCCGGTTGACGCATGTAAACCTCTTGCTCTGGTTCCCCATTAAGGGAAGCCGTTTTTATATCCATTTATTACAACTCTAGATCAAAATGTGCAACGAGTGTCAGAATGATGCGGAGGAAATCCTTCTTAGACACCGAAGAAAATGTCTCCGAGTAGTCGATTCATTCCCTTTGGGTGAACCCTTTAGCAATGAGTCTAGTCTTGTATTTCTCGATATTGCCTAATAAGTCTGTTTTAGTTTTGAAGACTCATTTACATCCGATGGGTTTTACCCCATCTGGCAACTCTACAAGGTCCCAAACTCCGTTACTCCTCATGAAGTCCATATCATCTTTTATGGCATTCAGCCATAAGTTCGAGTCCATAGAACTCATGGCTTGTGAAAAGTTTTCGAATCTTCTAAGGCTCCGATGTTATAGTTAGACTCTTAAAAGTATACCACATAATCATCAGATATAGCCGACCTTTTTTCTCGAGTAGATTTTCTTAATATTGATTCAACATTCTCCGTAGGGAAAGGTTGTCAAACTTGATCTTGGTCAGCTGTTTATGGAATTTCACAATTGTCATCCCTACCTTGATTTGTGTCTATAGGGACTTGAGGGTCATTTTGGATGACAACTAACTTGATACTAGAACTTAACAAGATACTTGATCGGTCTCTTTCAGGAGTTAAGTTCCGAAAGTAATCCCTCTCACTGACCAAGTCATTCTTTAGAAATTTAGCATTTCTAGATTTTACAAATTTAGTGTGATAGGATGGACAATAAAACCGGTATCCCTTAGATCTTTCGGTATAACCGACAAAGTATCCACTCATGGTCCTTGGATCCAATTTCTTTTCTAGTAGATTGTAAACCCATATCTCTGCAAAACAACCCCAAATGTGTACGTGTCTCAAACTAAATTTCCAACCCTTAAATAACTCGAAAGGGAGTTCTGGTTACAGTCTTGGTTGGAACCCTATTTAAGATGTACACTGCCGTTTTGAGAGATTCAGTCCACAAGAATTTAGGTAATTTGGAACTAGTCATCATGCTCCTAACCATATCAAGCAAAGTCCTGTTCCTTCTTTTGGCTACACCATTTTGGTCAGGTGAATCAAATATGGTGTATTGGGCAACGATCTCATTTTCTAATATGACCTTGCAAATGGACCTGGCGCTTGTCCATCCTCTGTATACCTTCCATAATATTCTCCACCTCTATCCGACCTCACGATCTTTATTTGCTCACTGCATTGTTTCTTTACTTCTGTCTTAAAAATTTTAAAAGCATCCAACGCCTCGTCCTTATGGCGAAGGATGTAGAGATACATGTATCGTGAATAATTATCTATAAAGGAGATGAAATAACTATAACCATATGAGTCTGTATCTGGGGTACAAATATCTGTATCTTTGATCTCAAGTAATTTTGAACTCTTCCTGGCACATTTTTGAGTCTTGTTAGTCTGCTTTCCCTTAATGCAGTCTACACAATTCTCAAAGTCGCTAAAATTTAGGGTGTCAAGTACCCTATCCTTTACCAATTTTTCTATTCTCTTTATGGCGATGTGTCCTAATCTTCGGTTTCATAATATGGAAGAGTTTTCCTCAATGACACTTATTTTAACGCCTGTTTGTGTTACATTCATGCAAACATTATCTTGTAAAGTAATACTAAATAATCCATCCAATAATGGACCATAACCAACGACATTTGAATAATAAAATAATGTCATTTTATTATTAAATTGGAAAGAGTAACTGAATTGAACAAGTTTTGAAACGGAAATTAACTTCCTAGAAAACTTAGGTACATAGAATACTCTATCCAATTTCAAGACATGCCCGCTTGCCAGAATGAGCTCGCAATCGCCAATACTCTTTACTCGTGAGCTCATCTTATTACCCGAATAGATGAGTTGTTCATAACCCACCAGGTTCCTTAGGTTTTGCAAGCGCTGCAACACATTTGTAATGTGGATGGTACAACCAAAATAAATCCACTATATGTCATAAGAAATCTCAGTCAGGCAGGATTCATAACAAACTAAATTTTTTGGTGTGATACTAACATGTAAAAGAATCAATTTTTAATAAGATATTTATCTTGAGACCATAGTTATAGTTTTTGAGCCAATAGTGTAAATTCTTTCTCCAATTAATTAATTTAAAACCTACTTTAATAAGTAATTTTATCATATTCAATCTTAATTATGAAGTAATTGTGAACCAGATATTTATTTATTGACCCATTACATATTCAATCGTGCAATTTTCATAAAATATTTAGTTTGAAATATAATTATAATCTTTTGAATTAACTCCTTTAATTAATTAATTAATTAATTAATTTAAAACCTACATTGCTAAGTGATTTATCGGATTCAAAACTTAATTGTGAAATTGATTGGCATATTCATTGAGCCATCAGATTTGGTAGTGTGCCACTATTCCATTACACCCTAAATCCTCTTTTATGACTGTGTCAAGGTTTGTCTGCCCTAAAGAAGATGTGGATGGGCACCCAGGTGCCCCCATTCTCAAATCAAACGCTTGGAATTACCTGTATTTTGTATTAAAAAAAATTATTTAATTTTTGTTCAATTACACTTAAAGTAAAAAGATCACCCGATACATAAAATGTTTTTCAAGTTAATAGTAAGAAGATGATAGATACATATGTACGTAATATTTTTCTTATATTTTTACAAATAAACTGTTTCCACGTTTCGAATCTATGATCTCCAGATGATTAAATGAATAATTCCATCGTTTCACCAAAATTCACCTTCGTAGTTACACTTGAAAGTACATATAATTTATATCAATGGACTAGTATTATATTCTTGTAGGAACACTCGAATGATCAAAAGTTTTTATTCAAATATTTTTTTTTGATATCTAATGTTTGATTTTTTATAGACGTGTATATTTTTATAATTTTTTTTATCTGTACGCAAAAAAAAAAAAAAAAGACCAGCATTATAGGGTTGTTTTGTAATTGAACATGTGCTGGGTGGGAATAATAACATTATTGTGTTGACCAAAAGGGATCTCAATTCATGCAAGACTACCCTAGCGAAGCATTTCATACTGTCTGTGGAATTTCTTGGTGGCCAAGTAATTTATTATCACTTTCGTTATTCATATGGCATCCTCCCTTGTGCCATTGACAGAATTTCCTTTTTTTTCTGAAAAAGAAAAATACAGAAAAAAACCAAGAATTGAAGGTTTTTTTTTTCTTTTTACGGTGACTAGTGAATTTGTGTCTTAATATACATGTTAAATAGTCCGGCCAATCTCTTATTATAGAAAAAGAAAAAAAAAATACGATAAAATCTTTTCATTTTCATTATTTTTTCACTGATTTGATTCTGTTTGATTATATTTTTTTATATAAAAAAAGTGAGAATTTTTATAAAAATTTTCTCCCTAAAAATTTTCTTAATATGCAAAAAGGAAAAAAATTAACCCATGGGAATGAGGATTGGGTCATGATAGGATTTTGGCAAAAGAGGGAACCAAACCAACTGGCAAGGTTGGAAGAAGAAAGCAAAGAGAAACCAAACACGACACGTGACTCACATTCACGCAGGGCGTCTGAGTTCTTGCCATCTGGCACACCCACATTCCCAGCTGTATTCCCTCTCGTCTCCTCTCTATGGAATGGACAGTTTCCCGCCAAAAAGGAAAGAATGGGCAGAAAAGAGCGCGTGAGCGTTTTCTGCCCCCAGTTTCTCAAGTATCGTATTATTATTTTTCTTCTCTCTCCCATCTCTAGCAATTCCGTTCCATAAATCCCATCGAACGTGGTAATCTCGGGGGATGCATCGCATGCATTTCGTAACCGAATATTTTATTTTATTTTTCTTTTTATATAAAAAAATATATAGAATTATTTTTTAAACGATGTTACTCTCATTAAAAAGTAAATTTTTATTAAACTTTTAAATTTCTCTTTTTTCTTTTATTTTACATTTTTCTCACCTGGAGGATTTGGGAATGAAAACTCCCCAAATTATGGGATATTTTAAACTCAAGTAAAAACATGAATTTTTAAAACCTATTTTTAAGATTTTTTATTTCGAATTTCATACAAGTACTCTTGTTTTGGGGGATAGTTCAACTCATTTGATATTTCCAGAGTAATTTAATAGATCATACCTCATTGCATTCCACC
The DNA here is from genome assembly GCA_037126225.1 of Dillenia turbinata. NCBI lineage: Eukaryota > Viridiplantae > Streptophyta > Magnoliopsida > Dilleniales > Dilleniaceae > Dillenia > Dillenia turbinata. The sequence goes on from JBAMMX010000028.1 coordinate 15,699,078, forward strand.
AACTGGCAAGATCTCTTAGAAATCTATATTAGAAAACAAATGGGTAATTTTAGAAGTAGGAATTATAAATTTTGAGAAGGCAAATAACATTTCAAATTATATTTAATTTAAATTTTTTTCTTATAATTTTTGGGGCAGCTACCCTTTTTACCTCCCTCACCACACCCTCTGTGGAGACCTGATAGATCAATTACTATAAAATATTGGTTTTTTTTTATTCTCTTGGAATTGGTTCACCACTTGATAATTAAAATTTTGTTCTGATTAATCCGGATCAAACCAATGAGGTCCCTCTTTGGGGAGTAAATCTCTCCTAATATAGTTTGTTCTATTCTCATGATTCAAACTCGAATTCTCTGATTAAGAGATGAGATGACTTACCCATCAAACGAACCGAACGTTGGTACCATAAAATATTAGGTTGAGTTCAAGTCCCATTGTCATTTGCCTTTCGTTTTTAAGCCATGTAGAGCAGACCAGCACCAATATGCACTTGCTGGCCCTCAAAAAAGAATATGTTTTAAAAGATTAGCATAAAGTATCATTGTCTTATGCAATTGTCTAGGAATTACAACAATGAAGGTGACAACAATCACTCTTATCGATCCTTATATCAAAACCCTCTTATTGATCGATATATCAAAACCTTCACGAATTTCATACGTCGCGGATGATCATACACCATACTATATAGACTCGAGAAAATGTTTAATCTTTAATAATTTTGAGAATTTAAGCGTTTAATCAGTTCAAGGTTTAAAAAAAAAAAAAAAAAAAACTTTAATAAATAGGGTACCCCAAATAGTGACTAAAAAGTATAAAACAAATGGTACTTTATAAATTATTCTGGTCTATAAATTTTCCTTTTTCGTTGATGAAAAGGGATTTGGAGTGGCATTGTTACCCTTTTTGGTATTTTTTTTTGGAACATGATTAAAAATCTGATAAATTCAATTCAAACAGTTTTAAAATCTAATTAAAAAATCGACTCTCCTATCGTCTATTTTTCTATTTTTAAGATTTAAACTTAAAATTTTAAAAAAAAAATTTAATATTTTGTTACTAAATTTCTTATTTGTGTCATAACTATTAGTCCTCTAATGCTTTCTTAGGTGGTATTTGTTAAATTGTTATATTGAAAATGAATCCTTATCGTTCTGACCAGCTAGCGAACTTACCTTATCAAAAAGTCTCAAATTGGCCAAAAAAAAATTAATAATTACATTTAGAAAGTTAGATTTTTAACAATTAAAAAAAATACAATAATAATTTAAAATCTTTTTATAAAAAATTAATTTCTTTTTATACGTACATAACCTCGTATATAACCTCAACATATTCAAACTTTCAAATCAATTGTCTAGACTTGTTCAAGGTTTTAAATCAAATTAAAATTGAATTACAGCTGAACGGTTCGTGGTGTCGGAAAGAAAGGATAGTCTGATTCAAGTTCAGTTTCTAATTTATTTTTGATTTATTTTTATGATTTTTGTGTTATCTATTGTGATTATTTTATGGTTATTTATGATTTCATAATTTTTTATGGTTATTCTAGGTTTTGATTTTTAATTTTAATTTTATAATTTTTAAAAAAAATTAATTTTAATTTAAAAAATCAAAATCAGAATTTTGTTAATAATTTGATTGTTCAAACGTGAACCTCGGCCCAAAGGGAGAGAGAGACAATGAATGCATTATTGATTCACTCGTGGGAGTATTATATTTTTTTAATTAAATTTTTGAATACAAATATTAAAATAAACATGTGGGAGATCGTTTTTTAATATGTTTGATAATTAATTCGGAGCAATCAAGGAAGTAATATAAGTACCAAATATTGAGAGAGAGATAGAGAGAGACTAAATTACTTTGTGTGGAGTAATCGGATATTAAACTCTTTTAATTAGAGGTAATTCGAGTTTAAAGAATAAAATAAAAAGATTTAAGAGAGTTAATTCTTTAATAGACTGTTAGAATCAGATTAATTAGATAAAATTTAAATATCGATCGATAAAAAATAAATAAATAAAGAGAGACAATGCGAAGAGATAATAACAGTATATATGGATGGAAAGATTTGGAGAGAAAATAAAAGGTTATGAGAGAAAATTGATTATTTTCTTTCGTTTGAGAGTTTTACGTAGAAAGACAAGAAAAGAAATTGAGTGATTTTTAATATAAAAAATTTTCTTTCCAAAAATAAAAAGAAAATTAAAAAAAAAGTGTCTCATAAATATATTAAATTTATTATTTTAAAATTGAAAGTAAAACTTTTTATTCCTAATAAATCTCATTTCTTTTATTTTCTTTTATAAAACTCCCAAACAAAATTAATTTTTTTTCCTTTTTCTCCATTTCTTTTTTCTCTAAAATACTCCCAAATATGTCGTAAGAGTCCAACGTGGAGAAGAAAAAACTTGCAATGAGCAAAAGGTATTGTCCTTACGAGAGAGTGAGCGCGCGCGCGTAGGCTCATTCATTCACGTTTATTCCTTCCATCTCACGGTTCAGCTTTCTCTCAACGCCGGTCCTCCACTCCCCCCTTCTCTCTTTTCAAGACAGTTTCATCAGAATCTCTTCGCTTCTCCTCTCGCTCTCTCCACTCATCATTCTGTAAAACGTCTCTTCATCTAAAAGGAGCTTCGTTTCTTTGATCTCTGTCTCTCTCTCTATTTTGGTTATTTTGACTTCTCATGTTGAGCATTTGACCTCCTTCATTCAATCAGCCATTTGTTTGCCAATAGATTGAAGATGTTTGACGCATTAATGAAGAGCTCGAATAGAAAATTCTCCTCAAAATGGTGAGAGAGAGACAGAGAATATACATCGTCCTCTCTGATTTATTGGAATTTTCTTTTACGAAATTTCAGTGGTTAATGCAATTTTTTTTTTTTTTGGGTGGTGCAGCAAATCGGTGACAAAGGTCACGAAGACGCGACTTGAGGCGATAAAAAGGAAAAGACAAGCAATGGAGAAGCATTTGAAAGAAGACATTGCCAAGCTTCTGCAGAAGGATCATGATTATAATGCTTATGGCAGGGTATGAATTATTTCCCCCATTTTCTCGATTTTTTGTTTTGTTTTCGCTTGCTTCTGATTTACAATCATCTATTTATTTATTTATTTTTGGAGGCATTCTCTGTGGGCCGTTTCTTGAAATTTTTTTATTTGTTTTCTTGATTTCTGTGGGTAATTAGTCATTTTCTGTGCCCTGTTCTTGACTTCATGGGCTTGTCATTATCCTTTTAAATTTGCAATGGAAAGAAACAATTTCTTTGTGATTCTCTTAAAGGAGTCATATTCTTATAATTTTGATTATGGGTTATGGATTTGGAGTCTGGTTCAAGTAGTCTGGTTCAAGTAGGCTTATCTATGTCGGACTTAGCTAATTCGGGAGAAATTTTCCCCACGACCTCCTACAGGGGTGGAACTTGAGACTTCATGAATGATGGATTTTTTTTTTTTGGTTGCGTGTAATGTGAGTTCCTTATCATTTAATCAATGTATTAATTCACCTCCTCTATATTCCTTGAATTAGTCACCTCCCCGGCTCTCAAACTCAATTGGTCCTATGACTGAGCTCAACTCTATAAGCATTTTGGTGGGGTTGGTAAGGTCCTTGATTTTGTGTTCAAAGGTTCTGGATTGGAGTTGTCTCGCCATCATGGTGTGACAGATATTTGCCGAGTTTATATGCATTTATATCTTGCATACTGGTAGGGCATTCACTCAAATTTGGTTAAAACACTGCATACTATACTAAACCAAGGTGTTCAATGGATGTGGATTTGTACGAACAGTTGTTCCTTTCTCTAAATGCTTTGAACCCTTCATCCTAGCATGATGGCAGGGTGGTTAGATTATTTTGTTTACATGTGAATGACGATGAATTTGATGACCAAATTCATTTCCCCGCTCTTCTTGGGTTCCACGTGTTGTGCTTGTGCAGCATTGCATTTGCAAAAGCTGTTATTTGTCCCTCTGCAGTAAATAGTGATCCTCATTTGTCATTTACTTTTGCTGTCTGCACATGATTCCACGTGCGTAAGCACCCATTTTCCACGTATGCCCGGCTCTGATCTGTCTTTTAGGAGTACAGTTGTTTCTGCAAATTTGTATGCTGCTGATTCACAGAATGAATCTTCTAGCTGCCTTAGAGTTGTTATTGTTTTGGAGTGTGAGGAATACTATGAATTGAGTCCACAATTTAATTGTATCATGCTGACCAGTTTTTGGCCTGATGATGAGGTTGTCCCGATTTGTCAAGATTTTCTTATGCTCTAGCAGAATCTTACATCATCTGTTTGCGATACCAATGCAGTTGTATGTAAATTTGTTTTAAGGATGTCATATTGAATTTAGTTGAAAATTTTTACTTTGTATCGTATGTGGCGTATGTAAATTTTAGTTCGTAAATTTGTTTTGAGGTTGTGTTTGTTGAGAAAAAATTGAGAGAAACATGATTAAAATGGTATGGACATGTACGTAGGTATTTGATGATAGAGGTTTTAGTTAGGCGGTGCGAGACTATGACAAGTACTCACATTAACCGAGGGAGAGAGAGATCTAAAAAAACTTGGATAATGATAATAAAACATTATATAGATTATCTAGTGTAGAAGTATCCGTATTGCTAACCTCACTTAATGAGATAAAAACATGATTATTGTTGTTGTATAAAGAAAACAATCATATAGATAAGCATATGATATGAAATGGAGTATATGGCGAAGTAGGATCCATATAGCCAACCCTACTTAGTGAAATAAAAGCTTGGTTATTGTATCATATATGATGTATGTACATGCAATAGTAAGCTAAATTTAGAAGTTGAACTTTGAAGTCTTAAGAGTATTAGCTACATATCCAAACTAGTGTTGTTTATAGACTGTTGCGGCAACAGCCTGTTGTTCAGCAGCAATAACCATGCATTCCACCATCACTAATAGTCAGCTACCCAAATGCATCGTTTACAATTAGCAGAGGATATGCCCTAGATTTTCCTGTGAAATGCATAATCTCAAGGTATCGGGCATGCTTTATGTGCAGTAAGCTTAGCAAAACAGACCTTTATGTTCAGATGACAGGATGGGGAAGTTGTTTTTATCATATGCATTTATTGATGAAAATGGGCATGACGGAATGGGGCAGTTGTTTTACATGTTTTCATGGTTCTGCAATTTTACAAAGGTATAGACTGCCCGACCTTTTCTCATATTACTTATTTGTGTCAGGTTGAAGACTATATGAATGAGCTGAATCTAACATCCTGCTACGAGATGGTTGAGCAATTTTGTAGCTGTATCTCAGATAATATTTCAGTCATGCGAAAAGAAAAGTAGGTTGGATTTATTTTGCTTCAATAGTAATTCATAAAGGGGGAAAAAAAAAAGATAATCGGAGTGGAGTTAGAAGAAAGCATATGCAGTGTTGGTAATATAAACTCCCAATTAAGCAGCAACTGCTTTATTTCATTCATTCCCTATATGAGCATGCCTTTAGTTGCTTGAATATCATAATTACGATCTTTCATAAAGGTTTGACACTTAGTTGGGTCTTTGTTTAATATGTGCCTTTCTGTTGATTTTTCTTCCAGGGAATGTCCAGTGGAATGCAGGGAAGCAGTAGCATGTCTGATGTTTGCGGCAGCAAGGTTTGCTGATTTGCCAGAATTACGAGATATAAGAACTATATTTGCTGAGAGATATGGAAGTTCCGTGGAACCCTTTATAAACAAAGAGGTAATGATCCAATTGCTGGCTCTAGGTTTACCGAGTTCCACATAGATTCTGCAAGGTCTTGTTCTGAGGTTTTGATTGACCCTTTTTAATTTCATGGATGTAGTTTGCAAACAAGTTTAAGTCAAAGCCTCCTACCAAGGATATGAAATTTCAGTTATTGCAGAAAATAGCACAAGAGTCCTCTATTGATTGGAATCCTAAAGCTTTGGAACAGAAGCTCTATGTGCCACTTCCATCTAACAAAGTAAGCATCTTATTTACTACGCCTGCCCTTGTACTCCTCATGCTGCCATTGTTTGTTTAAAGTAATCAGTTTTCGGACTTCACAATGTCAGCCGTACCTGACTCTTTTCAGGATTCCCTTAAGAAATATGAGTTCCAAGATGATAAATGCAGTGCTGATTTCAGATTTCCAAACATCAGGGATCAAGCTGACATTAAGGCAAATCATGCAAATGACAGAGAGCAGACACCTTCAACAAGAAATGAGGAGCCAATGAACAAAAATAACTGTAAACTGCCAACGAGTAGACCGGATGTTGAAGGTGGACGAAGTAGTGTAAGGAATCTGCCGGAGACAAATTCAGCTGGAACTAGTTATGATCAAGGGATAGACAACAGGCCTACCTACAGCAGACTTGCCCCTCCTTATTTCAAACCAGGAGTAGGAAAACACGACACAAGTTTAGAGGCTCAAGCAGGTAGTCCAGTGGGTAATGAGACCATCATGTTGCAAAAGAAGGACTTAGAGCAGGAAGCTGAATCCCCAAAACCCGAGTCGCCAGCTGGCAGGGAAAAGCCAAAGCCAAGATCAGTTAGAAAGAATTTCTTGAAGACGATACAAGGTCAGGACAATGTGGGCAAAGGCAGTGGAACTGTCAAGAATAACTCCAATGCAATGGTAGACGAAGATGAAGAGGAAAAGCTGGACAGGCTTTTGTCACGTTACATTGGTAAACCATCAAGTAATGTGGCAGGAGTCACTGCAAAAGGATCTCAAAAAACTCTGCCTTCTGCCAAAGTCAATGGCAATGAAAGACCGGAGTTTTCTCGTGCTAGAACTCATTCCCTCCCTCCCAAATCCCCAACACTGACTGATACAACGAGAGGACATACTCGAGCCGCTTCATTTCAGCAAAATATGTTCAATAATGATGCTCCGCATCCTAAATTACCTGATTACGATGAGTTTATAGCTAGGCTTGCAGCTCTCAGAGGAAGGTAACACCAACAGCATTAAGAAAGCTTAATAGCTCAGAAAACCATTTCTAGTATATTCCTTCCCGTTGTAAAATTTCTTAAAGTTTGTATAACCTTCTATAGGATTTGTTCATCGTCCCACATAAGAGCTAGTTTTTAGCTAAATTTTGATGTCTCTAATAAATTTTTAAGATCTGTTGATTGTGAGTTTCCAATTTCCTCAGCTAGAGGTCCCACTCTTCCACAATTTAAGACTCCATTTTTGGATTAAGATTCCTGGTTAAAATCTGTAGGTTCCTTGCCTGTTTGTGGTATGCTTTTTGGGATTTTTCTACCATTTCATGGGAATCAATACAGATGGGTCGGTGACCGTTGGATCACCATCTAATAACTAATAATCATTCAATAAATTTATTTTATTTTATTTTTTTTAGAAAATGATGATCTTTAATATCAATAACTATAGGAATGATAGGAATATTCTGCTTTTTGCGGTAAAAATTTCAACTTGATGTTCGAAGTGTTTATGGATTCCTTCATTTCTGCGTCCCTAACATTGGGATGACTGATTTTGTACGTAAAAAGCGCAGTTCCTTCTGACCTAGCTTGACGAGTTGGGCAAATCAAGCTCCCATGATAAGGATATTGTACCAAATAAATATGAGATTCGAGACATAAAAATATAGAAATGAAATTTAAAAAAGTTAATTCTTTAAAACCCTATAGTGCTTGGTTAGATTATCTTAGACAAAACCCAAATATCTATTGATCTCCGGTAATCCAATTACACCAAAAAAGAAAAAAGAAAAAAAATAAAGCTTGCCGAGTTGGGCCAATGGGCTTCTAAAAAGGAATAGCAGTTCCAAATTCAGCTCTTTAGCTGGGATTGTGCCAACAAAATATTTAAGGACCAAACCCAACTCTTGTCCAGAGTCTCTTCTTCTTTTTCTTTGGTACGTGATTGGAATTCGAGTTTCTTATAAGGGAGAGAGAGAGAGGAGAGGAGAGATATCACTTAAACTAAAGCTCATTGAGCTTGCTTAGATTCTCTTATCTGCCAAGTCAAGGGTTAGTCTTGTTTAATGTTGAATACATAAACAAAGTTCCAATTCAAATGTCCATAATTATTTAATCTTGAAGAATGCCCATAATTATTCAATGCAAGGGCAACCCAAATTGGGAAAAAAACATTTCCTTAAGAATTTATATTATTATTTTCAAGAAAAATGTGGTTGCCGAAAGAAGATTAGTAACTGTAACGTAAAACAGTACAGAGGTTTTGACAAGACTCCGATCATCAAATTCTCAACCAATGCCATTTTTCTAGCCAATAAATTAAAATGAAATATGGATTCTGCACTTCTCCCCTCCCCCCCCCCAAAAAAAAAAAACTTTGTAGTAATATTAATTACTTACAAGTCTTTTTTTCTTTGTTTTGTCTTAAATTATATGCCTATCAGGGAAAAAATCATTATTAACACTTAGATTGTTTTTAGCTTTTAAAGGATATTTTTAGAATATAAAAAATATTTAAATCTAATATTTTCTCTTTTCTCTATTTCTTTTTATTTTTTAGAGAGAAAAAATTTTAGATTTGGATGAATTTTAAATCCATTCAAATTTCTTATTTTCTATCATATTTAAACTTTCAAAGTAAAGTAAAGTAAAGTAAAGTACATCCCATACAAAAAGTTATCCTCGACTTACGGGGGTAAGAGAAAGATAGACGTATACGTATGCAGCCTTTTTTTGTATTTTTTTTAATAAAGAGACTGTTTTCACGCCTCAAATCTGTGACCTCAAGGTCACAAAGAGTAACTTAACCATTGCGCCAAGGTTCGCATCTCTTATATTTAAACTTTCAAAAAAAAAAATCATAACTGTTTCTTAATCCTTTCTTTTTTTTTTCAATTTTTTTCATCCAATCGAGATGTTAAGGTTAAGAATTTGCACTTAAATATTATTTTCAAGAGAAATGTGATCGTTGGAATAAAATTAATAACTGCAGCGCAAGGTTTTAACGATACCCCCATCACCAATTTTCAGCTAATGATAATTTGTTAAAAATAAATAAAAATAGAAAATGATTCTGCATAATTAATGTGATGTTGAAGAGGAAAATTTTGCTATCTGTGATGTCGGCCATTGACATGCTTTTGTGAATTAGGGGCATCCATCGATTCGTTGTGGATTTGAAGAGGAAACAGCATAGAGGAACGTTATGTACTATCGCTGACACACATCGCTTGTCGATGACAACCAATTTTGAAGAGATTCACGGTAAGAAATTGACGAAATTAAAGAGTTTGTGGAGAAATCGTTTCGTTGAGCTAGCAAATCCGATATCTTCATCCCTAGATTGATCTTCACCGGCAACTATTTTCATTCTTCAACGGTGATGAAGATGGTGGAGTAACGGACAGTTTCGGGAGCACGATTGTTCGGTTCACAGAAACAAAAAGGTTTGGTTTTCTTCTTAGATTTTTATGGAAAGCTTCCTCTCTCTCTCTCTCTCTCTCATCTATGATATCCAACCATTGCAGAGGTCTCAACGAAGACTCCAAATCATCAAGTTCTCGACTAATAGCGCTCTACTTAATAACGAATAGTTGGCGTAACGGATAGATCGTTATATACATTAAGTAAGTAAGATTATGAATTTGACTCGTAATTGTATGTACTTGATTATATGGGGAGACCCCTATTCCCAAAGAGGTATTTCAATCAGATCAATCTAAATTAGTCGGGACAAAATTCTAAATATCCGGTGATGGACCGAGTCTAAGAACATAAAAAAACAGCATCCTAATTAATTTTTTAAAATATAAAATATTATTTAAGATTGAGTGTATATCTCAAGTGATCCACAAAGAAAAGATTGAAACCGAATGATCCATGTCATTTTGGGTAGTTAAACTTTGTTCTACTCATAATGATTTTGAATTTTACAATACGATTTTGTGTGAAAAAAGGGAGAAATCTTAATATAAAATTTAAAATAAAGTAAAATTCAATTTTAATATCTCACGCAAAATTATTTTATTTAAAAATTTTGTCATGCATACAAGTGTTATATTAATATAGTAATTTTTTATAAAATATTTTAAAATCATCATCTAAAATGATTTATATGATTTCTAAATATCATTAAATCTGGTAGTATTACTAATCTCTGATGCACAGGAATTTTTAAATAGTAATATCGTTTTTCAAACGATTTTTATTTTTGAAATATCTTAATAGATTAAATAATCAATAAGGACAAAAATTTTTTATATTTATATATTTTTTCATAATTAATAAATTTTTTATTTAATTATAATTATAATTTTTTATTTTATTTATTTTATAATAAATAATTATATACTTGATCTTTTTAAATTTTTATTATAAAAAATATTTATTTTATTATTTTGATAAAATAATTAATATTTATATTAAATTTTTTATATTTTTATTATTGTAAAGCATTTTCTTCTTAATTTTTAGAGACAAGTATGAAATTGACCAAAAAAAAAAAATTTCTTAAAAGAACTTTCGAGGAAAAAAATTTAATTTCTAATTCAGAATTGTCGCATTTTGAAAACTCTACTAATACTTTGACAGATTGATCGAGTATTCAATATTCGATCAATACTGTTCATATAGAGATTAGTAATAGTGAAACTTGATCAACCTAAGTTATGTTTGGAATATGTTTATATTTAAGGGTTTTTTAAGATTTTTTATTTTTTATTTTTTGGGGTTAAATTTGCACATTCATCTGATTTTTAAACAATTTGCCCAAACGCTTCGAATTTAAATTCTATTTTCCAAAAAGGAGGAGGAGAAATAGAAAACAGGGTTAGGGTTAGGGTTAGGGTTAGGGTTAGGGTTAGGACACGACTTCGAGTTACTGGTTCTGGCATTAGTTGAGTTTCTTCAATCGATCCCTGGGGTTAACGATTTCTGAGTGATAAACACTTCACCTTCACCATCACCATCAACCTCTGAAGAAGAATTAATGGAAGATCAAGTGATGAGCGAGGTTCATATTGGATGTCCTCCTGGGGTTTCTGGACCTCACCTCTCTCATTTCTTCTTCTCTATTCCATCAGGTGCCTCTTTCTTTCATTAAATTTAATTTACTGTTTCCATCTAAGAGGCCTAATTATAGTTCGATTTTTCTTTTTAGGAGTTGAACAGTCGGAGAGTAGTATTGAAAATGATGGAGCAATTTCAGGACATCAAGGGCTTGACTGGGATGACGATGGTGATCTTGTCTTAACCCGACGAAACAGTAAGTTCTGCTATTAAATTTTCGAAATTTTTTTGTGGGTGTTTTGCAATTTTGTCTCTGTGAATGTGTGTATGTGTGTGCGTTTTCATAGCTTTACACATCGATTTGTAGGCGTGAATGTGAACTCAAAGATAGATAAATGACATTGGACAATCTATCTACAAATGAGCTGAGCCTGAGCAAGGATTTTAGCTCAAATGGTCACCATAAGGACTTGATATTCTTGCCTATGATAACGGTTCTAGGTTCTAGTCCTGTCCCACTCTCCGCTTGCTAAATAAATAAGAAAACTTGTTCAAGATTGGTCCATTTGGGTAGTTGAACCAGCTGAGCTAAGCTTTAAACCAGTTCAAGCTTGGCTTGTTAAGTAAAGGAGCCAGCAAATTGTTTTTAACTAATCATATGGGCCGAGCTGAGTCAAGCTAATTTAGTAAAGGAGCCAGAATTTATTTATTTATTTATTTTAACTAATTATATGAGCCGAGCTGAGTCAAGCTATGCCCAACAAATAGCTCACTTCATGTACCATTTCATGGAATTAACCCCCACCATGATTTGCAAAGTTATGTTACAAGAAAAACATGACATTATTTGTGTGAGTGTTTTTTATTATGCAGAATTATCCAATAAGAAATGTGGTCTGACAATTCAGCATATGATTACATCATCAATTCCGAGTGTTGGTTTGCAGGTAATTTAGTGTTAGACTTGATCCTTTTTAGTTAATCTAATTGTCATTTTGATCAGTTCCCTTCTTTCAGGTGTGGAGAGCGGAATTGATTTTAGCTGATTTTGTTTTGCATAGGATGTTCACGTCGTCTGATTTTGAGGGGATCACTACAATTGAACTTGGTGCTGGAACAGGTTAAATTTCCAACTTCCTTTTTTGTAACATGTATTTTTTTGGGCCAAAATTGCTGCTGTGTCAATGATGTCTCATGAGACTATGATTCCATATTAGCTTAAGGTTTTGAGACCTAAATTGCCTCATTTCAACTCATTGGTATAACAGGTTGTTGACTATAAATGAACTAAATATAAGTGATGAATCCTATGTCTTTTGTCTATAAAGGATGAATCCAGCTCTTTTATTTTTTCCAGATCTCATTTTTGGCGTCCTTTAGTAGTTATGGTTAGTTCCTGTCTGAGTTTCAGAGGTAATAGAAGCCTCTAATGGAAAAGAAAAAGAGAGAGGAAACAGGATTTTAGTAATGTTGTCACTGGAGAAGCTGATTGGGACTATTTGAAAAAACAAAAATTAATTGATCACCTTTTCAACTGATTCTTTGAACTTCTGTCAAGAGAATTCTATGCGGACATAGAATGATGCAGCAACTTCTCTTTAAATAATTTTTCTGCAAATATGGTGATCTATGTTAACTATTTGTTTGATTGTTGCTATTGCTGGTTTTCCTATTATTATTGTTTGTTTAAGAATAATATATCATCCAAGACAGAAGAGACAAAATTATATACAAGTATGATGAGGCATCCTTCTTAATAGATAGAGATGATACCTTAGGAAAAGGAAAAAAATTTAGTAAGATAATGATCCTCATTCGTTTTAAATAAATGTTTCTTCTTCGTAGATGTGAAGGCATCCTAGGGGAACCAAATCTGACGCAAAATGCTCAAAGATGTGGCGGAAAACAATTGTCTGCTAGTAAATGTGAATGCAGTTTTTGTTGTTTACAAAAATTTTCCTATTTTTCTTGGTCCCATATTTCAGTCCAAACTTGATTACCAGTACTATCAATCTGAGACATTAGCATTTCTTTTTTGACAGGATGTTTGTTCACTGTCTTTACCAGGGTTGGTTGGTATATTACTTGCGCGTGTTGCTAAATCTGTGTTCCTAACAGGTAATATTTCCTATTTATGATATGTTAGCCCTACAACTTCCCCTTGTTTCCTGCACCTGGTTTTAATAAGCACTGGGAGGAATGTCAACAATGATGTAGTATTCTGAATCACAACTCCTGGGTTGTGCAAATGCACAGGCACATGAAATTTGAGTTACTTGTTAGTTAAAAGGGAAGCCATTTTCTTCTACCTAGAGCACATCTTAATAAAGCTGATTGGCCAGAAATTATGAGGAAGTTATTAAAAATTGTTTAGGAGTCAGAAGAATGTGAATTCCACCAGGTATAACTGTAGCATATAAGCTATGAGGATAAGTATTTGGAGCTTTCTTTTGCACACTATGGTGATAGACCACTCTTTGACAATTTATTTCATCTCATAAACCAATCTGCATGTTCAGATGCCTTAATTTTTAGAATAAATACTACAAATACCCTGATGATAAGCTACCTTTCAAAAGGGTAAGTGCTTTGGTACAGTCTTAGTTTTCTGGTTAGAAGTGCCTGTGAGCTATCCATTGGTACATCACTAGCGTAGCTTAGTCACGTGGCTTTTGAATTTTGTACTGGAAAATGCTGTTTCTGTAAAAAGATTAATAGTAGTGAAAGCACGGATCCAATAGTTGACACTAGAGGAGTCTAAGTTGCGGGTTTCCTAGATTTTGCTTGATATATCTGGTTGTAATTCAATTTAATTACAAAAATGCAGTGGGAGAATCATTGGGCTTGATTCAGAAATATCACATTGGAGTTATTGTAATTTATGGTCTTGTAACTGTTGAGCACTATGTTATTGTATTGCAGATCATGGTGAACAAATTCTAGAAAATTGTGCTGCAAATGTTTGCCTCAATTCTGCAATTTTCAATTCTCAAGCAGCAGTCCATGTACGTGAGCTTGATTGGAAAAATTCATGGCCCCCTAAGACAGATTTCGATTACAATTCTCAGAAAAGGTGGAAGATAGCTGGATTTAATGTTTTATTGTCATTTTACCTACTTGTATTTCATCTTGAAAAATTGCCCCTACTGAGTAGAAAAAGTAATTACTTTATAGCCGTGTCTTTCAGGTTTTCATGGACAATATCTGAATTTGAAGAAGCCCAGAGGGCTTCTCTGCTTGTAGCTGCTGATGTCATTTACAGTGATGATCTTACTGATGCACTTTTTAGCATGTTAGAGGCAATTATGTCACACGGGCCGGATAAGGTATTTTGTAGACTTTGGGATGATCAGGGAAAAAATGGCAATTCCATTAATTCAGCACCTGAATTAAAACATAAAACAATTTTTGCCTCCATCGGAAACAGGCATTTGTTGTGCAATTTGCATAGCCAACATAATGTTGAATGAGTCTTCTGAATATAGTCCAAGGGAAGCAGAATTGCTTTATCAATTAGTATTATATATCAATTCTCCATTTTTCTTTTTCTTTTTTTGTTTCCACCCATTTATTTGAATTGAGCTATTTCTCTTGGATAACTTGATCAAGCAAAATCACATTGAATTTGATAAAGGTTGAGGGAACCATGCAGTTTATTTTTGCTGAAGCTTCCATGTGGCTTTCAACAAGGGCGTTGATAAGATCTCCTTCCATTTTGCTCGCTTTAAAGTATCTCTTTTGATTGCTGCAAAACCCTGGCATAGTCCAATTACCTTCTTTCTATTTCTTTTATCTTCTCTTATTTATGTTATATTGCATACATCTGATGGTAATGTTTTCCTTTGTACAGCACGGGAGTAATCTTCATTGTTTTATAACCTCAGGTGCTATATATGGCCTTGGAGAAGAGGTATAACTTCAGCCTCGATGATCTTGATGTTGTCGCGAATGGTTATTCACACTTTCGAAGTTATCTTAGGGATGGTGGAGGTATGATTTATCCTCTTGAGCCTCATCATTTCTTTTCTCTCATGCTATTCTGAGTTTGTTACATGGTTCGCAACAGATAATGCAGAACTTGGAAGCCTCGGAGATTGGCATTTTCCCCCTTTCTTTGGCAAGTGCGTCGATCTTTCAGAGATCCCTCAGTATATAAGGCAGTATGACAGAGGAAATGATGTTGAACTTTGGCAGATAAAGTATGAGAAAAGAAAACCTTAATCATACATGGAGATTTGGATTGCCATGTGAATAATCCGGAGAAGGTTTTCTGCAAATACTGTTAAATAATTAGACATTGAAATAAAATTTTCTATGAATGAGCAACAATCTTCTAAATTTAGTGAATTCTTTATTACAAGATAAGCATGGTTTCGTGAGAATGGCTTTTTTTTTTTTTTTTTTTTTTTTTTTTTTTGGTGTAAGCGGATTTTTCTCATTAGTAATCGGTATTTAGATTTCATTTAATTAATTCGGTCTGAATACTGTAGAAATTATTAAGAGTTAGCTCTCGTAAATCTTATTCTTATATTTTTATGGTTGAATCCGAGACCAATTGATAATGTGTTGATGATTTTAATTTGCACCATAATTTGACCATTGACAGCCAACCGATTGGTGCCTGCAAAGTCATTGAGATGCAACCTAAAAATTCAAGTGGGTGGTCTAAAGCAACTTTATGGAACAGCAAAAGAAGAATAAATAGTGAAAAGGTGATCAAATTCTCATTCCTTTGAGCTGTTCTAATCCCAAAAAGATACTTTGGGAAATATATATTTTTGAAAAAAAATTAAAATGGATCTTTTAGAAAACTTTTGGCCTTCAATATTTTGACTAATCAATTACTTGTCATCATGACAATAATGCAACAAAAACAAAAGAAGAGACAGCTCATAGTGGTACATGAGGATTAGGCAAATCCATAAGATGATCCATCTGATAGGGCTAGACTACCATGACAAATGGATCTTAATATTTAAAAAGTTTTTTACCCTTTGAAAGGGCATCATTTCCCCATCTTTAAAAGAAACCAGATTGAGAGGTAAGAAAAGAATAATAGGTATCAATTAGTTCCTAAGGATTTCTTAAATAATATAATATACGAAGAGTTATCTCTTATTACGTGGTTCAATCACTTTCGGAAAGGAAAAAAAAAATATATCTTTCATATGTCACAATATATTATATTCGGTGAGGAAAAAAAGAAACCTTAATTACAATATATATTTGATTGCAGTGTTCTATGAACATTAAATATAAAAATTTTATAACGTTAAAATTTTTTTTGTTTTTGAAAACTTTTTATGGTATATTAAATTTTATTTTCTATTTTCACAAATACTTGCCTTTTCTTTTTTTTTTTTACCGTTAGAATCAAAATGTTTTAAAGGAAAGTAAAATGGAATTAAATTTAGTTAAAACAAATTCAAAATTCAAATCTGACAGCCAAGGATGAGGTAGCGGATGAAAACAGGTTTCCTTCCGTAGTCAATTTCTCCGGCTCTAACTCCCAAAACGACATCGTTTTTAACCAAATTACCGGTAAAGTTTACGTTGGTTTCTCTTACCATCCGTAAAAATCGAAGGAACTTCAATCTTGCCTTCGTCAACACGCTCCCTTCCAGATTCCTCTCTCTCTAAAATAAAAAAGATGAAAAGGCGAAAAAGAAACTTCTCTCTCTCTCTCTCTCTCTCTACACAATTCGCGTAGACTTCAACTCTTCTGTTCTTCTCTCATACTAATCCCAATCTGATCGAACCCAAACCCTAATGGGTTGCACTCAATCGAAGATCGAGAACGAAGAGGCAGTCTCTCGATGCAAAGAGCGAAGGCAATTCATGAGAGATGCAGTCTCTTCGCGAAATGCATTCGCCGCTACTCACTCTGCTTACGTCATGTCTTTGAAGAACATAGGTGCTGCTCTCAGTGATTATGCTCAAGGCGAAGTCCAAAACCCTAACCTTGATCCTCAACCTAACCCTACGCCTACCGTAACCATCGATGCTCCGCCCCCTCCTCCGCCTCCTCCGCCCCCCAATTATACAACCCAGCCGTTACAGCGTGCGGCGTCGGCGCCGGAGTTTGCAATTCCGAAACCGGAGCCGAAACCGTCAAATAACACGATAATCGAGGAGGACGAGGAGGAAATCGAGGAACCAAGCTTGAGGGGGAGGAGGAAACAGGATCGGGTGGTGGAGAGTCCTTCGCCTCCGCCGCCGAGGAAAACTGAGAGGGAAACGCCACCATCACCGTCTATAGGGCAGGCTACATGGGATTATTTCTTTCCTGGGGTGGAGAATATGCCGGGGCCAAATTTGAGTGATGTGGATGAGAATAGGAGTGAGATGGAGAGGAAAATGTACAGTGAAATGGCTAAGAAGAGTGAGGAAAATACGGTAAGAAAGAGTGAGAAAGTTGAACCTGAAGTAGTGGTGGAGAAGGTGGCAGAAGAAGCGCCTCTGCCGCCACCGCCAGAAGCTGCGGTGGTGGCAGTGAAGCCTGCGAGGAGCGTGAAGCAGGGTGGGGGAAGTGGATCTGGAAGAGGAGGGGGTAGAGGACCAGTTAATGTGAATTTGATGCATATATTTAATGAGGTTGATGATCACTTTCTTAAGGCATCAGAAAGTGCCCATGAGGTTTCGAAGATGCTTGAGGCAAATCGGCTGCATTATCACTCTAACTTTGCAGATAATCGAGGTATTTGGCTTCTTGTTTTTATTGATTTGTATGTGTGCTGAGGAGTAATTGGTGAATTTTTATGTGACTGATTGCATTTTTGATAAATCGAGGCTTAAATTTTGAAATACAGTGAAAGCATTTTATATTACCTGATGGCTTATATTGTCGGCCTATTGAAGAAACCTTTCTGACTGCTGCCAACACTACGGGCCTGAAATTAAGTGCTGAGATTTGGCTGACAACACTACAGCCTATTTGATAAACAAAAAATTGAGTGCTGGATTAATTAAGTCCTTATTTGAAGTACTAAAAGGGCATACCCGGTGTCGAAACTCTCACATTTTGGGATTGGGGATGGAAATACCTAAACAGCCTTTCCCTTGCTTTTTTTTTTCTTCTTTTTGTAAGGTGGCTGATTCAAACCCTGGACCTCCAATACACAGACTCCACCATTGCGCCAGGCCCGCCCTTCCCTTATTTGAAGTACTGAAAAATAAAATACTGAAATATAATTAAATGAATAAACATTAAATTAGATATTGTGACAGCCAACAAATTTGGCTTAAATTTTAGGCCCTATTCTTGATAGGTGCTAAAAATTCAACTACTTTCACAGGGTTACCAAACTGTCTTAATGCTGAAAATTCAGCATCTTGCTAGCTTATTTTATTAATAGCGTCAAATCCTGTGAAATATATTTGTTGGGTAGGCTTAGGTTGTCCAATCAAATAGGTCATGAGCTTTTAATAAGGAGAGGAAGTGGTGAATTGGCTGGGAAGAATCTGGTGAAGACAATTAGGAGAAGTAAGACTTGGTAGTTTCTCTAATTGTGTAGCCCTAGCAACTTAGAATCAATTTCTTAATTGTTAGGTGACTCGCCAAGAGAGTTGTTCACTTCTGCTTCATCATGGTTGATGAAGCAGGTTGGCAGCAACCTTCAAAATTTGTTAGAATGTCTACTAAGAGTGGATCTAATACTCAATTTTTAGTTTGACATATGTCAAATAATGAAAAGTTTAGTTGGTATATTGAATAAGTTATATCGTGTTTATTTTATGGTAGAAAGTTGCAAAATTTTTGCATTTTTAGAAGTTTATTGTTTAAATTAGTTTCTATTTTTTGTGTTTAGTTATTTAGTAAGTTATTTCTATTTAATCATTTTAGGATCATTAGAATTAATTAGAAATTTCTAAATTTTTGTTATAATAATATTTTCTATTTTGCTATTTTAGTTCTCTATTTAAAGACTGGTAACATTATTATGAGTAATAAAGAATAAGATTTTGAGTATATATTTTGATGCCAAAGCATCTACCATGCTAGTAAACATATCTTCTTTCTTCTCATCTATTGCTTTCTTTCTTTTAGTCTAATTGCTGGATTTCTAAATTTTTTCAAGAATAACAACATACTTAGGTTCAAATTTCCTGCAGTAAAACCTAATTCCTTGCATCTAAACCTAAACTCTAATTCCAGCATGAATCCCTACTAGACAACCTTCTTCCTAGGCTGTCATATGTCACTGTTGCAGCCAGAGTATGTTTCGGAGGGATTACGAATCTCTCAATGCTTAAAATTTGAAATTATTTAGTCTCTGATTTTTGTTGAAGTGAAGGTTAACTTTTGTCACTTTTGGGGATTTACTCAAAAGATTCTTTTACATGTAAATATCATGCGGGGAGGTATTTTCCATTGATGTCGATTCCATGTGTTAATATTTTCCATAATATTTAGGAAACCAACTTCAACTGCGACTGAAATGCAATCTACTTTATTTGTAACTTTGTTGGACATAATTTTTGTAGCCACAGTTATAATGTTAAGACAGTATGAATCTGGTGCGGAAAATTTAAAATATATAAAGAACCTCCTGTGTTGGTGGCAATTCCATTGAGATCATGAATACTTCTGGAGGTGGTCTTAATCATTGTAAAATCTAGAACCGGCCTTTGGGATTATAGTGGTCTGTTTACATTCATTTGCTCCAAGTTTAATGCATTAATGCCCCCTCATACTCATACCGGAATCCGACATGGAAAGAAAACAAAAACCTCTTGGGAGACATTTGAGAGTAGGATTTCCCCTTTTGAAAAATATATTTTGTAGTCCTCATGTATACTTGCTTTTTTAAAATGCATCATCTTCATTTTTTTTTTTAATTTTTTGTAAATTTTACTCTCTCTCTCAAAGTTTAGAGGATCTATCTAAGCCCAAACTAATTATAGGAATTGATCCGAGCCTCAAGTTTAAGTATAAGACTATTGAAAGGTGGGAGAGTTAAGACTAAGGTCAACAATACTGGTTTTAGTCTTTACTAACAAGGTCTTTGGACTCCCTTTTTGAATATTTATTTTATGCATCTTAACCCACTGAAGGTTAATAAGTTTCATCTTTTTCAAACACAGCCAGTCGTAATAACACATTGTTAGATGCGTCTAGTGATGTTGGACAGCCTGGGAAGAAAGTTGTCTACTAGAGATTCATGGTGGAATCTTTGTAGAAAATTAGGGTTTAGGTTTAGATGCATGGAATTAGGTTTACTGCAGGAAATTTTATTCTAAGCAAGTTGTTATTCTTGAAATGATTTAGAAATCCAGCAATTAAATTGGGAAAAAAAAAAGAAAGCAATAGATGAGAAAAAATATATAGGTTTGCTTGCACCACACTAGTAGATCCTTAGGCATCACATTTAGGGCAAGAAAGCATCACATCTTCTCGGGTTTGAGAGAACTCAAAATAGAAAGTTTTTATTCTTTATTACTCATAATAAGATTACAAGTTTTTGAAAATAGAACTAATTTTGAAAAATAGAAACTATTTTAACAAAAATTTAGAAACTTCTAAATAGTTCTAGTAATTACCCTATAATGATTAAATAGAAACAACTCACTAAATAATTGGATAAAAAAAATAGAAACTAATTTAAGTAATAAACTTTCATAATGACAAAAATTCTGCAACTTCCTCCCATAAAATAAACACCGAATATGACTTATTCAATCTCTCAATTGAGCTTCTCATCAGTTGACATATGCCAAACTAAAGTTTGAACAATCGATCCACTCTCAGTAAACTTTTAGGTTGCTGCCAACGTGCTTCAATCTAGTATTTCCTAGATTAAAAGAATGCTTTTGCCTTTCTTACTTCTTCAGCTTTTATATACGAAGCTTGGTATGAAACGGAAACAGAACATGGCATAGCAATGAAGGTATGAAACATAAAATTTTGAAACAATATAACAGACAAAAATGCAATATATACATAAATTAAACATTAATCAATATGTGTGAATATATTAATAACATGTTGACAAATATTAGAATTGATAATCAAACTTCATATCATGTTTATGCCATAGAAAACTAGATTTTCTTATTCATCCATATATCTTTTGGAATGTGAAGGCATGATTATTTTATTTAATCTTTGTTCTTTAAGCCCTATTGGTTGTGTGCCTGGGTCATGCTAGCACCCTAGTTAATTGTTTTAAAATCTCTGGAGGCATATGTGCAATGTGGCATTGGTGTTTGTTTCTGACACATGATAGGCTAGGTAGCAAAATACTTCAAAATGGAAGTCGTAAATGTAATGTATAATTAATATCAAAATGTATTCTACCCCTATCATATCATAGCTTTTGGAAATTTTTGGTAACACCATATATGTTTCATGGGATGTTTACTGTTCCAGCATGCCAGCCAATTGGCACCACTGTGGTGCATAGGTTTGAACTCCTAGACATTCTTCAAATTCCGATGCAATTAATGGGTTGTTATTCGCTTGATTTTCTTAACTTCTTTTAGGTGCATCTTCTGGATGTCCTTGTATATGTTTACATAGTGATTTCCTTGCAGGTCACATTGATCATTCAGCTAGAGTCATGCGAGTTATTACATGGAATAGGTCATTCAGAGGCATGCCTAATGCTGAGGATGTGAAGGATGACTTTGACTCGGAAGAGAATGAAACTCATGCAACAGTGTTAGATAAGCTGCTAGCATGGGAGAAAAAGTTGTATGATGAGGTCAAGGTGGGTTGCAGCGATTTCTACTCTTTTTTTTGTAGTTGTACTCAGATTGTATTTTTGGGAAGGGGGGCATAAGTTGAGGTACTATATCCATAATTGATCATTTTGGGGGGGGGGGGGGCATAAGTTGAGAATTCAAAGAAAATATATTGAGAAAAAAGATATTCATACTATTGTCCCTATGGATGTAAAACGCAAAATTGGTCAGGGTAGGAGTAATATAAGTTGTAAGGCACAAGAATAAAAGTTGTTTCCATCTTCCTAGAATTATCAGGAAGGCAAGTTCCTCCGTCAGATGGTCTGGTTTCCAGATCCATTGCGCCATTAAATTATTTGAGCTGTGCATGATTGGAAGTTGGGAGTGCTTTTATGATTTTAACTCCTATGTATGAAGTATATGCTCACTTGGGTCATGGAATAAGGTTGGTCTGAAAGTTGGCAGATCTGGGAAAGCTGAGGTTGACATAAAATCCTTCTGCTGCTTATGCTTGAATTTGGTTAGGAGGGTTCTCTTTGTGGTAGTAAATTTGGAAGATCCTTGCTCCATCCCTTGTCTGTTACAAGTATTATTTATTTTTCCTTACCTGGTGATAGCATGTAAAAGAGTATTCTTGCTGGTTAATCTTTCAACAAGGAACTAATTCTTGGTGAACACGTGTATCCACTACAAAGACTATGGGAATTGGAACCACATTTTAATCCATTGTGCTGCTTTTTGATTATAAATATCATGCATTTTTCTGCCTTGTTATTGAGGAGTCATAGGCTTGGGAGGGCATATGGCATTTGCATGACCCCTTGGGGGGGGATTTCTTTTTTGATTTTTATTAATAATTGTCACGTAGTTCACTTTTTGGATTATCTCTTGTATTTTGGGCTGGGCTGTATTGGGTTACACCTGTTTGGTGTCTTCTATTATTTTTATTTTCCCATTGAAAGAAGTAGATTCCGTATTAGTTAACACAGAATGTGGTTTCTTATTATTATTTTTTTTAAAAGAAAGGTTGCCAAGTATTATTGGGGAAAAAAAAGTTTCTTTTGCTAAAAAATCTTAATGGATTTTATTTAATTTTGTTTGCTCTATGCTGAATTTTCCTGGTTGATTGATGCCTGGATAGGCAGGTGAGCTTATGAAATTTGACTACCAGAGAAAGGTTGCTTTGCTGAATAAACAGAAGAACCGTGGTGCCAGCCCTGAATCATTGGAAAAACTAAAAGCAGCCGTAAGTCATCTCCACACAAGATACATTGTTGACATGCAGTCCATGGATTCAACAGTTTCAGAAATCAATCGGCTGCGCGATGAACAACTGTACCCAAAACTGGTTGCACTTGTTGATGGGTAAGTTGTCCAAAATGGAATGTTGAAACTATCATGGGTGTATGTTTGAAACTTTTCCCCTGTTATACTCTCTGTGATACAAGATCTGCTTTAGTTGATTATTGCTAGTTTCTAAAACTTGCAGTCTGTTTAAGTTTAATGTTATTGTTTGGATGATGGCTGTGCATGTGTTTCTCGTTTCTTATTAGGAAAGAAATATCAATTTTTTATGCGGACTTCTTGGTGCATTTGCAGTCTATGGCCTTAAGTAGATTGTCACAATCCTCTACCCAAGTCAAATCCCAGAATAAGGGATGACCCTTTGTTTCTTTCCCCTGGTTATCTCTTCTGCCCCTTTTATTCATTTTCACACTGAAGTAATCAATATGATATTTAATACTGTCTGCTTGACCTCCTTAAGTAGGTCTAGTACCTCGGATAGCAAATTAAAGTTACTCTCGCCTTTTTCCTAACATTTCAAAAAGCCTATCTTGCTCATATTATACAAGTCTCTTGCTTTCATATTCTGTCTGTTTGACTTGGTATATATATTGATTCAATTTTGGCTACAGTATTTCCTACCTTTTATCTAATAGATTTTCTTTTCACGCAGAGGCTTCCATCTGATGTCTGGGTCTTTTAGGTAGTTCTTGCCTCATCCCTTTTCTAACCACTGTGTACTATTTACAGGCTAAGCCAAATGTCTGTGATGTGAATGATGTACTTTTTTGTAGGTCACTTTAGGATATTAGCATATGTCTAACAGTTGAGACATATTAGGGACTATGTTCCCACAGTTGAGATATTAGCATATCTCTTCCGTGTTCATTTTCATTACTCCCTCCTAGCTCTGTGCTATGAAAATCCCCTTTGATTTTGCTTCCAGAAACAAGAAGAAACTAAAATTGTACTATCAAGACGTTTTTTTTTTTGGGTTTAGCAGTGCCAATTTCTTAAACTCTTCTGTAAAGGGGAAAAAATTAACAAGAAAAATGTTGTGTTATTTCTTGAAATCTCTGTATCTCATTGGAGTTCTCTTCCCCCCCCCCCCCCAAACAACCCAAAATGAATTGCAGGATGGCTACAATGTGGGAAACCATGAAAATGCACCATGAGAGCCAATTGAAGTGGGTAATGGACCTGAAATATCTTGACATCTCCCAATTGGTCAAGGAAACAAGTAGGGATCACCATCTGCGCAGTCGTCAACTCCTTGAGGTAGCTCAGATCTGGCATTCTCAATTTGAAAAGTTTGTTTCCAATCAGAAAGGATATACTGGGGCCCTTAATGGCTGGTTGAAACGTAATCTCATTCCTATTGAGAGTAACTTGAAAGAGAGAGTTTCATCCCCACCAAGGCCTCAAAATCCACCAATACAGCACCTTCTAATTGAATGGCATGATCGTCTCGTAAATCTTCATGACGAGCTTGCAAGATCAGCTATATTTAACTTTTCTGCTGTTGTGGAGGCAATAGTGATCCAACAAGAGGATGAGCTAAAGCTGAAGGATAGATGCGAGGATATACAGAGGGATCTTAACCGCAAACGGCGGGAATTTGAAGATTGGAAGCGCAAGTATTTGCAGAGGCACATGCCTCCAGATGTAGATCCAGAAAGGGTGGAAGATGGTGCTCACAAGGATGCCATTGCAGAGAGGCAATTTCAGGTGGATCATGTGCACAATGAGTTGGTCAGGGAGGTTGAAGCATATCAGAAGCAGTGTCTCCATGTAAGGGAGAAATCCTTGACTAGTCTGAAAGGTCAAATGCCCGAGCTTTTCAGGGCCATGTCAACTTTCGCTCATGATTGTACAGAGATGTATAAGCATTTGAGGTCCATCACACATCACCAAAGGCCAATTGAAGCCTCGTGACATGAATGAGCTTGTATTATTTGTATAAATTGCTTATTTCTGTAATTTATATACTCTGGAGAACCTCATGCATGGGCTGTTTTTGTATACCTTTAAAAATGAAAGTTTATATATAGATCTCTTGATTTGTCTCTTCATGGAGCTCGAATGAACCGGATTTTTCTCTTAATGCTTTGCTTCCACATAAAGTAGTTATATGTTGCTTGATTCATATATGTGACGATAAATTTTTAGGCCTACAAAGCAAAGGTAAGCCATGCAGATGAGAATTTGGACTCAGTTCTTTGTCAGCTTTGTTTCTGGGGTGCATATATGAATAATTGGTGGTATCTACAATGTCAGGCCATATTAATAGATCTGGCAAATACTTTCAGAAGTGCGTAGTATGTACGGACAACAGCCAAGCCAACTTGTAATTTTCATCGTAAAATATGTACATGGAATTAATCCACTTGTCGAAGATTTGACAGCTTACAACAAATGCACTGCATCAGTAGCTTCTTCAGAAGCACTGAAAGTCCTGCTATGGAAAGCAATGTGTTCAAAAATAATTCAACCATGAGACTTCGGACATCAGAGGTTACAATTCACAGATTAAAACGTATTCAGTCACATAAGGATAAGACCTCAACTGAGATGGACTGCTGAGAGTTTTGTGTTAAGGCTTCTATCTCATCCCGTGCAACAGAATGATCTTGCTTGGTTTCCAGTTCCATCCCGCAGATTAACCCCAGTGGGCTGTGAAGGGCACGTCTTTGCCAATCTCTTTGCTGCAAAACATAACTAGTTTTAAAGCCATCTGAGAATCACTATTTTGACTCTCAATATCAAACTAATGTTGTGGAAGAGATAATGGCAGTCCGGACAGGAAATGTTATATACACCTATAAGAGCAGTGCCGAGTGGGAAGATTTAGAAGGACCATTATCTCCAATTTTAACCTTTTCTCAAAGGATGTAAGTCTAGTGAGAAATTTGCGGCCAACATAATAATGGAATGTTGAGTTCTAGTAAAGAGGGAACGAAAAGATACCTATTTCATAAAAGAGATCATTAATGTTTTGGGAAGTTTTTGCAGAGGTTTCTATGAAGAACATCCCTTTCTCTTGAGAGTACTGCTCTGCTTCCTGCAATAGAAGTCATAAATCAAACCAAGAACACACCCTAAAACTTGAAACAATAAGATTCCAATTTTTAGACAGAGAGATGAGAGGAAGACAAATTATAGACAATTTCATTAGCATCCCTTTGGGACTGAGAGCCAATATTTCAAAGACAGGGAAAAGTGATGAATGCCAATTAGAGAATTGATAAATTTGACATTGTGGTGATGCGAGGTTAATATATTCCCGACTAGAGATTCCAGTTGCCTTTGGAAATCTGGGGAACTTAATATGTTTTGGATTTCTTTTTTGGGTGTTTATGTTGGATGGGGAAGTAGGGGAGAAGCATGGAATTCTGCTATTACCTCTGCCTTCACCTCTCTTTTCAATTCCAGGTCAAACTTGTTTCCTACCAATGCCATCACCAAATTCGGATTGCCTTGAAACAGTGAGAACTTTTATTAGTGACTAATATCATACAGCTACAGCTAAGGAGAAAAGGCCTTTTACACGTATACTGTTGGGATCATATGCATTCAAAAAGATGAGCTAATTAATGGGGGACACAGATGTATTCAACTAGGATATGTTATAGACTAGTGTCATTCCTTGAGACATTCATTGAGGAAACTTCTGTGATTTAGAATAACCAGAGTAAATTAGAAGATGGAAATATATGAAACCAGGGGTGGATTTATTAAGGGGCCAGGGTGAACCCCCCCCCCCCCTTCAGGGGGCAAAAAAAATATTCATATACATATATAAATTGCTCCTATAACACAAATTATTACTCAATTTCCAAAATCATTTTAATGTTCTCTCTTAACAATAAGGCCATTTTACTCCACTAAATCCTAAAAATACATTTGCTGCCCCTCCCCCCCCCCCCCCCAAAAAAAAAATAAAATCCTGGTTCTGCCATTATATGAAACCACAAATCCACCAACCATACCTAAATGGCATTCATAATAATTATCAAATGAATAATGTAAGAATAGCAAGTTCACACGATTGTCTGGCCTAACCTTGTTTTTGCAGTTCTTGTACCCATTTTTTGGCTCGAACAAATGAATCCTGAAACCAACAAACAAGCATCATTTCCGATAATCCAACAAATCTAGGATAATGTAATAATCCATATGCCGTGTTTCCAAGCTCTAGGCTGTCAAACAGAAGTACGTTACTTGAAATACATCTCTTAAAATGGCAGGGCAATGTATCATTCTCTGAACATTGTGGTTTGTGTGTGTCAATACTTGCATCTGCAATGAGCACGCATTATAACACAACTGAAAGAAAATCTAGACCAACCAGTCAGGAATAGGTGTTCTCATATCCTAGAATGCAGACCACTTGAGTTGGAAGAAAAAACTTCAAGGTAAACCTTTATGCAAAAAGTTCATTATGATCTATGAATAGTATGACTTTGCAGTTTGTCCTTAGTAAATCCTTTATTTTCTATCAAGGCTATATATGAGCAGTATGGCTCTTG
The DNA here is from genome assembly GCA_037126225.1 of Dillenia turbinata. Classification (NCBI taxonomy): domain Eukaryota; kingdom Viridiplantae; phylum Streptophyta; class Magnoliopsida; order Dilleniales; family Dilleniaceae; genus Dillenia; species Dillenia turbinata. Next base: position 15,726,538 of record JBAMMX010000028.1, read on the forward strand.
ATCTTCACCTAAAAATTTTCTTTCTTCACTACTGAAATGCACGAAGAGCAAGATGAAAAGCACAGAGCAAAATAGCTTATGCTAATAAGCAGTTACCACAAACTAATAGAAGGCTCTCACTAATTTTCAGGTTCTTATTCAAGGAGAAAAAGCATTAGACTATACGGTTATGCATTTGATATCAATCAAAACATAAGCAGCGAGTCAAGCTATAAAGTAAATAAGTCAAGCTTTATAACTGCACACCATGCAAGTTATGTCATACACCAAAAGAGCAGCTGCCGCTCCACGATAGTACATGGGAGCCAAACTGTGGTATCGTTCTTGCCCTGCTGTGTCCCATATATCAAATTTTATGGTCGCTTCTGCTAAAGATAATATTTGAGTGAAGAAAGCGGCTCCTATTGTTGGTTCCTGCACCCAAACTAAGGTCAAGGGTTCTTTATAACAAATTCAATTGACTATGTAAACAATAATTAAGGAGGCAGAAATCTAGACCTGGTGATCAAAGAACTGCCCTTTGACGAATCTCAAAACTAAACTGGTTTTTCCTGTTCCCATATCCCCAACAAGCACCTGAAAAATGGAGAACAAAGTTTAAGATCATAGGTGCAAAGAACCAAGCAATTAAATTTTATTTTATTTTATTTTTTCACCAAAACAAATCGAGTTGATATAATTAATACTGCATAAAGGGTTTCCACATCCATGCCAATAGGCAAGTCACAAAAAGTAACGACATTAGTTGCACAATCGGATCACAATTAGTGCAAAGGTATATTTCATACCATATATTAATAACACTGCTAGAGGAAGAAAAAAGAAGGATTCAAAGAATGAAAACTACAAAAACAAGGTAAGATCTAATATTAAGTTCCTGATTCCTTGAGCAGAAGCTATGGCAGAGCATATGCGTGCCAAAATGCATATTAACAGAAATGGCATGTCAGACAAGAAAATACTGACCTTAAAAGAGAAATAGTCTATCCTTCCACAATTCAAAAAAGAAGGTAAGATTTGGTTGAGTATTTTACTTCGGTTTCTGTATCCTAATTTTGGTTGAAAGGAACAAGAAAGTGCTGGCCTAAATGTGTTGTGAATAAATGAGTCACCCATATTCCTGGCCCAAAATCAGAGTTAGCTAGAAAATAATACAACAAGCAAACACGAAAACCGTATGACCACACTTTGCTTCAAATGTTCTTTCTAGTGTATATTGATATGCTTGCAAATTAGGCCGCGCAGGCATTCTAGTGTCACTCATTTTAATAATAATTGAAGTTCCTACACATGCAGCCATAATTGCTTCCACTGCACCTACATATGACCATGCCAAGTATGCCTAACCGATTGTTTTCCCTTTTTGATAAAGATGAAAAGTTCAAGAAACCACCAAGGAGATGCAAGAAATAAAACCTAAAAGATTTAAGGACTCAACAAAGCTAGCTAACTCCAATCTAGAATCTGAAAGACCAGAAAAAAGACGGAACGTAAGGAGTATAAAATCCAAAAATCTACAAAATTTTGAAGGGGACTAAAATCTATTTCGTTCCCCCCACCCAAACTAACCAAAAAATAAATTTTCTTTTTTTCTATACAATACCTTAAACCCCTCCAAAACCACAACTTACGTACACATTTTGAGCAGCCACCCTAGTGCATATAAAGCAGACAGAAGACCAAAATCCGCAGCTTTCTCAACCACCAGAGGTACTTTAAATGGTGATCAACTAGGTTCCCACAAAAGTTTAATTAGGGTTTACACAACATGCCCCTAAATTCTTCAATTTGCTAGTCCGATTTGTGAATTTAAATTACAAATTTACAGTCTCTGCTTGGCAAATTCAAATTGCCAAAGGCCGCCCATGATGGGATTAGTTCTATTTCCTCAATCTTACTCAATCTCAACCAATATGAATTCTAATAGTACATAGGAATAATATGGATATAATTTTACAACATTAATTTCCATGAAAGTAACTATTTTGAGAGGAAAATCAAAAGGGGTATGCTTAGAGGCAGCAAATTCTTTCTTACTTTATAAGAAAAACAATTTGATCGAGAGAAGAAAACAAGTCAAGACATACCCACCAGCTTGGCTTGAATGATCTTGTTGCCAGGCCTGGCCATTCCACCACTTTTCTCTTTCGCAGATAGAGATCGAAAGGGAAACAAAGTTTACTATATTGGTTCCAAGAAAGAAAAACAGAAAAAAGAAAAAGAAAAAAAGAAAACAACGACACCGGGAATGGAGAAAAGAAGACTGGTAGGTTTAAGAGCTGAGGGATTTTGAAAGGTTTGAATAATTTCAGGTTGACTAGTAGTTTCTTTCTGGTGATCGTGGGTTGCCCTGTCGCCAACTTACAGCAGGAACAATCTCCAATGCAATTTTATATTTTGTGTTGATCATCAAAACTCCATGTCAATGAAATACGAGGATACCCATAGTTTTATGTTTCGTGTTGATTATAAAACACGGATACTGATATAACATATTATTTCCATTCCAACGATGATTTTTTTTTTATCTACGTATTTATAATCTTAAATATATATAGAATCAATCGATAATTGAAATCACATTACAATTAATTTAATTTAAGTATTATTGAATTTAAATTTAAAAGAGTTTTTTTTTTTAACGTAATCAATTTAATTAAAAAATTTAATAAATTTGATATAATTAAGAAACTGATAATTTTATTCACCGATGGATTCATATTTATAATTTTGTTCTATCATCGTAAGCTGCTCAATTCGATTCATTATTGCTGTGCAGCATAGCCAATCCCACCGTGATGTAAAAGAGTTAACAAAGAACCAATGGAATCCCTTGGTTGAGATCCATGATATATAGTTTCTAATTGCTTTTGTTGGTACAAGAACCACATTAATACTTTCTTGTACCTTTCAAATCTTGTTATCCAAGCTTCATATTTAATTGATCACAGGTGAGGATTCCCAACGAGGTTTACGGCCTCCAAAGAATCAGATTGCACTATGAAGTTTTTGAAAACTATTTTTTCCAAACTAGAGACAAACCAGGCCCAATCACTCCTAGCTCCACACTACTACTTATATTCTTATGAATATTCTGATTATGAGTTGGATAAATATTTGATCTTCAAAAAAAAAAAATGTCTCTAGATTTTTATGGGCTACACTAAAAAGATGGCTCTCTCTCTCTCTTTTTTTTTTTTTGGTTAAACTCCAGATATTCAGTAATTATTTTAAATTTAATTAAATTCAATTTGAGTCAGGTTGAACTTTTAAGAAATATAACTCTATCAACAATTTTTTTTGAAAAATCTTATCTAAAAAATACCAATGTTCAACTATTTTACTGAATAGGTGTTGGCTTAATCTAAGTCCTTTAATGGCCTAAAATTTACCCTTTTTCTCCTCTTGGTGAACTTTGGGGTTCACTTCACTTCGACCTTAACCAGGAACATCAATGCATTGTTGTAAAATTCATGAAATCCCTTCCTTAATGATCGAAAGATATTTTTGGTAACTAAGTATTTTCTAATAACTATACTCAAAATTATTCGTGAAAGTGCCATTGAAATTTGAGTTTCACAATCTAATGCTAGAAAATTTTTGAATTAAAATGGACAGCCAAGTCCAAAAAAAAAAAAAAAAAAATCCTTTTCAGATAAAATACATTTCACATTAAAAAAAAAAACCCAAAATTCCTAATTCCTTCAAAAAAAAAAAAAAAAATCATCTTACACACGCTTATATGTATATGTGTATATGTGTTTCAAACTACACGTATAAAAAATTTGAATAAATTAATATAAAGGTACATAAAAAGGGTGCATGCGGGAAAAAGAAAATTTCAAGATATACAAATTCAAATATATGAGAGAAAGAAATATAAAATAAAAGAAAAAACTTAATAAAATATATAAACATAATATAGAAAATTCATCTTTTAATAAGAGCAATATCGATAAAAACTAATTCTAATTCTATCATAGGCACAATTTTATGCATAATATAGGTATGGATACAAATATAGATATAAATATAAAAATGAAGATTAAAAAAATTAGAGGGAAAAAAAAAAAAAAAAAAAAAAAAAGGGGGGGGAAAAAAAAGAGGGAGGGGAGGAAAAAAGGGGGGGGAAAAAAGGAAAAAAAAAAAAAAATTAAAAAAAAAAAAAAAAAAAAAAAAAAAAAAAAAAAAAAAAAAAAAAAAAAAAAAAAAAAAAAAAAAAAAAAAAAAAAAAAAAAAAAAAAAAAAAAAAAAAAAAAAAAAAAAAAAAAAAAAAAAAAAAAAAAAAAAAAAAGGGGGGGGGGGGGGGGAAAAAAAAAAAAAAAAAAAAAAAAAAAAAAAAAAAAAAAAAAAAAAAAAAAAAAAAAAAAAAAAAAAAAAAAAAAAAAAAAAAAAAAAAAAAAAAAAAAAAAAAAAAAAAAAAAAAAAAAAAAAAAAAAAAAAAAAAAAAAAAAAAAAAAAAAAAAAAAAAAAAAAAAAAAAAAAAAAAAAAAAAAAAAAAAAAAAAAAAAAAAAAAAAAAAAAAAAAAAAAAAAAAAAAAAAAAAATATAAAAATGAAGATTAAGATTGTTATTATACTAATATTTTTTATATTAAAGCTTCACATACTTTTTTAAGTAACTTAACTTCTATTTTTAGAAATTCATTTACCTTTAATTAAGTAGAAGAAATGTCTTAACTACGTTGTGACATGACAATTTCAATATAAGATTTATTTTAATATATAAATTTGATTTGCATGAAACTTTGACAGATAGGCAAAATTTTATTATAAAATCACTTGATACCCACATTAAGAATTTACCAAGCGTCAAGAGTAAATGAAGGGGGCAGAGTTTTGTCCCTTTCCTTAAGAAATTTTTGTAAATAAATAAATAAATATGCATAAAATTTTAATAATAATCTAAAATTCTTTTATTCCCTTATTATCATTTCATCTTCTTGAAATTATAATTTTTTTGGTACTTACTACTAGGATCTAGAAACTCGAATAATCTGATATGAACAATTATGTGATTTAATTTATAAATTGACTTTTCAGTATTTTTTTTATTATTTTCAAGAGTCGAATTTGAGACTTAGATCTTAAAGTTGTTTGTCCTAAAATTATAATTTGAAATATATGTTGCATTTTATGTGATGTACACACTTCACTATGCTCTTACCATTGGTAATTCATGGCTAACTTGTATATTGGCATGCATTTGGTTGAGAGAAACAAGTACAACACTCTTCTTTGCTTTAGCTTTCCACAATGACATGCATATTTACAAGCAATCTCTATTGTGTCCCTTTTGAATTAGTAGGAAAAAACTCAGGATAACTCAAGCAGTAGAGTTTTTTCACTTCTATCATCTTTTTCTCGATTCAAACTCGCTTGATTGCATCTCCTTATATCATAAAAAAAAAAGAAAAAAACCTATATGGTCTCTTTCTGCTTGAACTCTCACTATTAACCTTTAACTAATTTCACCACTGATAAATTTGACAAAATAGATTTGGTACATATTTTATAATTTAAATATTTTGCATTCAAATTTGATAAATGAAAATTGTTTCCACGAAGAGTTTCATAAATTAGATATTTTAGTAGAATTATACTGATGAACTCACATAAAAAAATAATAGTTATAATTCAAATTAAATATTTTTAAGCGAAAACATTAATAATTATGTTTCAAAAGAATAACAACACTAAAATCAATTACCTTCCTAAATTAAAAAAAAAAAGAAAAAAGTTTTTAACATTTGTATTTACCTCTTTTACCTTAGCTTAAATATGTTTAAATTTTCAATTTTTGATCCAAATCATATTCAAAACAAATCTTACAGAATTGAATCAGAGTCATCAGAATGGTTTCATCTTGATGTTGGAACTAAAATCTTCAAACCATTCATTAGGTTTCAATTTTTAACTTTTTTAGAACTAAGAGATAGTTTGGTTGGGGTGAAAAATGGGAGAAGAAGTAAAAATGGAAGAAAATAAAAAATTTCACTTATTTGGTAAGAGGTAAAAGTGGAGGAAAAGTAAAAATAGGATGTGATCTATTTTTTTTTCTCTTATGAAATCATTTCTGTCTTAAATTGGATAAAAATGGAAGGAAATAAAATTTTTGAACGATTTTATCTTTATTCCTTTTTAATATTTACGAAATTATCTATTATTTTTTATTGTTACAATTTTATTTAATATAAAATAATAAAATTTAATTTCTTTCATCAATTTTATTGGACAAATTATTTTTTCTAATTTTACTTTTTTTTACACTTTTTATTTTTTTACATTAATATTCTAATTTTATTTAATACAAAATAACAATAAAAATAATTTATAAAAAATAAGAAAAATATATTAAATAACTATTTTTAGAAAAATATTTTAAATAAAAAAATAAAAAAATTATATAATAATAAATATTAAAAATATTATTTTATAAGAGTAAAACAGTAAATTATGTATTATTTTTTTCACTTTTTACTCCAATCAAATATAAAAAAATAACACTTATTTTCTTTCCTTCCATCCCTACCAAACAAAAACGAAAGAAATGTATTTATTTTCATTAAGTGAAGTAAATATTCTCGTTTTCCTCCCCATCCTTTTCCGCAAACCAAACTTATCCTTAAACTGAAAGATTTAAAAAATTATTAAATTATATAAAAAATTACAAAATAATCATATAAAAAATAAAAAAAATCACAAAAGATACGAAAAATCATTTTCTCACGAAAATGATTTACATAAATAAACATCAATCAAGCGGCGTTTAGAACTGCAACTGGGAAATTTTTGTTTAGATTTCAATTGCTTTCTTAATAGGTGATCTCAACAAACCATTTTTCTTTTCTTTTTTTTTTTGGCTGTAAAACTCGTCATCTATTAAAAAAATGTCCGATCATAATTAATATTTTTAGAACAAAGCTGTCATTATAGCCTTAGAAGACAATGGGCGGACAGGGACGGGTTTCTCTCAAACCTTACCCGCCTCTCGCCAAATTAAAAACTGTTTGATTTTTTTTTTTTTATCGATTGATATTCGAATTTCGTCTAATTAATCTGATCGGAGTATTGTAGGATCTATTAAGGGATTGACTCTTCTAAATCTTTTTTTTTTCTATTTTTAGAACTCAAACTTGAGATTTTTAATTAAAAAGATAGAGTGTCTAATCACTCAACTCAATAAAATTTGATAAAATTATTTGATTTTGATTTGGTAGGTATTTGGTTCGTAGCCATGGTCATGTATTGCCTAAACTCATTTTCTTTTATTCAAGCTTTATTATTGTGAAAGTGGCTCGGATTTGTTTACCCAAAAAAAAAATTATTATTATCAGTACCCAAAAAAATAATATTATCAGTATAAATACTACTACTACTACTATTATTATTATTATTTGTAATAATATAATTATTATTATTGCTAATATTATTATGAGTACTAGTATTATTATTACTACTATTACTAGAAAACATATTAATATGAATTTAAAGTTAATAAAATATAAAGTTATTCAAATTCATATTCATATAATTGCAACATAAATTCCATATATATATATTTATTATTATTATTATTATTATATCCTTTTTTAATTAATAAAACCTAAAATACTTCGAACTCTAAATTTTGTTATTTTTACTATTATTATACCTTTTATTTATTCTTTCTTTCTTTTTTTAATTTGTTCTATATATCATTATTTGAAGAACTATATCACGGTCAGTCTCAAATCCGAATAAATGAGTAGAGTTATGGTAGACCGATAGCCAACGTAAAATGTTTGATCAAATTAAAAATGAGAAAGGGATTAAACTTTAGATTTTTGTTGTTGTTGTCGTCGTCGTATAATTAGTAAAATGATGTGAGCCAATTTTAAGTAAAATTTACATAAATAAACATAAAAAAAGATACATAAAAAGTTTTAAGTAAAATTATGATCATAATTAATATTTTTAAAAACAAAGCTGTCATCATAGCCCCGTTAAAATATAGAGTAGATTTTGTTTTTCTGAATATACCTTTTTTACTTTACTTAAAAATTCAAATTAGAGATGTTGTGACTCTTTCTTTAGGAAGAGTTTTATTTCAAGATCTTTTTATGTTTTCTAACTTATTTTCATTTTCATTTCTATATAATAGAAAAAAACTAAATACAAAAATCATATCTTTATGCATGCAAACACATATCGCTTAATTTTCTAAAATATTTTTAAAAATCTATATTTTCATTTATATTTTATTTTTAAAATTCATTCTCTTTCCAGTAATTTAAATAAATCATATAATTTTTAATTAGATTCTTAATTCTGATTTTAGATGGTGAATCTTGACGTAACGGTGAAATTGTTCTTTTAACGATCTCGAAATCATGAATTTGAGATGTGAAAATAATTTTTTTTGTAAAATATAAAGAGAAAACTGTGTATATATACATTAACTCTTTTCCTACACTCGTATTAAACTGAAAAATACTTCGTGGAACGAGTGAGTTTTTTTAATTCTTATTTCTGATTTCCTTTTAACTCTTTTAAATTCATTTCATGGTATTTTGTTAGCCAAAACGAGTCAATAATTTGAGGGAAACATAAAAGTCAAATATGGTAATGAAACAGTGTTGACTAAGGGCTTCAAATCAAAGGTGGCTGTATTCTTCACATAAATAATTTGGAATTTGCTCATTAACCACAAGAAGCCAAAAAAGCTTCATGGGAAAGAAGTTTCCTACACCCAACAAAATGCCCACTCCCCTCCCTTACAAGCAACTCCATTTTCTCTCTCTATCTCTTTCTTCAATTCCATTCCAAAATACTTCCTACGCCATTGAACCACATATCGAACTCTAAGTCTAATCCACGTCCAAAATGGCACCAAAAGGAGAAGAAGAACAGCATGTTCTCTACACGCCACTCCCGCCCTCTCCACACCCTTCCCCGCAGCCCCAAAACTACGTCGTTTTACCGATTTACGTCCCTTTCTCTCTCCGTCTCAAATGGCGTTCCCGCCTCCTTGCCGCCGCCGCCATCCTTCTTCTGCTCCCCGCCGCCTTCTACATTCTCTGGCCCTCCGATCCTGTCATCCAGATCGTACGCCTGAAGCTCAACAGCTTCCACGTCAACACCAGCCCTCGTCTCTCTCTAGACCTCTCTCTCTCTCTCACTCTCAAAGTCCTCAACCGTGATGTCTACTCCATGGATTATAATTCCATGAACGTTTCGATTGCGTACCGCGGGAGGATTTTAGGGTTTGTGATTACGAATGAGGGGCTTGTCAGGCCCAAATCGGCGTCTTACGTGGATGCCGATCTGGAATTGGACGATGTTGGGGTTTTCTCGGATATGATTTTCTTGGTTAGGGATCTGGCCAAGGGTTCGATTCAGTTCGATACAGTTTCGGTGGTTACGGGTCGACTGGGGTTGTTGTTCGTCGGCATTCCGCTAAAGGTGTGTCAATTTTTTCATTTGTTGTTGTTGTTGATGTTAATTCTTAGTAGTAGATTCATGGATTTGTGCAAAATTCGTTTGTTTTCATGTTTGCGAGTTCTGCATGTTTTCTGGAATCTAGATGACTGCTTTACAAATGGATGATGTTATTGGTGACATGTATTTTCACACTAAAAGAGATCTAGGATTCTGAAAATCTCTATGTTCGAGAAAAAATAGGGAAAATATCTAAGTACGCAAAATCCTATCTATTCGGTTTGAGACATTATTAATCATCAATTTCGGGTTAATACTCAACCTTTTGGTTACCTGGGTTTGGGTTTGTGTGGCCTCATCAGCACCGAAGTGGATTGTTCAGGAGAGGGGATAGAGGACTTTATACAGTGGAAGTGTCATTGGGGATACAACGGACAATAGATCCGGTAGGATGCCTTTAACCAAATCTCGGATTTGAAAGATTACATGGGGAAAGTCTTCTCTTAAATTGAGTCCGTATAGATTTTCAAATTAGATTAATCAAAATATGATTCTGGATACAAAAAAAGTAGCTTTAGATGGTGGAGTGCTTCATGTAACTGGTCAAGCACTTTAGTTGGAAGTAATTTTCTTATTAACCCTAAAATAGGATTAATTATATTTTTAATCTAGATTTCATAGAAATGGAAATAGAAAAATAAAAATAAAAAAAAAGAAAAGGGTATGATATGTTGTAAGGATACGAACATGTGAGGAAACACTTAAATGTACAAAATATAAAAAGTTTTGTATAAATATTAATTATTTTATTAAAATAATAAAATAATTATTTTTTAATAACAAAAATTTAAAATGATTAAATATACGGACAAATAAAATTGAGAGCAAAAATTATATTTAAATGAACAAATAAATAATTAAACTAAGTCTAAATTATAAAATAATTCCTAACCTTAATTCCTAATCTTAAAATTAATCTAAATAATAATAAAATACTAATTAAATCTTAAATTAATTATTTTTATTTTTATTTTGTTTTCATAAAATTAAATTTGAAATTATGAAATTAAAGTTTTAAATAATAAATAAAAAATATAAAACTTGAAAAAAAATGATAAAATACTTAAATAATACCGGGACACATTTTGGAAATGGGAAATGTTTCGGAAAATAGGATATATTAGAGGGGTGAAATTTCTGTGTGTTGTAATTTTTAATGCCTAAAACCGCAAGTTGTTTTTTATTAATACTAAAACAAAGATTAATTATATTTTTAATGCCTAAAATAGGATTTGGCCTAACAAAATGTCTAAAAAAAGTGGCATTGTCTATTGATTACTCGTGAAACTATATGGTTTTGTTTTCATTAATATAAAAGTGCAATTATGTGTCACTTGAAGGTCCATTTCATCTTTGGGGGAAAAAAGTGAAGAATGGTGAAAATGGTAATGTATAATTCAAAAAAGAAATGGCGATGCTGTATCTTTTCTGGGAAAGTTTATTAATTTATCACGTATTAGGATTTGAAAATATCTTTTAGGGGAAAAAATTATAAAAATACAAAAAAAAGAAGGAGAAATTGACAAAATCATGAATCAAGGATGAAACATAGTAATATAAAAAAGGAATTTACTTGAAAGTATCCTTTTATTTCTAAGGTCTCCTGACTTTGAATTGCTACTTGGATAGCTGGAGATTGGACTAGATCTCCTAGGACAATTTATTTGAACTATTTCTTAGGCCTCGTGACTTTGAAGCACTATTTGGATGACTGGACATTGGACTAGATTTATTATTCTGTTTGATTAATGTTGACTATTTATTGGAACTAAAATCAAAAGTTTATGTCTTTAGTCCGAAAACAAAGGAGTGATTCCATATCACACTCAGACGGGACCTCTGTCTTAGGAAAGTGAGCAGTCCCAGGAATATTTAAGCATAGATAGCCGTGAATAAAAAAATCTAATTAATAGAGCAGCAGGGATAAGTAGCCGAGGGCCATGGCCCGCCCTAGCTCCAAGATTTTATCCACTATATGACATAATTAATTTTGTGTGCATTGGGCAATATACCATGTTGCACTTTCTAAACCTTGTATTAATTTCTGTTTGAACTAATATAAAAACTTTTTGTTAAGCAAATATGGAGTGCTCAAGTGAAAAAATTTTATTTATCATTTAAAACCAAGGTTTTTGAAGAATTCTTCCATCCAAATTTTACAAATCTAACGGTAGATTGATTGATATGTATAAAATATTTAGATTTTATAATTTGTAAAGTTAGCTATGATTGGAGTATTTGTACAATTTAGATAGAATGATTTGTGCTGAAATCTCACCTTTTCATAACGATTCTCTTTTCTTTTGTGAAAGAAAATTCATTCTTCTTTGGGCTTTCTAAGGTAAAAACAATGGCTTTTGCCTAGTGTTATTTGAATCTTGGCTGGGTATGATACGGGGTTTGGGTTTGGAATGCGGTACATTACCTTTACTCATATGTGGCATGTTGTGGGGGGCAAGGGGACTTTGTTGGATGTGTGGGCTGTTATTCTGGGTGTCTAGTTACATGAAATTAGATCTTTACTTGTTTTAGTGTGTGGTTTACATATTCACATTTCTAGCGCCAACTTGAACCATAGAAAAGCAAACCATGTATTCAATATTGTGGCTTGCATTATGTTAATTTATTCAAACATATAATCAATTTGGATCACAAATGAACCATTTTAGATCGCATCATCAGGATTGTGGGTCTCCAAGGGATAAAATGATCTTGTTAACTTTGGCTTCCCTATTATAATTCAAGTTTTCCACCACTGAAATTAATGGTAGTTTATGTTGCTTCCTTTGGTGTATCTATAACAATTGTTTGAATGGAGGATACTGATAGTGGAACAATTATTTTTCATGATAGCACTTCTAACATTTTACAGTAAAATATAGTCTTGTGTGGGTCGGTAGTTGCCTGTTGTAGCTGTTTGGTTTAATTTCCCATCTTTTTTGTACTTCTCTATGAAGTGCAACTTTAGATTTGCAAATTAGTGTTATATTTTTCTTTCTCAAGTATTTGGGTAGATGCAGATGCAGTCTGGGTTATGATTTTTTTCTGCTTCAGAGAATTTACAGAATTCAATGTGTTTGGAATCTTACATGGTATATTTTTTATGCACATGCGTGTTATCAAGCTCATAGAAACCCAGATGGGAGCTATATAGAGTTGCCCAGCTAAAGGAAAAAACAAAAATCAAAACTGAGGATGAAAATTCTGTCATCTATGTTGTATGTCAACCCTCTGGATGATCCGGAAGGTCAAAGTCTTTAACTCGTCTCTGGAACTGTTTTACAGGCAAAACTATCATGTGAATTAAGTGTAAACACGAGAAATCAGACAATCATCCGCCAAAATTGCTACTCAGAGGTGAGATAGCCTTAATTTTCTGTTACTTGCTGCTTATTAGGTTCATTCTATTTGCAATTGGTGTTATGATAGAAAAAGGGATGCATACCTATTTACCAATCTGGTTTTATAGTTAGTCTCTACTGTTTGTGTTGGTTAATACCATCTGGTAGGATGTCCATGGTGTAGAATGTAGCTGAAGGCATGGAAAATTTGTGGAACTGTTAATGGGCAGAGCTGATTCTTCTATCTTTTATCCTTTTTAGGATACGTAGCATGTTGTTTTATCTATGGCAAATTGTTGCTCTTTCTAAATCTAACCATCTAAATCTTATGTGCAGTGAGGAGTACTTCGATTGTGCCAAACAGGGTGGAGCATGTCTCAAGAGTCAATATCTCCAGGTTTCCTATATGTGTATATTTGAATAGATCTGGGCATGCGAGATATGAAAAATGCTTGAACAAAATACCCTAAATGTGTGATTGTTTACCGATCAGGCTATTCAAAAGCATCATGATTTGAAGGTGTAAATTCATGGAAAGAAGATAGAAACTTGTCAAACCAAAAACTATTGTGTACCTTTTACATCGATAGACTTGGTTATATATTCCATTTCATGACTTGATGCATTTATTACGAGCGTGGAGTTTGAAACTAATAATGTATTTAGGTGCCTTTCTGCTTACCCATTCATACTTGGCCTGACGATGTCTACACTTGAATGAGCCGGGGTTGTACGTTGGTGAACAGATGCACTGTTTCACTCTGTACCCTGCTTGCCTCTTGCGGTGCTTGCTGCACCATGATTGCTTTGGTGACAGTTGCAGCAAGCAAATTAGAACCTCTAACTGGATTAGGAGAATTTTAGACCTGGATTAAAGTATATTCCGGGGAACACATTTCTCCACCTTTTCTGATGAAAGGGTTTTCTGAGAAAGTATGAAATTATTGAAAGCTTTCTTGCCAATGGTTGGACGCGTTATAAGATAGGCAGTAGGAATCTGCGTTAATAAATCAGCCTATACATTTTCATCCTTACCAATCATATAAAATCATCAACTCTGGCCTACTATTAGGACCTACGAAAGAGTTCGTACTTTGTTTTTAAAATTTAAAAGGAAATATAAGATTTTGCAAATAGAGATGTTTTGTTTTATTGAAGATCTCTCACCTTTGCAAAACGAGTGGAAGGATTTTCCTTTGCTGCAAAATCTTCACTAAATGGTGGGGTTTCGGCGGTGAGGATAAGAAATAGGCTTTGCTCAAAAAGGGTAACCACCCTTTCAGGAATATGACGAAGATAGCTGATTGTGCATTTAGTGACCACCACCAAACCTAACAAACCCAAGTTGAAGCATTGTATGTTCAGGCTAAGGCTATTGACAAAACACTTTGCCTTAAAGGTTAAATACATATGCAGTACCATGTGACTGCATATTCACAATATGAAAGTTGATATTATGTGGTTTCTTCAATGTCTATAATAGAGATTGCAAATAAGAGTAGGTGTTTATCCTTTTTTTTTTTGGGTATAATCAATAGGTATTTATTTTTTTTGGGCTACATGGGACATTTTACCGACCGTCTGGCGTTCAAGATTTCGTTCCGATTAATTCAAACCGACTTGTCTAGAGATCTCCCTTTGGAGGGTGGGGATCTCCCAACGTAGTCTGCTCCGTGTCTAAGTCAACCGATATCCGAAATTATATTCCGATTAATCCGATTTGAGCGTTATCGAACCCAATTTAGGGAGAAACTCTCTTATCATAGTTTTTTCTATTTTCAAATTTTGAATTCGAAATTTGATTAAAAGATCTAATATTTTTACCCACTAAATCAACAGTCCGTTGATAGAGTAAGTGTCACAAGAAAAAGAACTATTAGAATATCATCCAATTGAAAAAAACTATAGAATTTGCACATTGCAATGGTAGTTTGCCAATAAAATGCTTCTTACAAGAAGGGTGTATCAACTTTTGTTAATCTCTTGCTTGTCTTCCATGCAGTCAATGCTACCACTCCAAATCAACGGATTGATTGTTCAAGTGTTATGAAAGAAAGAGTAATGGTATTTACACACTTGATTCATATGCATAAGATTTCTTTTTTGGAAGGATTGAGTGAGAAATAGTTATAGTAATAGTAGTTGATAAGATGCGAATAAGAAAAATAGTAATTTAGATAAACTAATTCACTAAACCACACGCATTTTAATTTCTTGTAAACACAAATTTCATACATATCCCTAAACAGAACAGAAGTGCATCATTTGCCATTGAATTCAATTTGAAGGATTTTGAGGAACTTTTATAGGCTTTTTTTTTTGGGTACCAGATCATTAGTATCCGAAATCATATTCCGATTAATCAAGTTTGAGCGTTTATAGGGTTCTATTAGGGGGATAGTTCTCCTAGCGTAATCTATCATTCTCAAATTTTGAAGTTAGAATTAGATTAAGGGACTTAATATCCTATTCTATTAAGCCGACTGACCGCCTGTTGGTGGAACCTTTTTGGGTTTTCAAGAAGCAGCAACACATACATTTGAGTGTTGGAAGGCAATGGGCCAGCTTACAGAGTTTTGTTTTGGTCTAGTCTTTTATTAATCATCAGAGGCCTGTTAGGTCATTCCAGTAGTCCCAAAAACTGAGGGCTTGCATCAGGAAATTGAATTGATGCAATAGAATAAGACATAACCCAAGTTTTAAATATGCTTGGTCCTGCACTCTCACAGGCCTTCCTGATGGGGGGGCTAATTTGGGTTAACCTAAAAGGTGGGGTTTTTTTCTTTTTCTTTTCTTTTCTTTTTTTTTTGGGGGTGGGAGGGTGGGGGGAGGGAGGACTTACTTGAATAGGCTAAGAAAAAGCCGAAAGGGGTTTCAGTTTTGTTCTGATTCAGTTCCATTTCCGGCATTTGGAGTGACAAGTTGCTTAAACCCTCATAAGTTTCACATAAATTATTATTATTATTATTATTATTATTATTATTATTATTATTATTATTATTATTATTTATCCTACCTGCGGTTTGCTGCGGGGCAACAATGGAAAACATTTTTTATTTAATAATAAAATTAAGAGAAAATTAGTTTAGAAATATATAACAAATCAATATCATCTTTATTGCTCCCCCCCTCCCCATTTTAAAAGATATGAAAATTAAGAAGATTTGGAGTTCAAAGCCCCATAGATACCCTTAGGAAAAATTAAAGAAATCGGCAATAGGATTAAGAAATAATAAACTAATAAAGCTTATGTAAGAAGTGTAATTTCGTTTGGAAATATTACTAAAAGAGTTTAAATAATACGCAATATATTCAATTTCAGTATTACTTAAAAAAGTTTCAAAAACTTAATTTTAATTCTTAATTCACTTTAATTTTTAAATTTCCTTCAAAACAGAACATAATTAATAGTCCTATTTCAATATAACCCAAATATTATCTTCATTATATTTGGAAAAGTATAAATGGCCGACCCCTTGCTGTTGTTATTGTTGTATAAATCTTCTAGTCTATAGATGCTAGAAGTAATAGTGCATCAGCACACAAGACATTCAACTAAGCTTAAGAAAGTTTTAATGTCCTTTTCAGACTTAAGCATGATGAAGAAGATCATGAATAATTGAGCTCAAAATTAGGTATGAGGTTATAATAATCAATTCTACACATTAAAGACCTTACCCTTTTTGTTTGTTGGAAGGGGAAAACAAACAAATTTATATTCAATAAAGGTCACTTTAATTGCCTAATTCATGTGACAATATTCCCAGAATACCCCTAAGGTCCCCCCACATTTTTTTTTTTGTATTTAACCAACTGATATATGGAACCATATTTCAATTAATTTGACTCGAATTACTATCGAAATCTCTATAAGAAGAGTTCTCCTAATATAGTTTTTTCCATTTTTAAGATTCGAATTCGAGTTTTAATTAAGAAATTTAGTTTCATTCCCATTAACCCAACTATCTATTTCCCGATTACAACTACACCCTTCAAACTCTGGGCAATTCTTATTCTACCTAACTTTTGTTACCTTCCATTGGCCTTTAGTGGACATAACTCTTCAACCAAATTTACACCATAAATAAGTTAAGAGAGAGAGTGTCATATGTCCACCTTTTTTAAGCTCCACAAGGTACTGCCAATTGCAAAACCCTCATTTGATTTATGAGCACAAACATAATTTTGCACCCAGAATGTGCATCATAAGTTGGTGTAATTCAGGCCATGGAGACATCCGCCGAAGCCAGAGATGCGTCGTAGGCGGCTGCAATAGGCTCTTGACAGCTGGGTCGAGGTCAAAAAGGCATGCTTGGAGAGTTCTTTGGAGAAAAGTGAAGAAGGAGAGGAAAAGACTCTTTGAATGCTCAGCTCGGGTGGTACATGTACCCTATGATCCTTATACATACTCCCAAAATTTTGATCAAGGCTCCTTGTGGACTGATCCAGATTTCCTCTCTAGGTCCTTCTCTGCTAGGTTTGCAGCTCCTTCTTCATTAAGAGTGGCTTCGTAGTTTTTATCGAATCAAATAAGATGAGAAAGAACTAGCTAGTGACTAGGGTCTCTGAGTAATTTTCCTATCCTTTGGTCTTTTTGGGTAATGCCTTTACTTTTTTTTTTTTTAAATAATTGTATCCTTCCCTTGGTTAAATATATTATTATCTTCATCTTCTTCCTCTTCTTTCTTTTTTAGAGAGAAGCAATCAAAGACGCTTCAGAGATTTGTCCAGGCCTTTGTAGTCTGAACTTTGTCTACACAAGTGGAAGCAATCTAATAAATGCAAAAGGGAAATGCACAGAGCCTGTTTCTAGTAATTTCTTTGTAAACAAGTTCCAGAGCAGCAAAGCATTTACTAACCACTTTTACTCTATACTGAAAAAGGAAACTGAATTTACCCTACCTCTGTGTAAGACATTAGGTTTTGCATTTCAGGGCTGTGTCTCAAAACTAACTTTTTCTTCTTTCAATTTCTCTGGGGTCAAGCTAACATTTCAGAGCAACTTCACCGTTGTGTCAAAGTTCGCGACTCTCCTCCTACGTTCGCACTAAACCGGGTAATACTTTGTGTACCAGAACTCTCATTCAATTTCTCTAGGGGTCGATACTAAAGATTTTACCACTTGTTTCCTTATATGACATGAACCCAATAAAAAAAACATGTAAATTTCACATAAAACACCAAACCCAGTTGTCTTTTTCAGTAGTAAGCTAATGAAAACTACAGTAGGAAAAGAGCATGATTGAATCAACACATAAATGCAAGAAAAGGACTTGGTTTTTACATGCCTACCATTTTCCATCCCCCATGTAAAAATCAAAAAGATGGGGAACAAAATAAATACTCCTTGTCAGTGCAATGGCTAATGGTGGGGGAAAATGGTACCAGATAGGTCATTGAGCCTCAGCCATATCTGACCCCAACAACACACACTCATCAATAATGTCTGCAGTAAATGCGGGGGAGAGCACTACCACTATAACCAAACTGAGGACCCTCAGCCTCAAGAGAGCATTTGAGTGAAAATGCCATGCCATGCCATGAACTGGGGTCTCCTTTCATCTTCATCTTACATCATGGGCCACGATCCCCCCTTTGTTCTATCATTTTACTGCACATACTTTCCATTCAGCATTCAGTTTTTGTGACATTCCTGGAAATATTTTTCCTTCTTTTCCAAAAGCAGAATTTTGCTTTGCTTCTTAACTGTCCAAATCAACATATGTACTAACGACTTCATTGCCTACATTAAGGCCTCTACGTTTGGTGGTTTCAGTCACAGATGAATCAGAGCATTATATATCAATAATGGCACTAACCAACATCTACAACCACAATTTAAGTATGGAAACCGGGAAGAAATTTAACTTTCAATTTCCTATGGGACCAGTGTCAGATGATCACAGTGTGTTATGGAGGGATTGTACAGTGATCCATACTTGTTACTGATCTATTCACAATCATGTAAAAGGTTGGGATTCAGCTTAACCAAAATAATCAAAAAACTTTCTTCATTTTCCACAACAGAAAAAAAGAAGACTTGATCATTTTGATATACTTTCTAATTTCGCAGATGTCAATAAAATTGTATACCTTAACTACCTTGCGCCAAATCCTTAGACAGGATTTTGGACAACCCATGCTTAGCATTTGGCTGCATGAAAATAGACCAATTCCTTTTCTGAGCATCTGTGCACGCCCCACCACGTAGGGCCTCATGGACCTCGGCAACATCACTTGTCTCTGCATCGGCAATTATTGCACATTGTTGAACTTTCTCCTCTGGTCAAAGGACAGTCTTCAATCTTTATCTTATCAGGATGACCAAAGCATGCATCACTCATTAACATATATATATATATAAAAGCTATAAGTTATATATATATATATATAAGCGTGAATAACCCGTGAACAATTATTACACATTGTTGAACTTTCTCCTCTGTCGCCCTCTCCCCTCAAACAAAAAAAAAAAGAAAAGCATCTTTTATCTCCTTTAGTCGATTACCTAAGAGCGATGCCTCACTCATTAACATATATTTTTTTTCTTTTTATTTTTTTTCATCATGTTTTTGTTTTTGTTTTTGTTTTTTTGTTTTTGATTTTTCAACAATATTTTTTAAAAAATATCATAAATATTTTTTAAAATAATGTTTTTAAAAATTAATATTTTTTTCTTTTATTTTTTTATCTTATTTTTGTTTTTTTCATTATTGAATTTTTTAACATATTTTTTAAAAAATATTACAAATATTTTTTTATTAACATTAACAATATAGATATAAGCGTGAATGACCCCCTGCCACCTCGGATTCGTCATCCTCTATTTCGCCCAAGGTGATTCGTTGGTAGGTTGGATGGATGGTGAGTTGGACGATAATCTGTTCTTTGTTTTATTGTTTTTTTATTTTAAATTTTGTTTCCATTATTGTTGTGTTTTTTTGTTTTGTTTTTATTGTTTTAACGATGGTTTTGTGATCTTTTTATTGTTGTTACGATTTCGTTCGATGATTGACGGTATGGTGTGCCATGATGCTGATAATGACAGTGCGTGTTGACCATGCCTCTGTGTTTCCTTTGTCTCTCTCTATTATGAGCGTGTTATTGCAGATTTTTTTACACATTTGGACGGGTAATTTGTTGATTTTATTTTGGATGTCTTTTGGATTTTTATTGTGATTTTTTCTTTTTTTTTTGTTATGATTTTTTTTTTATTATTGTAATCGACTGGATGGACATGCAATTTCAGTGACGTACAGTCGACGTGCATATTAGTTAAGACAGATTCGATTGAGGGGTGTGGTGTGCCATGATGCTGATGATGACGGTACATGTAAACCATACCTATATGCTCCCTCTGTCTTTCTCTCATTGACGATCATGTGTATACAAACCTTTCATGCGCTCTGTTTGTCTATATAAGTGGGAGGAATAGAGAGAGGATAGTAGGGCATATGAAGAGATGATAGTGCTTTGTTCTCTCATTCTTTTTCTCTTTTTGTCTCTGGGTAGCGCAAATGGGGATAATCCGGGATCATTATATAAGTTGTTCTTCTATTTCTACTATTTGGAATGCCGTCAGGGTTTGTGTTGACGTTTTCTTCTATTTTTTTAACATTTGTTTTGTTTGAGATTTCAGCTGCTGGTTTTTATATTCTTGCTGATTTATTTTGGCTGAGGAGGGTGGTGTGCTGAGACAATTCCTCTATCTTGAAGGTTTGTATTTGTCAAGATTTATTTTGTTTTGCTTGTATTTTGCTGCTCTTTAGATGATTCTGTATTTTTTTCCTTGGGTTATTGTTGAGAAGAGTTATGTGTCATGAATAAAGATTTTTTCTCTATTTTTTTTTGAGTCCATATAAATGAGTTTAGCATAACTGATAGTATTTGTGTTTTTTGGTTCTTTGTATGTACAGGAAACTCGGGCTTTACTATTCACCATAAAGGATGGTTTCAAATTTTAAGGAAAAAAATGTTTTGTCATATTTAAATTGTAAATATGAATTTATATTGATTTTACAAGTGTGTATATTATTTTTGGGGTCTCTCGAAAATAACAATGGCTTCAGATATATAGAGAGAGAGAGAGTTCTATTAAAGAAATTCTTAATATTGTGGTTTGAATATCATGTAAAACTGCTATTGCAAAACTACGGAACTACATGTGGTTCTTGTACTTGCAGGAGTATATGTTTTTCTTAATGTTGAATCAGATTTTATTATATTTGTCGTTATTGTGAAGGAGTTGAGGACCTATAAGTTTGATAAAAAAAGGAAAGTATCGATTTTTTTTTTTGTTTGGTTGTTGCTCGGTTGATGGATGCCATTAGCTTTCGATTATCAGAGAGTGCTCCTGAATTCTTATAATTTTCGTTGCAATTCTGCGCTGAGGTGAAAATGTTAGAGCTATATAATTATGGAGGAAGAATAACGAATAACGGTGGCTTTACATGAAAGCTCTGTCTTTGTATGTAAAGAAATGTTTAGGTTCGACTACTCTTTTTGCCTCACTCAGCAAAAAAAAAAAAAAAGAGAAATGTTTGGGCTCTGATTGGATGTGCATAGATTTGTTTGGTGTTATATTAGACAAAATATTTTTATTATATGTATAAAATATTTAGAATGTTCAAATGCTTAAAAAAAATAATTTAAGAAGATGGTAAGTAAAAAAAATATATATATCAGGAGCATATTAAAATTATGTTTTTTGCATGATCAAACCTATTCAGTTAAATTGTTATGCGAGTTCAATGAAAAAAATTAAATGATGTCGACATAACTTATCGTTCGGTTTGCTTTTTCAACTGAGATGTTGAATCTATTTCAGTACAATTTAGGTGGTCAGAGAGGAAAGAAGAAGGTTGTAATATTATTCGTTCAACATCGTTTGTCTATCAAAGAAATGGGCAAGAAAAAATGGTGTTAGAGAAGGGGTGAAAAGAATAGACGTATAACATACATCTGAATTTGAGAGAGAGAGAAGGAATTGCATCTGTTATGTATGATAATGAGTTACTCATGGAGAACTACATTAATTTTGAGTTCTGTTTGACTACGGAACAAAATTGCTCTTAGATTAGGTACTTGAGGGGTTTGGCTTAATTTGTGTTTCGTACCCTATTGGTGACTATTAAAGATGTGTATGGTGTGTAATGAGGTTGGGAAATAAAATAACATATTGATTTTATCTAATCACCGTTCTAAATTCTCGGCTACCGAAACGTCAAGCTCCCGGCTAATCGCCACATAGAACAAAGAAAGGTTTAAACATTACAAAAAATTAAAAACTAAAAAGTTTCTCGGGAAAAAAAAAACTCTATATAAACAAACCAAATTCTTTTGTACCAAAAAAACTTTTCGGTAAACCAACAAAATTATTCGGTAAGAAAACTAAACTCTTCTCAGCACACAAAAAAAGCTTCCCGGTACACAAAAAAAGTTTCTCGACACACAAAAAAAGCTTTCCGGTAAACTAACAAACTACTCGGTAAGAAAACCGAACTCTTTTTAACACAAAAAAAAGCTTCCCCACATGCAAAAAAAACTTCCCGGTAAGCAAAGAAGCTTACATATTCTTTTTTAGAAGGAGATCAAACACATCTATTTGTGTGTCATTTTTAGGAAAATAGGATCATCAAATTTTTGTCATCTGAAAATTAAATTTATACTATATATGATCTCCATAAACATTGAATTGATAACGTGGTTATAACAATATTCAAGCTGAAAAATATAGTACATGATATTTGGTATTGTAGTAAAATTCAAAAATGCCAATTGAATGTAATTTAGGATTGAGTATTATCATTGTGTTGTTATAAAGACAAGAAAAATTACAATGTGCGACAAAATTGAGAAATTGGTATAAATATAAAAGTACTTTATTATAATAATACGACTTTGATATTATAATACTAGAAAATTTATAATTATTAAAATATTAAGTAAAAAAAAATTTTGAAAATATTTTTATATTTAAAAAAATTACTTCCAGATCATTATATATAAAATAATAATTTTATTATAAAAATTTGTATTTTTTTCCTTCTTTTTTTCCAACCATATTTTAAGATAATATAATATTTTTATTATAAAATTTTAAAATGATAATA
Source organism: Dillenia turbinata (assembly GCA_037126225.1). NCBI lineage: Eukaryota > Viridiplantae > Streptophyta > Magnoliopsida > Dilleniales > Dilleniaceae > Dillenia > Dillenia turbinata. The sequence continues at coordinate 15,749,470 of JBAMMX010000028.1, forward strand.
TAAAAACAATTTTAATCGATTAAATACTTTATATAACTAAAAATACCTTTAATCGACTAAAATCCTATTTTAATAAAAAAACATTTAGTCGACTATAAAAAAATTTAGTCGATTAAAATCTTTTGTCGACTAAAAACACAATTTTAGTCAACTAAACACTTTAGCCAATAAAGAGCGCCTTTAGTCGACTAAAAGATTTTGGTCTTAACATTAACATATATATATTTATTTATTTATTTATATAAGCGTGAATGACCCATGAAGACGTCGGATTTCGTCGTCCTCCATCGTGGCGTACGGGACCCACTTGCAGGCATCCGTGTCTTTTTTTTCTCCTCCTCTTTCTCTTCTCCTCTGTCTCTCTCTCTCAAAAGAAAACAAAAAAAAAATGTCTTATACCCTTTAGTCGACTAAAACATGTCTTGGTCGACTAAACATGTACCGGAATTCGGGAGTTTTGTATCAGAAAACTACCCAGGAGTTTTTTACCGGGAGTTTTTAAACGGTTATCGGGAAGTTTTATCACGATAAATTATCGGAAAACTTTATTCCAATCAACTACCGGGAAGCTTTTGTATCGATAAACTACCGGAAAGTTTTTGTATCGATAAACTACCGGGAATGTTTATCCCGATAAACTACCGGGAAGTTTTGTCCCGATAAACTACCGGGAAGTTTTGACCCCATAAATTACCGGAAAACTTTTGTCCCGATAAACTACTAGGAAGATTTATCTCAATAAACTACCGGGAAGCTTTGTCTCGATAAACTACCGGGAAGTTTTATCCTGATAAACTACCGGGAAACTTTGTCCCGATAAACTACCGGAAAGATTTGTCCTAATAAACTACTGAGAATTTTTATACCGATAAACTATTGGGAATATTTTGTACCGATAAACTATCGGGAAGTTTTGTACTGATAAACTACTGGGAAGGTTTATACCGATAAACTACCGGGAAACTTTTGTGCCGATAAACTACCGGGAAGTTTTATCCCAATAAACTATCGGGAAGTTTTGTCCCGATAAAAAACGGGGAAGTTTTGTCCCGATAAACTACTGAGAAGTTTTTGTACCGATAAACTACCGGGAAGTTTTGTTCCGATAAACTATCGGGAAGATTTGTCCCCAATAAACAACCGGGAAGATTTTATACCGATAAACTATTGGGAAGTTTTGTACCAATAAACTATTACGGAGTTTTCATGTACATGAAGGTGTACCGAGGAGCTTTCATGTATCGGGAATCAGGGAGGTTTTTATCGGGAGTTTTTTACTGGTTATCGGGGAGTTTTGTATCGAGAAACTATAGGGAGTTTTTGTGTATATGAAAGTGTTGTGTACCAGGAAAATTTTATGTATTGGGAACCGATGAACTTTTTACCTGGAGTTTTTTACTGGCTACAAGGGAGTTTTGTACCAAAAATTACTTAGGAGTTTTGAGAAATGAAGATATTGTGTACCGAGTTACTAGAGAAATTTGTATCGGAAAAATTTTTACCGGGAAGTTTCTCATCGGGAGTTTTTTACCGGTTACTAGGAGTTCTGTACCGGAAAACTACCGGGAGTTTTTTACTGGAAAGTTTTGAGAGAGAAATGTATTATGTATCGTGGAGCTTTTATATACCGAGAACTTGAGAGTTTTTAACGCAGAGTTTTTCATATTCTTAATTTTTTTATCGAAAATTTTGTATCGAAAACTTTTTACCGGAAAGAACATCACACATAATTCAATCATTTTTAATAAATCTTAAAATTCTGCACCGCACGTAACACGATGTAATTCTCCTGATCTTTTCAAAAATCCCAATCTTTTCTTACCACAAAACTCAAATGTAATATAACAGGAAGCAGGTATTTTCTCACATCTACCGTACACTTATATTAGAAAAAGCTACTCTAAACCAAGAAAAAACCATGTTAATCCAACAACAAAATTCTAGTTGCATTTCAGTTACTATTTATCCTTTGTCATATGTGAGAGGCAAATATTATACATAACTGTCAACAATTTTATTCAATACTTGTGCATTATGTCATTGATATTAAAATTTGAGAGTAAAACTTAGATTGTTGTTGTACTTGTACCGCATCGGTCATTGGTGGTTTCATGATTGATATGGATTATTGTATATGCACTTCCCCGAAAAATGAGTTTTGTCACCTCAAATCTCTCTTGGATCATGGATTGAGTTCTCTTGAAGATATAAAAATAAGAACTTATCCAAACAAACCTCACCTTCTCTTCCTCACTAAAAAGGAAATGAGGACCCAAACGATTCTTCTCTAGTATGACACATAACCTTCAAAATCCTGTTTTATCGTTTCTAAACTCAAAAGTAACATTATTAAAGCCATAAAAACATTTAGAACCTAGCGAAAGTGGAAATTTAATAGAATTTTCAAACTTCAATGTAGTCTAACTAATGTAAACATTCTTAATGTTCTCCACAATTGAATGTAGTCGTCTAACTTATTGGAAAATCATGCCTTGAAGATTACTTCTAACTGGTCCCCAACCACAAATCATTCATTTGGTCCAGACACACTCCTAGTTGGGACATCCTTCAATGCCAGCTAATTGGAGACCATATTAGTAAGACTTCTACCTCAATCTCCAACCACCTAAACTTATCATAGTGACATGTCAAATGCATATTTACTTTCTACCTACAACATAAAATGGTGTGCTGGCTGTTATAATGCCAAGTTTGACAAGTCCTTACATTTCAATAAGAGGAAAATGTGCAAGCGAATCATTGAAAGTATGAAACTTTCAACTAAAAGTCATAAATTTGACAACTATTTTCAAAAATAGTTGTTATGAAATATCCTCAAATTTATGTAGTGCACCTTGATTAATGGAGTCACCAACCCTCCAGCTCCACGGATGTCTTGATTAAAACAGCCAAATCTAATTAAATGAATTCAGAATTTCAAGTCTGATGCCATGTGAGAAAACTTTAAACAGAAGCTATCTATATATGCCATCCACGCATCAGTAAAGTCAATCTGAAACATTTACGTTTCTCACACTAATTACTGTGCACCGTGGAGAACTTAAAGGAGTCAGACATATCCTTTCTAAGGAGAAAAACTTAGGTTTAGCCAGTTGTTTCAAGAGGACCTTATAGCCAATCAATGTTAAGGCCCCATACACACATGAATCTTATTCAGACTAGTCCGTGGATAAATTTTATGCATATGCTGAAAGCTGGAAAGATAGTTGCGGCATAACTAGCTGCAGAAAAGACTTTCTCCCTAGTCCTAAGTAAGGTTACCATTATATCACTTGTAGAGTCTATTTCCAAGTTCCTCCAAATTCCTACTATTTCCTGTTCTTCTACTGAAACTCAGTAAATCAGATCCAATTACAGAATATGGGCTAGAAACAACAACACTTGACAAGTTAAAACTCATCTATATGCATTTCTACTGTTAACTGCACATTCTTGAATCCAGATGATTGTCCATTCTACCATTCCCTGCAATCAGACCACCTAACTAATTTAAAATAGCATATGAAAATTATTCATTCCATTAGAAAATATTCTCATTACTGAGTTCAATGATAGAGATCAAGCCATAGATAGCAGTTCTCATAGAAAACAGAAATTCTCTACCTTTTTTATGGGCCGCAAAAAGTTTTAATGGATTCTCTACAGAGACATGTTCAGGATAAATACAGTCTGATTCAAATTTTACAAGAGAACCCTGAAGAACTCAATATTTATTACAATAAGAGAGAAAAAAATTAAGAATTTTTACATATTCTCTTTCATTAACTGGGAAATTAAAAGAAATAGGTTTGCAAAGGATGCTGCAGTTTCATGACTAGCATAGCATGTTGAAAATGGTCTACACAAATCACATTATGTAGGCAATAAGGATCCTAGGAGTACAGTTACAAGACAGAGAAGAGCCTGAGAATGAAGAGTAAACTATGCTAGAGAGAGACCGCATATGACAATTACAGAATAGACACTACAGTCAATGAAAATTGCATAAAGTGCTTGGTAGAAAACCAGACTCCTCTCCATGACCCTGAATACTCTTGCAAAATTAGCATTATGTTCACCAGGACCCTCCTTTTCTTCTTGAACGACATACTCCACATTTCTTCGCTTTTCAAGGATCAGCAGGCTAAGCACAATTGCAAAATTAGTTAGCAGAAGCGTATAGAGAGGTCTTATGACTATGAGGCTTTTGGAAGTTACTATTGTGGTTCCAAATATTGGAAAGTGGGCATAGGACTGAACTGTTAAAAGAGCTATAATGACCGAACAGATCATGCGTGTACCCTCAGATGTCATAATGCAGGTGCTAACTTGTTTGGAAGAGAAGAAATATTTGTATTCACGTGGTTTTAAGACTGGCTCTAATGGTGCTCGTATAGCTTCTAGGCTCATCTCTCGCTTGTGCAACGGAGGTTCTACCTTGCTGGTAGCACCAACAGGTTGTTTCCCTAAGGATTCAGAAGTTGAATCCTGTTTTTCTGGTGTATTATCAGAAGCTTCATATTCTTCTTGCACATCAGCTGCAACACCAATAAATTCAACGTGAAACCTCGTACAATTTGCAACAAACACAGATGAAGTTCTACTACATTTGAGAGCAGCATAGCTAGAAAATTCAAGCAAATTTTCTTGAATCCATGAATAGTGGCTGCTTGTAGCACAGTTATGATCTCAAACATGTTTACGCAGCTCAACAACATGAGAACATCAAATTCAAAATACTTGGATGTGATCATTCCAACCCCATTTATCATCGAATTCTCTGGGAAAATTTTGTTCTCCATTATCCACCTTAATTCAATCATTCTGGCAAACAATTATTAGACTAAATCTTTTAGCACATCTTTGCTATGCATAATCACTTCCAATAATTGTATGCCACATGAGAAACATTTAATGATAATTGTGAAACATGAAATTGAGCATTTTGCTTTCGTTTTCCTAATTAACCTCAATGATTCTCTTTCATAGAATCCCCTCACAAAGTCTGCAATTCAAATTTAGTACCCCACCAACCCCGTTAAGAATTCTAAATCACTTATCCTCTAAACAAAATAATAAAGGACTTGGTGGGTCCAATTTTAATGTAAGATGTTGTCAAAAGATCCAATTTTTATCAACCATCTAGGTTATCCTATTCTATTTCTTCGCGAGAATCACAAACAATTAACCTGAAATTGACAGTTTCGATATGTAATGGAATTGGAGAAATTAAATTTAGCAAAATCAAACCGCAATCTATGTAGCATCAGAAAACATGAGAGAGAGAGAGAGAGAAACCGTAGATTTGATCAAGAGAAGCAGATTGGTGATGGGTGGGAGAAGATATGGATTCAGTTTTTCCGGTGATGAAAGCCATCCGATCTGAACCTCTCTCCAGTATTCTCTTTCTTCTTTCTTCTCTATCCATTCCCCCTCTCTCTCTCTCTCTGTTTTCCGGAAGTTCGTTTTTCAGTTAAAATCGTTTTTGGCAGATTTCGACCCTAGAACCGTCTTCCGTGGTCACGTTCGCCGCTCTTCGCACCGCCTTGCCATGCTTCCAAATATTTTTAATTTTTTAATAATATCTTCCAAAATTAAAAATAATATTTTAATCTCAATTTAATTTTAATCTTTAAATATAATCTTGCCACGTGTCTTAATAGAATAACATGGTCAGATACGATTTGTCCGATATCAAACGACACCGTAGTTTCGGATAGCCGTTGATTTCGTTTGTCGGCAGGTGTCGCGTCAAGCTAATACGATAGCAATACTAGTTTGGAATTTAAGATGAAATCCTACGGTATCAAGAATGAAAAAAAAAGTAATTAATTTTAATTTTAGGATTAGACCCATTACATCAAACCACTGTCGCATAGTATTAATTTCTTTTTTGCTTATAATTTAAGATGATAATTTTAAAAATTTTATCAAAAATTAAGAAATAATGATTTTTATGTACACGATCATAATTATTGAATCTTTTAATTGGATAGTAAAATATTAAAATCTGTAACTCTTGATGATAACTTTTAAGTATATCTAATAGAAAAAGCTAGCGTAACGCTATCGAGTTAGAGCCCAAAATTGAAAATGATTTTAAAGAGATATTAAAATTTAGATTATTTTATTTTAAACATTAAAAGTAAGATTTTGTCTAAATTTAATCAATTTAAGAATTTGATTGCAAGTGTTAGCCTATTGAAGAAAATCTCCTATTTATATTTTGAAGGCTTAAAACTTTTTTTCCCTCTAACCCTAGACCAAAATAGGGTAAAGACAACTCACTTATTATATATCGATCTAGATTGATTAATTGAGATGAAATTTTAAATATGAAATAAGGAAAAAAGAAAAAAAATTACGGATGAAAAACTACCACCCAAGCAATCGCCCACCGACGAGAAGTCTACTAAAATTTTGAGGTAAAAGGACAGATGAACGAGCAAATAACCCGCAAGCCACTTGTAGACTAAGATTCTTAGAAGCACCGATTGGGAATCTCCCAGACTACCCCTACAAACAAGACACCAAACCATTTCTTGCCTTAAATTTTTTTTAATCAATCCGGTATTTGATTATCTGACTAATTTGATTCGAATATTATAAGATTTATTTTAAAAACTGTATTTTTTCATACTTATTTTTTTATTTTTAATATTCAAACTCTAGATTTTGATTAAAAGAATATAATATTCTATCACTAAATTCAGATAAACTTGGTATGGTCTTACTCTATTAAGAGGTCACTAGCCACCGCTGATTGGGATAAAAAATGCGATGCCTGAAAATCTCTTTCATCTCACACATATACAAACTCCAAACTAAATCCCTCAAGCCGAGGTGAGAAAATCAGAGTCTCTAATTGACTATCACCATTTTAGACTTCAAAGTTGCCAAATTGCTGCAGTGATGGACGGAAAATGAATAGATCAAGGAACAAAAAAATAGTCGCACTCTATTGAACAGAGATTTTTCTCTCGATACACATCAGATAACTTACACCAAAAGAGAGTGTGCACATCTCAAACTTGTATGCCGCTTATTTGATAGTTGTTTTCGAGAGTTACAGATAGTGTTTAAAGATTACGTCCGAACATCCGACTGGTAAAAAGCTTTTGCTCAAATATTTTTTTTCTGAAATTTAGTATTCAAATGTTTATAAATATGTGTATTTCAGTATTTTTTGTGATCCCATATAACAAAAAAAAATTACAGATCAAGAAATGACACTGATCAACTCGCACTACGTATAAAAGAAATGAATCCAATACATGCCATTCATTATTCATGGATTATAGGTCTTGATATTTAGTGCACCCAAACAGGTCTGATTGAGGCAGCCATACTTCAAAAAGAAGAATCCTTTTTAGAGTATTGATATTTCCTTGCATGTAAATGCAGCTAGTTATATGTCTATAGTACGAAGTTCGCAGCTTATTTAAATTTATTATTCTATTATCAAAAAATATTAAGTTGATATTTAATATCTGGCCGAAAATTTAGCTACATGAAAAAAAAAATCTAAATTTTACATATAAAAATTTTTCAAATTTGATTTATTTACATGATAAGTCGACAATATTTTTTTCATAAAAAATGACTTGGTATAAACTTTCTTGCATGTATCAAGGAGTAAAAGGTTCTTCTTGAGGGAATTTGGGAGCGACAATATTGGCCAAAAAAAAAAAATGTAATTATAGAATCCTACAGTTTTCACTTGCTTTTATCACTCAAAATTAATACCAAATTTAGTGTACAATATTGGAGTTGAGAGTGCTAGCATGCATGGAAATAAAAATAGAGAAACGAAAATAGATACAAAATGATATGATGAAATGATATTTTGTAAAAATATAGAAAATGAAAATGTGGGGAAACACTTAAATATAAAAAATATAAAAATTTTTATGTAAATATTAATTATTTTATGAAAATAATAGAATAGTCATCTATATGATAACAATTCATTGATCTTATCTCAAACATTTTTTTTTATCAAGTTTGCTAATTTTGATAATACAAAATGGTTAATAAAGAGTAAACTTTCTGTTGTATAAGTGCAAATGTAATAAAGTTGCTTTAATAAAGTTTCTTAATGTTTTTAATTTTGTTAGTTGTAATCTGAATATTATCCAAAAGACTTTTAATAGAATCAACCTCCATGATGTCTATTGTATGGCATTCCTAATTTTTGAAAATGTAAGCAATATTAGATTATTAACTTAAAATTTTTTTAAAAAATATTTGTGAAAGATCTAGCCCATATTTTCAGAAAAAAAGGCTAGATTTTCTAAGTTGGACCATAAAAGTTTTGATGATAAAATTCACGACTCTTGATTTGAAATGAAAATTCGTATTTTAATTTTAACTATTTATTGATCTACCAATCATAAATAAACGTTAAATTCAATCTTAACTTTATAAATATCACCTTTAATTAAGTAATATCATCGCTTCCATCACATTTATCATAAACAAGTGAATAAATCCTACATTTGTCAAAATTATTTCACACGTAAATTGATCTTTACTATGGATTAAATTTTCTATATTTGATGGTATAAAAAAAAGGGGGCCCTCTAAACTTTAATCCCAAAACCCCCCCCCTTAAAGGGGGGGGGGGGGGGAGAAAAAAAGGGGGGGGGGGGTTTTTTTTTTTTTTTTTTTTAAAAAAAAAGGGGAGGGGGGGCTTCTGGGGAAAAAAAAAAAAGGGGGGGGGGAAGGAAAAAAAAAAAAAAAAAAAAAAAAAATATTAAAAGGGGCCAAAAACCCCCTTTTTTTTTTTTTTTTAAAGAAAAACTAAATTCGTGTTTTTCTCTCTGAAAAATATTCATTTTCTCTGAAACTAAATGTATTAATTTTTTATCTATCAAAAAATTATCTTTCTGGAAAATAATTTTAGTTAAAATTCTTTTAGATGCATTTGCAAGGAATAATGAAAACAAAAATAAAAAAATAAATAAGTAAATAAATAACAAATAGAAAAACTGTGAGAAGTGGGATTGGAACCCACGCTCCTGGACACTCAAAGTATTCATGTCCAGAAAAGACGGGAGTTTAAAAAGAAAGAAAAAGAAAAATAAGTACATAAATAACAAACGCAAGGATTGTCAGAAGTGGGATTTGAACCCACGCTCTCTCACGAGAACCAGAACTTGAGTCTGGCGCCTTAGACCACTCGGCCATCCTGACGATTTGATCGACTGATTCAGTTTCTTCTTATGTTGCATTTAGTTTGTAATGAATCTATTTCTATATATATATCTTAAAATATTAATTAGAATTTTTATCATATTTAAAAGAAAATTTTGAGACTTACACATAATAAATGAAATGTCTTGTAAGTTTTTCAACTTGCATAAATAAGATTAAAAACACCAAGACTTAGTTAGTTCAACAGTTGAGTATCAATATCCCTCAATCAAAATCTCGGTCTCGAATCTTGTGTATGGAGAAACTTAAAGAGTTTTGGCCCTTCAATACCCAATCCGATTTGAATCGAATTTAATTATATTTAATATAATTATCGGATGATTTATCAAAAAATTTAAAAAACACCTTATTACGTTGAATTTCACAATAAGAAAATAGGGGTAAAGAGTTCAAAGTTGTTTAACCTTCTAAGGTTATTCATATTGAAATTAGTTGACTGCAAAGAACAAGTGGGAAAAGTGAACTCCATGTTTTCCTTTTCACCCTTTCAACAATAATTCTATTTAATTAAAAGTCATAAAATTTCACTCCATTCACAAAGGGTTCCCCATCTTGCGGGGGTAAGGGGAGGGAGGGCGTATTCCACGTCTCGAACTCATGAGATCAAGATCACAAAGAAGCAACTCAATCATTACACCAAGATTCGTACTTTTTGAAGAGAAAAAATGGCAGAGATGGACTTAACCTATGATTAGTTCTTTTTAACTCTTGAATCACTTGACATAGCTGGCTGTGGGTTCGGGTTGTACACACAATGGAGGGCAGATGTGTTTCTGCAGGCTGTGATGATGGTTGCCATGATAGCTGTGAAAACGGACCATCTAAATCCTCATCTCCTGCTTTCCGGCCTTTCCTCTCAATGTTACCAGTTGAAAACACACCGAGACTTTGCCGCCAAGCTAGTGTAGCACAAAGAAGACACAAGGTTTTCCCAGTGCCAGTAGGACTCTCCAACAGTGCATTGGAACCCTGTTGTGTCAATTTATACAAAGCAAATATAAAAATTGAAACTTTTTGGTCTTCCTTGCATTTGAATACCAAATTTGAATTTCTCAGATCTCAACATTGACAGTCAATTTTTTTAATTTAAAGGGTTTGTGGTTTATTTTATTGAGCTTTACATATCTAACAAGTTATAATATAATTTACCTGAGGTTTATTTTCTCAATCTAAATGTGTTTTTCCCAGCACAAACACCTGAAATTAGACTCAAATTCAAAATTTTAATTCTACAAGAGATTTTATTTATTTATTCTTTTATTATATATATTTTTAAGAAAAAAAATTATATACACATTGAATATACACACACACACACACGCACACCCTACATAAAGATGCTCCAAATATTTGAGCCAATGTTTGTTGCTTTCCTCGTTAATTTTTTTTTTTTTTATATCGAGATTTGAATTTAAAATCATTAAATTAAGAGAGAATGTTTGTGACCATTAGACTATCTCCACTCATTAAAGCCTATTCAATAACATTCAAGCTGGCTAAAGAGGCATTCTTGGTGACGACATCATTAAAAAAAAAAATTGGAAAACATTATATATCTAATTGTAGTTGGAAGTAAAAGTAATTTATTTTCCCTCCACCCTAAAAAATTCAGATTGCCCTTTCGAAGGGTATCTCGCGTCACTACAAAATGCAAGATTTTTTCTGATGGTCTTTTCCCCATATCTAACTATTTCGTCGACAATATTTTTATTTTCCTACATTTATAGATAAAAACCTAAAAAGAAATTAAATTTTTAGGACAATTAAGAGGAAAATGTTGAAAAAAATAATTACAGTAAAAAAATAGCGCTGATAGGAACTTTTTCCTACATTTTAATAGAAACGTTAATAAAAATTAAACTATATATCCTAACATTTTTACTTAAAAACATCTGTATACATAGAAGAATTCCTAACGTATCTGAAAAAATGTTAGGAGGATGGTTTAAAATCCTAAGCCTCACTTCTCCCCCCCCCCCCCCCCCCCCCCCCCCCCCCCCCCCCCGGGCCCCCCCGACCCGGGGGGAAGTTGAGAACCTTACGCAACTAGACACCACTATTGTATCCACAGTTGAAAGAAACTACCGAAGGTACATCCTGTCGTGAACACCATCTTCAGCGGGATGTAAATTTTTCTTTCCCCTTTTGGGGGAAAACACCTTTTTTGGGGGGGGGGTTTTTTTTTTTTCTGTAATTATTGATGGATTTATTACTATTTTAGAATACCTATACATGATTAGAGTTTAGGGTATGAAGGTTAGGGTAAAATTAGAAAAGGATAAAATGAGAGAGGCAAAGAGTTAAATTAAGGAAATTGGACGCATATTGTTATATATTAGGGGAGAAAAGGGGGAAAAAGGGGGAAAAAGAAGAAAAAAAAGAACAACATTAGGACAAAATTAGAGTAAAAGTTAGTTTAGATTTATGGTAAAATTAAGAGGTTATTTTTCAAAATATTAAAAAACTATGATCAAATTTATTAAAATATTATGATTTTTATTCGGATTCTAATTTTAGTGAAATCGATTTTTAGAAAATCCATTTCAAAACTGTCCAAAAAAAATGTCAAGACATCGCACGATACTAGTAATAAAAAAAAAATTAAGTGAAATCGAATTTTCAGAAATTGATTTTAAAATCAGCCCCGTCATTTCACTGTTTCTGTCTCCATCAATTCCCTCTCCTTCCATTCCCATACTCTTACCTCTTCCTCCAAACTTGCTCTCAACGACGACGCCATGCTTGCTTTCCTCCACTTCACTTCCAGTACTTCCCATTTTCCACTCTCAATCCCTCTTTCTCTCTCCCGTTTCTTTTCTCACAATAGCTGCCCCCATCCCCAAAAGATTAAGGGGTTGGCCTGCTTCTTTTTAATTTATGTATCTGGCCAAAAATCTGAGCTGAAGACAACCAACAGTTGAATGTGCCAAAACTTCAACATATGATTCCACTGAAGATATCAAGATTTCCTCTCACACACACAAGAAACCAAGAGTTGAGGAAGAAAGAGGAGACGATAGTTCTTCTGTGCCCTTCTAAGCCTATGCTTTTATCATATGAAGACAACCCAGTTCCAAACCTCTCTTCTCCGTCCATTGTAGATTCAACCATTCAGAAGACCACGGAGGAGGTGATTTTTTTTTTTTTTTTTTTGAGAGCAGCGAAGTATTTAATTGAGTTTTGGGAGATCGATTTGTGCAGGGCAGAAGTCAATATCCCTAAAATCAACTTTAAAGTTATTTTCTTCACTATTTCCGGTCAGATTTTAGACAGATTTTTGGGCAATTCTAAAATCGACTTTTAGGAAATTGACTTCATTATAATCAGAATCCAAATAAAAATCACAATATTTTAATATATTTGACCTATTTTTTTAATATCTTGGAAAATAACCCTAAAATTTAGGTTTAGTCTAAAATTCTTTATATAAAAGTAAATCTCATATATACCAACTAAAAATTATTAACAATTATTCACAATTTTTAAAAGTAACACATATATTAATAAAACTAAAACAAGTTGAAGTTTCATAACATATATATAACAAATGAAACAATATAATGCATATAAATTATTAATAATTATTAACGATTTTTAAAAATAATATATATATATATATATATATAAAAGATAATATAAACAATTATTGTTAATAAATTATATAAATATGCTATATACATAAGTAAATCCTATATATACTTTTATTAATAATATATATGTATATATGCTATAATATTATCTTTAGTTAAGAATTGTTTTATTAACATATATTACTTTTTATATGTAATGCATATAAATTATTAACAATTATTAATAAATTTTAAAAATAATACAATTGTTAATAAATTATATAAATATGTTATATACATAAGTACATTTCATATATACTTTTAATAATAATATATATGCTATATATGTATTATCTTTAGTTAATATTTGTTTTATTAACATATATTACTTTTTATATGTAATGCATATAAATTATTAATAAATTTTTAACAATTTTTGAAAGTAATATGTATACAAGATAATATTAACAATTATTGTTAATAAATTATATAAATATGATATATACATAAGTAAATCTTATATGTACTTTTATTAATAAAAGATAATATTTACTTGTAAAACAAATTTTTAAAATACTTATATACACTAACTTACTTTTATGTGTGTATATATATAGGTGTATAAATATATATATATATATATATATATATATCTGTATATATAATTTGTTTATAACTTAAATGTTTGCTATTAGTTTAGCAACATATATAAAAAATTTGCATATTTTACAAAATATGGATATGTGTATTGGTTTCAATGATGGATATTAATAGAAATTTGATACTAAGTTAGAAAAGTGGTTAATTAGTTATTCATTATGTATTTGTATATTAGTTTAATACTCTTTTTGCACATATATATATTGCTCATTCATTATATATATATATATATATATATATATATTTTTCTCTCTTGATTAATATATATATATATATATATGTGTGTGTGTGTGTATGTATAGAAAATGAATGTTGACTATAAATTTTTTATTCTTTAGTTAGTTATTTTTTAATTACTCAAAATTCATTTCATTCATTATTGGTTTTACATATTTGCTTATGTTAAACTAATATGCTACATTTAATTCTTATGTTAGAAACATGTCTCATGATAGGGGAAAACTTAAGAGAATCACGATTATTGAATCATCCAAAAAAGTGATGCGACCAACTGTTGATGAGTGCCTAAACGAAGAAAGAACCACTATTTTGCAGGATGCTATACTCGGTAATGTATCAAAACTCATTGTTAATAAAAAGTAATTGACTTTGGTCGTTTATTAGTTTATTGCCTCATATTTGACGGTTGATGAAATTCGAAGTACTCGAAGAAGAGGGAGGACCAATTTAAAGGACATATGGGATCTTCACAATGAATTGTAATGTTCTTCAATGCTGACCTGCAATCCGTTGGACCGGAGTCGCAAATACTAGCCAGCTTCTATGGTCTTGTGGCTAGAAGTTTGTGATTTTGCCCTCTTACCAACAGGGACAGGCATAATATCCATATAGAATCAAAAGAACAAATGAAATCTTTTATTAAGATACTTTCTAAACTTGTTTCAACAAATGTCCAGTAGGGTCACAACTCTCGTGAATAGGAGGCCATTGTTGCACACATTGGTATTCAAATCATGGAAAGATAATAACATATTTCACTTAATATCATTTTGTTTATTTTTATGTTCTTACCATAATTACTCAAAATATTATGCAAGAGAAGTCTAAAGCAAGGAAGCAAAGTCAATTGTTGAAAACATATATGCACACTTTTACGGCTCAAAATCATTTACGAGACGGACAAAAGAATTGGTAATTATCTTATATACTAATGGTGTATTTAGTAATATTTAATTGCTAACAATTTTATTTTAGGAATTAAAAACAAGACACCTCTTAATAGAATTGAACTATACAAAACTACTCATAAGAAAAACAATGGTTCATATGTGAACACAAAGTTTGCTCGTATGATGGTAAGTCACGTGAACTCTAGATATCACTTATTTTTTAAGTGTTTGTGTTGATATTTTTATGAGATTTTGTGCTGATATTTCTACGTACATTTTTTATACATTGGAAAAGTTAATGAAATGATTACAACTCAACAACCTGTCTCAACACAAGAGTTCATCAATCAAATTAAGGATAGAGTGCTCTTTGAAATTATTGGCAAGGAGCGTTTAGGTAGAGTTAGAGGAAAACGGTTGAGACCAACACCCATCTGTTACTATGTATTGGTAAATACCCACATGAGACAGTTTTTACCAAAGTAAAAGATTTGAAATTTAAAATAAAGGGGGTAATTACCCACTCTCTCCTATTTTCTCTTTAAAATAAAGGGGGCATTTACTATGTATTGGTAAATGCCCTACGGGAGTTACTTTTGTGACTTGGTGAAAAGGAATTAACATTTCAATTATTGGTAGAAGACTTGAGTTTTTGAGATTCATTGGAGAGAGAGAATAATTATTGAGAAAAATATTTATTCAGAGGGTTTTCCGATCGACGTGAAATCACCGGGTTAAGAGTTGGTGCAGTGCGACATCGTGTTGATAGTTCGATTATTGTGGCTATCATCCCAACTGTGAGTTGTTAGTGTTCAGAGTTTGCGGTTCTGAAAATTTTCTGCATCACCGAGCAAACTTGAACTTTAACGATTCTGACAATTATTTTAATTGCTTCCGCTGCGTGTATGAGTCATGTAATTCTAACATTGGTATCAGAGCATGTTAGAAATATTTTTAAATAATTTTTCGGAATTAAATTTGGGTATAAAAATATAGGGTATAAAATTTGGGGTTCGGATCACAGATGAGTTTCGTGAATCCAATTATACCACTATGTTACCCAATTCACGTAGAACACGAAAATAATTCTTTTGTGATTTTCTGAGCACGTTTAGGTCAAGAAAATTCCAGTTGAAGTATTCGGTCGTGAATAGTGACCAAACCCTTTAACCCCAAATTTGACGAGTTTTAAGTCAAATCAGTGTATAAAATTGGTAGATTCATGTTTGTCTCAACTAGATCTATATTTTGATATATATATTGCATATAATCTGTGCCGGAATGTGAGTTTCCGGAATTAGAGCGATTCGGGAAACGGCGGACAGGGGGCAACCGGGGGGGCGGTCTAAAATTAGATTTTTCTAATTTTTGGGGGGTTTGGGGGGGGGGGGGCTAATTGTGGGTTTTATATACCAAATCCTATTCGAATGGTGAGATACAATCCCGATTGTGGTATATGACGTCCGTTGACTCACGCTCATCTTGGGATCCGTATTCGGTCATTTTGCTTAGTGATTCGTAGGGTACATAAAATTGTGAATTTAAGCATCAATTTGTCACTAATGTCTCTTTTTTTTGTGACAGGGGCAACGTCATTCTAAACCAAGGTGATTCGGGACGGCGGGGAAGTTCTTTAGAACGAGATGGTGGCAGGCCTAAGCGGTCACGATGAGTGTATCCTGGAAAGAAGGAGTTTATCACTTATAAGGGGGGGCCCGACATACTATGATTAATGCACATGTTGAGTATGATCACCTCTCTGAAGAATATGAGGGAGTCGATTTCTGATGAGTTTTAGGTAATGGGTGTGATCCAATCCTTGCCTGACTCCTGGAATGTGGTTAAGATCTATCTCACATACATTGAGAGTATTCGCACTTTCATGGATGTGAGTAAGCACTGTGAGCTCAAGCATGAGCGTCAGGAGGTGGCTAGGTTTTTTTCCCCCCCAGCTAATTTTATTGTCGAGTAAGGGCTCCCGGGGGGGAGGGGGGGGACGCAATCATGGAAGGGGGGTGGGGGCCAAGCAAGAAGAAGCAAGCCCGGGGGGGGGGGCCGATAAGAGCAAAATCTAATACTACGTGCATGGCAAGATAGGCATTTTGCACACAAGTGTGGTGACTGAAAGATATGTCTTTTTTTTTACATGGTTTGAGTTACGTGTTATCTAGTGTGATACTCGCTAACTCTTCTCCTTTGTGGATTGTAGACTCAGGAGTCACGGACCATGTAGCTCACGAAGGAAGAGTTTGAAGCATTTATAGAAGTGAAAGGGATTGACACTTGCAAGCTATTACTGCGAAGTGACCAAATCTTATATCTTCATGACGTTTTGTATGCTCTCGAGATTAGACAGAATCTTATATTTGTTCGATGTTTGGACTTTCTAGGATATTCTGTGTTGTTGGGAAACTCTAGAGTTTCCATTACATATGACAGTTCTTTAATTTGTTCCGATTTAGTCCATGGGGGTTTATGTTACTGGATATGATTTTATGAGGTTTATTCTTTTTACTTTTGCTTTATCCGATAGTGTAGTGGATGATGTGAATGTATGATATAGTAGGCTGCTAGGGCAAGGGGGGGGGGGGGGGGGGGGGGGGGGGGTGTGGAGTTTGAATTCGGACTCTATTGCATTGTCCATTATTTACTGGAGATGGGATGGAGCCACGTATTTTATTACGTTCATAGGCAAACGCGTTGATCTCCAAGTCCGAGGTACTAAGGTGCTTCGGAGGTTTATCGGTGAGGTTGAAAATTAGCTAGACATGAGGGGAAAACTCTCGACCTCGGGGAGCGAAGGGAATTACTAGATAGTTGACATACCAGAACGGAGTAGAGAGAAGGAATAGGACTCGGTGGGGGGGGGGGGCGATGATGGCGCAGCAATACCTATCCCATGGGGGGGGGGTTCCCCGGGCCCCCAGAGCTTTGGGGGGGGGGGCCATTTGAGGCCATGGGGTGGGCCACGTATGTTCATGTTCGCCGGGAACCTAGGAGGGGGGCCACTTTTCTTGATAGTGATTCCCGGGAGATCGAAACCACCTCTGGGGGTTAGTCGAGGCGCCGGGACCCGCCCTTTACGGATCTTGGTCTTAGTGGGAGCGGTCCATCTGAAGGTGTGAAGGCTCTCTCTCCTTGTAGGAGTAGTCGAGAACAAGTGCCTCATCATCGTTTCCCGATTGAGGATGAGATCCTCATTGTGACTCCTGAGGACGACGAAGAGTCGAGGACTATACAAGAGGCTCTCGAGAGTTCAGCAAAGGACCAATGGTTACAGGGAGTTGGGGGGGGGGTGGGGAGGAGAGTCTGAGATCTAGTTGACTTACCTGAGGATAGAAAGGCCATTGAGAACAAGTGGGTTCTCAAAATTAAAAGAAAGGCCAACGGATCGATTGATAGGTATAAGACCCGTTTGGTAACCAAGGGTTACACGCAGACTAAAGGCATTGACTACGAGAAGACTTTCTCCCCAGTAGTCAAGTTTACTTCGATCCGTTTACTTTTGGCGATTGTCGCTAGTATGGATCTAGAGTTACAGGGGTTGGGTGAAAGACGTTTGGGTGTCCGTACTAGTGTCATGTTTATGAATTATATAAAATATTTCTCAGTTTATATATATAGAGAGAAATTTTTATTTATATTGATTTTCGATTTTTGGGTCTTTAAATTTAAATTTTTGGTATATTTAAAGTATCTGTATTTTCGATTTGTAGTGTAAAGTGAGTATAAAAATATATAGATGAATATTTATTCATTTATTAATTTATTTATGTACTCATTTAATTATTTATAAATTTATTTTATAAAAAAAAAAAAGAAAAAAGAAAAACATAAAAAAAAAAAAAAGAAAAAAATAAAAAACAAAAAAAGAAAAGAGAAAAAAAAAAAAAAAAGAAAAAAGAGAGAGGGGGGGGGGGGGGGGAGGGGTAAACCCTAACCCCTTTTCCCTATCCCTATTTCTCTCTCTGTTTCTTCCTCTCCCGCGGCCATTCTCCCTCTCCACCGCCTCCCTCCGCCACTGATCGCCACCACCACACGTCACCACCATCTCCGATCCACTCTCATTCTCTATCTTTCCCTCTCGGTTCTCTCTCTCACTGTTTCTCTCTCTTTCTCTCGATCTCTCTCTTCTCGAATCTGTCTCTCCCACTCGATTCCCCCTCTCCCGCGACCCACTATTTACCACCACCCTCTATCTCTCTCTCTCTTTCCCTCTCTATTTCACTCTCTTTCTCTCTCTATCGCGCGATCTCTTTTTCTCTCTGTCGTGTTATCTCTCTCACTCTCCACTGTCACTCTTCCTATCTTTCCCTCTGTTTCCCTCACGAACAAAGAGCTTTCGCTCTCTTCCTCTCCCCTCTCGCGCACGACAACTTTGCCTCTCTCTTCCTTGCTTGTGCGCTTTGCTCTCCCTTTGCCGAGCGCTCGCATTCTTTTTGGGGGCCCGGGGGCAAGCCAACAAGAAAGCCTTCGAAACCTTAGACTACATGCACTCGTTCCCTGCGAAGGTAAGGGTGAAAGTTCTGACCTATAGATTTAAGGTTTTGATTCTTATATTGATTAAGATTTATTGCTGAAATTTGCTTCAATTTGGAAGCATTGCAGGTCCTGAAATGAATTGAATGGCCAACAGAAGCTAGGTTTGCGATCCGAGAAAACCCTAGGTGAGGGATTTCTTACTCATCCGATTTATTTGGATGAATTTAGGGTAAATTAGGATAATAAGTATTGTATATGTTTAGGATGTATGTTAGATTCGATTAGAACGCATTGTCTGATATTATATGTGATTATTTAGGTTAAGTATAGAATTTTATATGAATTGGACTGTTCCAAATGATAAAATCATATTAAGTTGATTAGAATAGTTTTCCTCAGAGTTTCATTTGACATATGCATGGAAATAGTCAGAATTTGGGATTTGAGTTTAAGGATTGATGCAGTCTTTTTCATTATAAGTTATCCTGCATATAGGCAATCAAAATACGATCTCCGTATTATGAAAATAGATTTCCATACCTTGAAAATGACATATGATTTAAAACAATTGGATGTGAATCGAAAAGTGTATGATTTTTCAAAGATTTTCTATCTTGTAGGAAATTTATTATTTTAGACTTGTTTACGACTTTGAGTGGTTTGGGGTTGAATTAGACTTAGATTTGATTGTATTATTTATTTATAAATGGAATGAAATTGATGACATTCGAATGTATACAAAAATTTGAAGAATTTGGATTCGTACAAACTTAGGGAAAATGGATAAACCCTAAAAATATTTGGAAATTTGATGACAATTGTGATGATTTGATTAGGTTGACCTTCTTGGAGACCCGAGGAGTCAATTTGGATTAATTGTGGAAATATGGAGTGATCACCCTCCCTAAAAAGTGAGTGAGACCCTAATCTGTGGCATGAAATAGTGAAACTTGATTTTTACCGTGTTTTCAACAAAACATGCTTTCGATATGCATTGATTCGACGTGTGACTCTAAATTTCAAATCTATTTTCGGATTATTGGAGTGTCATAAGTTTATGTTTTCTATGACTATCCATCCATGCTTTGAAATGAAATAATATTGTGCCATTATTTGAGAACTATAAAGTTTTCAATTTTACTATTGCATTGATATGTGGGTTTGAAATGATTAATGAAATGTATCGGCACACAGATTTGAAATGTTTTGATGAACTATGTGAGTTTGATGCCTACTAGTTATGAGATGATATGATATTATTTGATGGATTCCGGGATGCCCGGATACGCTTCTGCAGGAGGTATTCGCAAACGTCATTTTATATGGCTATAGGCGCGACCGGTTGAACCCATATAGGGGGAGTACGTGTGTGACGCCACTGTCTAGCACCGGACGGGGTCCTATACACGATGATGAGCTAGCCCCAGCGAACTTATGGCCAACGTCGGGGTAAAGAGCAATTTTTCAATAACCTTGCATAATAAAACCCTCGATGCGTCTGTCCTTGGTCATGGTTGACCTTTGCCAGGATCATTTTTGGTTTGCTCTAAAATGATACTTGATTTTTAAATGGATGCATATATGTATGATATCGTGTGATTGATTAAATGAGTTCATTTTACTGAACATACCATGTTTTACTGCAAATAATGAATTATTGTTTACGAATAATGTTGTTTGACACTCCAATGGTTCACATACACTATTTGTGTTTGATATTAATCCCCTCACTCAATGGGTATCTTCCTTAATACTCACCAATCTCCTTTTCTCCCTCAGACAGGGTTATTGTACTAGAACGACGCATTCGGCTCTAGAGGGCTTAGTTGCTTATTGGTGGATTTGGGTGTTCACGTACGGTGAGATTTAAATTTTAGTTAAAGTATGAATTTCGTACTTTATGTCGACCCTACAAGGTCTTAATATTGAGATCCGTAGTTGGTCGTATACATATTATGGGATGACTGTATAACTTATGGACATTTATTTGCGAAACTCTCATATTACACTTATATTGAGGCACTTGTAAATATTTAAAATATTAACTTGGAAATTTGTTGTACATTTGTATAAAACTTAGGCCAACTCAGTGTGGCGGCTGCTCATGCCCTAGTTGGGCATGATAGTAGAGGTCTGTGGCTAGAACTGTTAGTATTTATTTTTGTTAGTATTTATTTTAACCTTGCGTTGTCCTGGTTGTCCACGGTGGATGGGTTGATTGTTGTAAGGCCGGAATAACCCTTTTATTTTCTTTTATTTATTGACAGGATGGTTGTGAATTATACAGGTTAAATTGTACATAGGAGACCTCCGAAATATGGGGAGATTCTGCCTGATTTTCTGTAAAAATATAGCCGGTAATTAGGGCAACGGGCAGCTGCTCACAAACCTGATTCGAGGTGTGACAAGATGGACGTTAAGACCACTTTCCTTAACGGGAGCTTGGATGAGGAGATCTACATGGAACAGCCCCCAGGGTTCGTTCTAGTAGGTCAAGAGGATAAGGTCTGTCGACTTCAGAAGTTGATATACGGCCTAAAGCAGTCATTCTGGTGGTGGTACATAAGATTTCACGAGGAGGTGATATCTTACAGTTTTTTGATGGTTGAGGAGGATCATTGTGTCTATCTAATACGGTCCGATAACTCTTCTGTGATCCTGTCGTTGTATGTGGATGACATAATGTTGGCCGGAAACGACATTCAGTATTTAATAACCATCAAAGCATGGTTGTCATCCAGTTTCGACATAAAAGACATGAATGAAGCTGAGTTCATCCTCGGAGTTCAGATCCAGAGGGATCACTCAAGAAAGATGTTGGCTCTTTCATAAGAGACCTACATTAGGAAAATTCTAGAACGTTTTGGGATGAGTGACTGTAATCCCATAGATACTCCGATCGCCAAAGGTGAAGGCCTAAGTCTGGAAATGTATCCGAAAACTCAGGAAGAAGTAAGGGAAATGAGTAAAGTACCTCACTCCAGTGCAGTGGAAAGTTTAATGTACGCAATATTGTGTACTAGACCGGACATTTGTTATACAGTTGGTCTGGTGAGTAGATATCAGGCAAATCCTGGAAGGGTTCACTAGAGAGCAGTGAAAAGGATTTTTCGATATCTGAAGGGAACTGCAAACTTCTCCTTGTGTTATGGAGGAGGCGATTTGCGCCTTGTGGGCTATTCAAACTACAACTGGGGAGGCGATTTGGATAAGTGCAAATCGACATCAGGTTTTACTTTCTTGCTCAATGACGGGGTCATCTCTTGGAGTAGTAAGAAGCAAACCTGTGTTGCTCTATCTATGATGGAAGCTGAGTTCGTGGCATACTCAGTTGTAATTTAGGAGAGTGTTTGGCTCCGGAGACTACTGGACGACTGAGGGATTGTAGTGGATAGTAGGAGACATAGTAATGATTTATTGTGATAATCAGGCCGCTATCGCTTACACTCGAGACCCTAAATTTCATAGTAAAACCAAACACATTGACACCAGATACCATTACGTTAGAGACATCATCGAGAAGGGTGAAGTGATCGTCAAGTACATTTCGACACACAACATGGTGGCTGACCCCTTCACCAAACCCATCACTAAAGACTCCTTTCTAGGGCATAGAGAGTCATTGGGTTTGGGTATCTTCTGACATTTCTCAGTTTGTACTTATTGATGACATTGATGCTTATTGTTTTTCTATATATATGATTATAGTGCATTATTCAGTCACTTTTGTGTTATATTTTCATTTAATGCACTTGTTTTTATTGTCATATATATATTTTGTGATGTAATAATAGATATGTCAGGCAGGCGAGGCCGACTCTCACACACGAGTGACCACCTCCAACTCTGAGTGAGCGGGGATGAGATGGCTTCTAGCTGTAAGAGGCTTTGAGAGTGGCCTTGTTAGAACATAAGTCGCCCTGATACGTGTTTAGGGTGAGGTTATATGCGATATGACCGACATGGACGTACCCACATCTATGTTGCCTGTGAGTAGCCAGATTTGAGATTTCAGATATCACCTACGATTTGTGATGTTGTCTCTGAGGTACTCTCTCTTAAATCTCTAGGTAAAATCTTATGTATAAACTGAGTCCCCATACTTGTACAGTGCTAGAGAAATCTGACATATGCCCTTTTAAGAGATAATGGAATAACACTGTGGTACGTGTTTTATACCACGTGTAAAAAGACGACTTGGGATAGTGAGAATTATATTACTTGAGATAATAAATTGAAATTTATCCCTAAGTCCCACTGTGTGAGACCCGAGATCCATTGGGTGGGATCTCTTGTACCCTTATTACTTTCGGCTATTTTTTGAGATTTTGATTCAGTATTTGCTACTTTAGTCTGTTTACCGATGGCCCAGAAGATAAATTAAGGTCTGACGGACATTTATAAGAAAGCAACTGAGTTGAGACCGATAGATTCGAGTTTGGGAAAGGAAGACTAATTGACATTGCATCACAGTGTTGTATTCACCGACCGGTCTTTTATGTTCGTCAATGTAGGGATTTAAACATAATAGTGGATACATAGTCAAACAATATTTTGGGATTACTTTCTATGAGGAAAGTAGCTCGATAGATGTAATTAGTCTTGGATTTGGGATACAACGAACTTTCTTTTGATACTAACGGTGACTACTCGATCATCCTAACAGATGTATCAAGAAATCTTTGTTTATCGAGAAATTTTTGTTGTGGTGATCGCTGATTGTGATCTTACGATGGAAGTAAGATGTCCTTGTGTACAAGTGGGGGGGGGGGGGGAGTTACTTTTGTGACTTGGTGAAAAGGAATTAACATTTCAATTATTGGTAGAAGACTTGAGTTTCTGAGATTCATTAGAGAGAGAAAATAATTGTTGAGAAGAACATTTATTCAGAGGGTTTATCGATCAACGTGAAATCACCGGGTTAAAGGTTGGTACGTTGTGACATCGTGTTGATAGTTCGATTATTGTGCCTATTATTCTGACTGTGAGTTGTTCGTGTTCAGAGTTTACGGTTCTGAAGATTTGCTACATCACCGATTGAGGTATATCACAAACTTGAACTTTTACGATTCCGAAAATTATTTTAATTATTTCTGCTATGTGTATGAGTCACGTTATTCTAACACTATGGAAAATTATCATCTTCTCATGCAAAGACTAACTCTATGAAAAAGTTAATCAAGGTGCACCATGAATTGAAGAGAACAAAAGATAAATTTCAAATATTGTTTCATATGATTGTCTCAAAATTTTCATATATGGAAATACTTCCTGAGATGTTGGAATAGGTAATATATTAACTTTTGTTCTTTACATAATAAGAATTATCTTACGTGACGTTTTAGTTAGCACACTAACTTTTGTTCTCTATAGGATAATAATGATTCGTCCAGTGAAAGTGGTGGCTCTCATTTTATAGAAATAGGACTAGTAATTGGGCTGGATCGGTTCGAGCTTGACCTGTGGAGCTCGGCTCATTTAAGGTCGGGCCAAGCTTAGGCCCATTTTCAGCCCCGTCCTAATTATGGGCCGAGTCTAGACACCGGTAGCTCGGCCTATTATAAGCCCAGCTCGTCTAAAATTACATTTTTTTTTTGGTTTATGACTTATGCGCTTCTCTCTCTCTCTCTCTCATGGCCTTAGTTCGCCTTAGTTCAAGGTCACAGTCATCATGGGAAGATGGCTGCTCGTCGCCAATGGCCTGTGCAGCAACCGATTCATCATCACCTTGGTTCAATCGACTTTTGTTGTTCGTTACCGTCGACATCCTGTGGGTGATTTCTCTAATTTATCATCCTCATATGCTTACTGCTTGGCCACCATTGATCATTGAGACTTGGTGAGTCGTGGAGGTAAAGCACTAGGGGAATCGAAGAGGTTGTACCATCAATTGTAGCAACCGTCGCGTCCCATTAGCGGTTGAAAGTCAGAAGGGCAGGGTCAAAATTGAATACCGATAGGGGAAATTGAGAAGATCAGCTATCGAATCTAGGTCCATCGTCCTTCTCTGGCATTTATTTTCCCCTCCCGATAGCATTACAGTGGAGACTCAACGATGGCGGAGGCATGACTGCAACTTTGAAACATCTCTAACAGTCTTAGCGTTTCCTTGGGAAAAAAAAAAAGTTCCTCGCCTCTCTCTTCCCCCTCTCTCGGATGTTTTGGGTTTAAATAGGGCTCGAATCTAGCCCGAAATGGGTCCAAGAACCTTTTAATTTTTTGGACCGAATTCAAGCTTTAATTTTTCAAGGTTTCTCAAGCCGAGCTCGGGTTTGAACCCATAAAATTTTAAACAGGCCGAGCCCGAACTTTGTAAGGCCCTGCTCATAACACTTAATTGTCAGGCTTGCATATAAGGGGGTGGTCTTACATCTTCGGAGGAGATGTGCATTTTGTATGTAATGAGATATTGGTTCATCAACATTTTTTTTTGTAAACTTATTTAAGTTTTGTTAATGAAAACTTTATTCTTGTGGTTCAAATTTATGCATTGATCATTGTTTATTTTTTTGAAATATATATTATATTTGAAGTAATGAGTTATTTATGGTATTGGTGGTTCGAATGTGAGGGGTACATCTTCTTTGTTTGGAATAATGAGTTGTTTGGTATTGGTGAATGATGGTTGGATGGTTGTTTATTTGAAATATGAAATATGAATGAAAAATGAAATTTGAAGTTATCGTGGTTAATGTTTAATATTGTGGATGTTTGATATTGTGATCGATAGCAATGTGATGAACACTTTTGGTTTCAGTATGGGTTTGTGAGTAGATTTTGACAAAATACGTAAACCAACCATACTTTTAAAAAAAAATAAATAATCCTTGTTGACATTTCTAAAGATAAACATCAGTAAGTATACATAGATTTGTTGATATTTCAGTTCCAAGACATTGGCAAATGATTTTGTATTTGCCGACATTTTGGAGCCAAATATCGACAAATTATTTAGTATTTGCCGACTTTTATTTGAAAATAAATATTGACAATGGAAAAAAATTTTGATCAATTTTTTTCCCAATGTTTTGCTCGACATTTATTGTTCATCGCCATGTTCTTTAACGACGCTTGTAAAACGTCAATAATGATTTAAAAAAATATCAGTAAAAGCTTTTCTTTTCTTTTTTTTTTTTTTGTCGTGCGGCTTAGTTTTTTGTTAAGCATATATGCCAGACTGGTGGTCTGTGTGTGATATTTTTATCGATAACAATTTCACATTATTCAATTAAGATGGATAGATGAAATCACACTTGCCTAAGAAATAACAAGTTACAAATTAAACCTCAATTTCAAGCACTTTTTTTATGTTTATTTTCTCCTTCTGGACTCCTCGGATTTTTGGGAAATATAGGATTTGATCTAACAACATTGTTGACCATGCCGGCTTTCTTCCGTTGACATGAATATCTTAACCCTCAAATTCGAATAAAACCTAACTATTTATCAAAAGCCATAAATGATCCTAATACTATTTGTTAGCTTATCTAGCCTGATATTAACGGACAGTTATTTTAGTAAAATAAGATGATAGATCTCTCAATCAAATCTCCATTATAAAATTTAAGAGTGAAAAAAAATTATATTGAGAGAGTCGTTCCTTAAATAGGACCTTCATAGATGATCAAATTAGGTTAATCAGAATATGATTTTGAAAATCAGTGGTAGGAAAGAAAAAAAAGAAAAAAAAAACCTTACGTAGCCTAGTCAGGGCTCTACAGGTGCATGTGATGAAAGATGTTTTGGAAAAAGGAATTTCTCGGTTGACTTTTTTTTTTTAATCCCCCCTCTGTAAAAATTGATTTAAATGATTTGTACATATTTGCCAAAATTTGGGATACCCTTTCACCAGTTCTGTTTACTGTTTAATGGCATCTTTTTTTTTTCGATTTTCTAAAATTAAAAATTGGTCAATATGTTGAGTTGCTATGTTGGATTTGAATTATTTTTTGATTAATTTTACAAGCTCCCTTTACATTTCTTCCAATATTGAAAAACTTCTCTCTCTCTCTCTCTACAAGTTGTCTTACTGGTTTTCTGTCCTTTTAATCCCTTCAATAAAAATTGATTTAAATGGTTGTACATAATTGCCAAAATTTGGGATACCCTTTAACCACTACACTCTTAGTCTTATCGCATCATTATATTTATTTTTCTAAAATTGAGTATTGGTTAGTATACGTTTTATTGGTGCCAATTCTATTGTATGAATGATTTTTTTTTTTTCTTTTTGTTTAAAAGGGACGGAGAGACTAAACTTGAATAGAGACTAGATCTCGAATATCACTAAGCAAATATCGGTACACCTCACTCGGAGTTGCACCATAATCATGAATCCCAGGGGACTAAAGTACCAATCTTAACTAACATATTAGCACATCTATATTCTCTTCCCTAGGAATAAACAAACACTACAAAAAATAAGAATTCAGCGACGAATTTTAGCAACGAAAAATATTCGTCGCAAATCTGCAATAAATTTAGCGACAAAAAAGGGTATCGTCGTCAATTAGCCACGATTTTAGCAACAAAAAAATTTTCGTCGCAAATTTAGCAACAAAAAATATTTTCATTATAAATATCATCGCTAATTTTGGACGAAAATTTTTTGAAGCAAAATTAATTGCAAATTTACGACGAAAAAATAAATTCGTTGCTAAATTTGCAACGAATTTCAAAATTCGACGCTAAATTTGCAACGAATTTATAATTCCTCCCAAAATTTGCAACGAAAAAAAATTCGTTCCTAAATTTGCGACGAATAAATTATTCGTCCCTAAATTTGCGACGAATAAATTATTCGTCCCTAAATTTGCGACAAATTTAGTCATTCGTCCCTAAATTTGGGACGAATTCTTTTTTAGTCCCTGAATCAAGGATGAATTTTTTTTTCGTCCCTGATTCAGGGACGAATTTTAATTTTAGTCCCTGATTCAGGGCCGAATCTTTTTTTCGTCCTTGAATCAAGGACGAAATCAGGGACAAATTTTATTTTTCGTCCCTGATTCATAGACGAATTTTAATTTTCGTCCCTGATTTAGGGATGAATTTTTTGTTCGTCCCTGAATCAGGGATGAATTTTTTTTCAGGACGAATTTTTTTTTCGTCCTTGATTTAGGGACGAATTTTTTTTTCGTCCCTGATTCAGGGACTTAAGCTATTGTGCCGACAACGATATGTTTACCACTTGTGTAAGATGTGTCATCGACTTTAATCACTTTATCACTAAACGTGACTTTTGTTTCAAAACTGCATGTTCCGGTTATGAACTAAAACTATATAATAAATAATAAAAAAAGAAGGGAAGAAGTGTTTGAACTCAATTTTTGCTTCCAAAATTTAGCTATCTACATATCTTCATCACCTCAATGATTTAATTGTTGTCCTCTCCTCCTGTACTAGTGTTGGGTGTTTCTTTAGAACTTCAGAGTTAAAGAATCTAGAATCACTTGATTGGATATTTTCTTATGGTCAATAGTTCACTCTATGTTAGTTTTGAAAACATATTTAGTTCTCTAAATTTTTTTGTGTCAAGTTAGAGCGTTATAGGCGTAATATTATCCCATCAGCACTAAATGATTGATTTAACCATATCAAACTCGTCAAAACAACCAAAATTTTCTTATCTAGATCGAAAAATATTTATAATCTTTCTAACAATGCCAAATGTCAAATCTTTCTCTTTCGAAAAATATTTATAGTTTTATTTATATTAGTTCGCGTGATAGATTGAAAACTTGAAATATCATATCACTTATTACAAATTATTTTTATTTTTATTTTTAAAAATAAAAAAGCTATCAATTTAAATCGGTGATTGAATTTTATTTTCGTCCCTGAATCAGGGGTGAATTTTTATTTTCATCCCTGATTCAAGGACGAATTTTTATTTTCGTCCCTGATTCAGGGACGAATTTAGGGACAAAAATATTTTGTCCATAATTTCTATATTTTCAATACTTAGCATTTTTTCTTCATTCTCACTCTTACTCTCACTCTCACTCTCGCTTTCTCTCTCTTGGTGGTTCTGCGAAGGGATGGCGGAAGGGATGCCGGATCTGCGATGGTGATAGGTAATCTCTCTCTCTCTCTCTCTCTCTCTCTCCCCCCCCCCCCCAAGCAAGCCGGTCGAGCTATAGAAGGCAGATCCGACAGCCAAGTCGCCGGATCTGCCCTTCGTGGGCCAGCCGCGGCAAGGGGCCGCAGCCCCTGCGCGGCCCCTCGCAGGCCGGCCGGCTGGCCAGCGGCCCCTACCCCTTCATTGGGCCCGACCTGGCCCGACCCGACCTGTTATTGCCACTTTTATGAATAATTTTAAAAAAAAAAAATTGTTGACAAATGTTATTTAAAAAATGTTTTTATAGTATTGTTCTAATAATATATTAGTTATTTATAATTGTTTTTAATGTGTCAAGATTTGCGATTCTCGAATATTTGGATTGGAAGCTATTGTTGCTGTTGATATCTGAGCCCATCGGTGAATTATTATTTGGTGGTGAGAAATGTTTTAATTTGTTCTGTAATGATTGAAAAATACTATTATGTTAATTTGTATGTTTGTATTATTTTTATTTCTATATTTGTTTATTTTTATTGTATTTAGTGGTTGATTTAATGATTTTACTGGATTTGTTAATTTTATTTTTTTATATAAAATTGGAATCGAAAGTGTTGATAATTGATTAGGTGAAACATTATGTTAACAATAATCAGTAATTTATAGTAAATCTTATTTCGATTAGTTAAATAATCAATGTTGTTAAATTTTCAATATTTTATACTTTATTTGATTATATGATAATATTTAATGTTATTGTAATAATTTAGTTAATTTGTTTGATATTAATTAAGTTTATAATATTATTTATTATTATATTAAATTTTTGTGAAATTAAGGTTAGTATTATTGATGATCTTGAGTTTTGTGAAATTAACGTTATTTTTATAATATTTAATTTATACTGTGAAATTAACGTTAATTTTTTATGCAATTAACGTTATTATTTAATGTTATATCAACTTAGTTGGGATTAATGATAATATTATTATTGACGATTTAGTAGTTCTTTTAGTAGTTTTTATTAATATTTTAAAAATTTTAAATTTGGAGATAGAAAAAATGCGGGAAAAAGGGGGTTGGATGTATAAAAAAAACTTATCCGATCGTCGGGGTTTAACTGATGGATTTATTTTTGGGTTGGAACAATTTTAGATTTTGCTTGTAGTCATGTTGATTTTATGGATGGGAATAAGCTAAGGTGTCCGTGTAGAAGGTGTCGTAATAGTAAATTTTTTCAGTGTGAGAAAGTTTGTTAATTTTATTTTTTTATATAAAATTGGAATCGAAAGTGTTGATAATTGATTAGGTGAAACATTATGTTAACAATAATCAGTAATTTATAGTAAATCTTATTTCGATTAGTTAAATAATCAATGTTGTTAAATTTTCAATATTTTATACTTTATTTGATTATATGATAATATTTAATGTTATTGTAATAATTTAGTTAATTTGTTTGATATTAATTAAGTTTATAATATTATTTATTATTATATTAAATTTTTGTGAAATTAAGGTTAGTATTATTGATGATCTTGAGTTTTGTGAAATTAACGTTATTTTTATAATATTTAATTTATACTGTGAAATTAACGTTAATTTTTTATGCAATTAACGTTATTATTTAATGTTATATCAACTTAGTTGGGATTAATGATAATATTATTATTGACGATTTAGTAGTTCTTTTAGTAGTTTTTATTAATATTTTAAAAATTTTAAATTTGGAGATAGAAAAAATGCAGAACGAAAGAAGTTGGATGTATAAAAAAAACTTATCCGATCGTCGGGGTTTAACTGATGGATTTATTTTTGGGTTGGAACAATTTTAGATTTTGCTTGTAGTCATGTTGATTTTATGGATGGGAATAAGCTAAGGTGTCCGTGTAGAAGGTGTTGTAATAGTAAATTTTTTCAGTGTGAGAAAGTTAGGGAACATCTTTGTAGATTTGATTTTACCCCGAATTACTATAATTGGACATGTCATGGTGAACTGTTCATTTCTAATGAGGAGTATGGACGAAATAGACAATTCTCAGTTAGTAGGAATCAGAGTTATTATAATCAATTGAATTCATATCAAAGGATGGTAATTGATGTAGCGGGTCCAAATTTTGTTCCCAAACAAAGCACTGCAATTTCTAGTTTTGCTCCAACATTTGAACATGGGTATACTGGTTATGCATCACCATTGGAGAAGGTAGAAGTACCAGGTGTTGATGAAAATTTGAATAATGAATCATCTCTCCAATTTCAAGAAGTGTTAAGAGCTGCAGATGAACCTTTGTGGGCTGGTTGTTATAGCTACACTAAGCTATCTCTAACCGCAAGATTGTTGAATGTCAAGGCAGAGCATAATGTGTCTGAGGATTGTTTTAATGATTTTGTTCAAGTTATTCGAGAAGTATTGCCACGTGATCATATTATGTTCAATGATTTCTACAGTATGAAAAAACTGGTGAAAGAATTATGTCTTCAGGTGGAAAGAATTGATGTTTGCATAGATGCTTGTATGCTATATTGGGGAGATGATAAAGATGCAGATTTTTTTAAATTCTGTAATCAATGTAGATACAAGAGTACTAGGAGGTCGGGTCGTAATCAGCGACGTAAATCATACAGACAAATGTTTTATTTGACTTTAACTCCTAGATTACAAAGACTTTATGCATCTGAGACCACTGCTGAACACATGACCTGACATGCAAAGCATGAAACAGAAGAGAGGCATGGAAATATTTTGATAGAACATATCCTGAGTTTGCGAGAGAGACTCGAAATATTAGGTTAGGTCTCTGTGCTGATGGGTTTGCTCCATTTGGCAAATCAGGAAGAACTTATTCTTGTTGGCCAGTTATCTTAACTCCGTATAATCTTCTACTCGGTATGTGTATGAAGACACCGTACATGTTTTAACATTGGTCGTGCCTGGCCCGCAAAATCCGAAGAAGTTAATAGATGTTTACATGCAACCATTGATTGCGGAGTTGAAACAACTATGGGATGAAGGTGTTCCTACATATGATGTTCATACTAATCAGATGTTTGTAATGAAGGCTGCTCTTCTTTGGACCATAAATGACTTTCCGGCTTATGGTATGTTATCGGGATGGAGTACCGCTGGGATTTTATGATGTCCAATATGTATGGAGAGATCAAAGTCATTCAAATTGAAACATGGGAAGAAAGCGAGTTATTTTGATTATCATAGACAATTTTTACCGTTAACTCATAAATTCAGAAGAAATAAAGAAGAATTCACTAAGAATAGAATTGAAAGAACATCTCCTCCATTGAGATTAACTGGTGAACAAATTTGGCATATAATCCTTAACTTTCTATCTGTTATTGAAGAGCCACATGATACAACATATGGCTATGGTCATTCGCATAAATGGACTAAACAGAGTATATTTTGGGATTTACCATATTGGAAGAGTCATTTGGTTCATCATAATCTCGATGTAATGTATATCGAGAATAATGTCTTTGATAATCTGATAAATACAGTGATGGATATCACTGGGAAAGCGAAAGATAACTTGAATGCAAAAAAAGATATGCGACTCTTTTGTAAATGACCCACTCTTGATGTCGATAAAAGTAGTAGGGGACCAAAATCGAAGGCAGTTTATACATTGAATAAGGATCAGAGACGGATTGTTTGTGAATGGTTGAAATCGTTGAGGTTTCCTGATGGTTATGTCTCAAATCTTGGAAGATGTGTCGATTTGAAGAAATAT
Source organism: Dillenia turbinata (assembly GCA_037126225.1). NCBI lineage: Eukaryota > Viridiplantae > Streptophyta > Magnoliopsida > Dilleniales > Dilleniaceae > Dillenia > Dillenia turbinata. The sequence goes on from JBAMMX010000028.1 coordinate 15,782,330, forward strand.
AAATTGATTGGTTTAAAAAGTCATAATTATCATATATTTATGGAAAGACTAATTTCTATTACTTTTAAGGAACTCTTACCAAATTTTGTTTGGGGTGCCATTACGGAGTTAAGCATTTTCCTTCATGATATTTGCTAGACAGTGTTGAGACATTCACATATGGAGATGTTAGAGAGAGAGATTCCAATCATTTTGTGTAATTTAAAAAGGATATTTCCACTGTTATTTTTTGATTCCATGGAACATCTTTTGGTTCACTTGCCATATGAAACGAAAGTTGGAGGTCCTGTCCAATTTCGATGGATGTATCCATTTGAAAGGTGAGTTTTTTATCTTTTATACTTCGTTATCAATGCATATAAAATTACTAATTTCATTACATATAATTTTCTAATACATTTTGTTTTATTACAATTAGATTCCTATATCATTTGAAGAAGAAAGTGAAAAATAAGGCACGTGTTGAATCCTCTATTGTCAATGCATACATTGTGGAGGAAGTAACAACGTTTGTTTCATATTATTTTGAGCCTCACGTTCAGTGCAAGAGGCGGAGAGTGGGAAAAAATGATGAGGGTCATGTTGATCCTAATTTGAAGTCATTCTCAATTTTTAACTACCTTGATCGACCAAGTGGACCATGTAAGCGTAGATACTTAACTGGTCAAGAATGGTAGGCAGCCCATACATATATTTTACTGAACTGTCCAGAAGTGAGTCATATTTCGAGTTAGTATATATTTTCTATTTTATGTATTTCTTATGTCGTAAATTTTTTGTGTTAAAATTTATTTTCTTTGATGGTAGGATTTTCCAAAACATATATTCTGAACTTTCGACACATGAGTTTGATCATTTCTGCGATGAAGAATTTGTACCATGGTTCAAAAAATATGTAAATAGAGTACAAATTATTTAAATATTTACTTTAACACATATTAATATATTTATTTGACTTTAGATCCATGACAATCAAGCTCAAGTTGAGCAAGAATTGTTAATCCATCTGTCATGGGGTCCAAAATCAATGATACTAACTTGGCCAGCATATTTCATAAATGGGTATAAATTTCATACTGAAGAATATGGAATGGGGAAAACGACAAAGAATAGTGGGGTTTGTGCTCAATCATCCAATGATGGTGGAGGTCAAAATGATTTTTATGATTTGTTGGATGAAATCGTAGAGGTAGAGTACCCTAGTCCAGAATTACGGGTTGTTTTATTTAAGTGTCGTTGGTTTGACTATGTCAAGGGGATGAAAGTACATCCACAGTTTAATTTGGTTGAAATAAATCATAAGAAATTGTATAAGTGATATGAACCATTTGTGTTGGCACAACAAGCGATTCAAGTATTTTATGCTTCATATTCTAGTTTGAAACGTGACAAAATTGATTGGTGGGTTGTTTGTAAAACGAAAGTACGGAAAAAAATTGAGAAACATTGGGAAGGCATAGCATATCAACAAAAGGAAGTTGCCAATACATTTCAGACCAAGAAATATAATATCCTAACGTTACGAGATCCCAACGGAGTAGTGATAGATGTGGATGGATGCAAGTGAAATTCATGAAGAATACGATGAATCTAATTTTGAGACAGATGATGAGGATGAGGATGAGGATGTTGATGATAATGATGTTGAAGAGTCTAATTTTGAGACACATGATGAGGATGAGAATGATAATGAGGATTTTGATTTTTGATGACGGGTAAGTTTTGTTCTCTTAATATAATAAAAATCAGATATTTATCTTGATATATGATAATCTTTTTTTTTTAGTGGGTAAGTTAGTTTAATTTCAATTTGCAAATTTCGTTACTCAATTTGTTATCTATTTACTGTCTCATTCTTAAATTTATATATTTGATTTGTTAATGTACTATCTTTTTTTCTATAGGTCGTTGGAGAAGATTTGTTGACATATCGGTGTCTTGTTTCGTCGCATTTAATTTGTCAAATTAAATATGATAAGTTTATTCATGTTTTTCATTATGCATCTAATGAACATGCAATTTTTATTTTTTATTTTTGTTAATAATATATTATGGTTGACAGTTTCGACGTGAAAGCCATCGATGAAATTCTGATGGAAGATCACGCTCTTCACCATCGCAGTCTGGTTCAGCACTTTCGTAATTTCATTCCCTTGCCGGCAATGTACCTTCGCCTCCCTCTTCTGTTGTAGGCCCTTCGAATTATAAACAAATGATTAGTAATATACCTTCACCAGTCCCTTCGGTGGAATACTCGTATGCAGATAGGGAAGACAATCGCGAATTGATAACACCTTATGGAGATTCGTAAGTATAAAATTTTAAAATTTCATATGTATTATTTCTTTTATTTATAAAACAAATTATTCTTTTAACTATCTTGTTTATTTAACATTGTTTGTTTGAAACTTTATGATAGATTTACAAATTCTGAACATGTTATTCACGAGCTTAATAGAATAATGAATAACCATTGGAGTGGGACTTCGATAACTTATACAAGCACTTCAGAAGAAACAAAAGAGTTATGGTGGAGCGAGTTTAAGGTAAGTTATCCCAATTAGTTTATATATAAAATTAAGTTAATAGTTTTATAATCAATTGGTTTTTTTTCATTGCAGCAAGTATTTACTGGGGACGAGACTGAAGAGTTGGAAGTAAGAAGGATTTTCAAGAAAAAATGTGGCGATCACATCAGACAAGTTCTAAATCATGCGAAGAGACACGAAAAAAAGCCAAAATGCATCACCGAGCAAAATTGGGGCATGATTGTGAATTTTTGGGAATCAGAGGAGGGCAAACGAAGGAGTTAGCAGAATAAAAAAAAACCGAGCTTATAATTCAGGGAAATCATCTGTGACGTATGCGGGAAGCTCGATCAATATCGGAGAACATAGAAATAGATTGGTAATTTTATATAAATACTAATTTTTTAATATAATTTAAACTATTTCATTATTTTTAACAGTGTTTTTTTATTTTAGATCAAGGAAACGGAGACCGAGTCTTCATTCATAAAAACTTTCACGCGCATATTTCAGAAAAAAGACAAGATTTGGAGCGGGGAGAGAGTTAGAGCAATTAAGGTTTGTAATTTCAAAACTTTCAATTATTTATTGAACATTTTCAATGTTGATTTGAATATATTATTTTGAACATATCATAACAATGTAGGAAGATGAATTTATTAGGTTAGTCTCTCCCAAATTTATAATTATTGCTGACTTGATTCTTTGATTTCTAATAAATTACTTGATAGAGATTCTTTTTTTTTTCATAACTTTTAACTTATTTAATGTTAATATGAATGTTCATAATTTATATCCTATATAGTCTTATGATTTATGTTACTAATTTTTTTATTTTCCTTCATATATATATCTAATCAAGATTATATGTGTATGTATTATATTGTTATTGTAAATTTATTTAAATTTTTTTCATGATAATATAGGAGTGATATGATGAGCTATCACATAGAAGTTCGAGTGCTAGTGATAATGCTGGCGGATCTGAGCCATCTGTTGATAACATGAATACATGGCTCTAGGTGACTAGTGGACCAAAAGGGGGTAGAGTAGTTGGGTTAGGTTTTTTGAGCAGAACTTACAAATTCTCTGGTTCATCTTCTTCCACCCCACCAGCAGTCAGGGCAGAAATAAATCAATTGAATCAAGAGGTAAGCCATTTAAAGGACTTGCTGCTGCAAAAAGATTAGGAATTCAATGAAATTCAATCAAAGCACACGCAAGAAATGAACGAGCTCCGCACGCAGCAAATATTAATCATGCAGCATCTTCAGTTAGCCTACGCTCCAAGTCAGATTCTCTCTTCTATTTCTCCTCCTGATAATACTCGCAATGGTGATGAAGGTGATGATTTCTTCAATGATGATGATGATGGTGGTGGAGGTCATACTTAAGATTGTGTACTGTTATTTGACTGTTACATTTTGATACCCGTTACATTGATTTTCTTGGTTATGTATGCTTATTGAAATTTTAACATTTAGACTTGATGTTGTTTTTATCTTTAATATTACTATTATGATTTCTTGGTGGATTTTTAACTTATTGATCTTATTGAATAGTTAGTTATATTTATGAGTATAGATGGCTGAAATTTGATATTAAAAACGATTTGAATGATTAATTGTTGATGAGGTTGAATGAGCGGGTATAAAAACAGGTTATACAGGAAAAAATGGTCCAAATATACTAATAAAATTTATATTTGTCGCAAACATACGTATTTGTCGCAAAATTTGTCCCTGAAAATTGTTAAAATTTAGCAACGAATTTTGCAACGAAAAAATATTCGTCGCAAATTTGCGACAACTTTTGCGACGATTTAACTTTCGTCGCAAATCTGGAACGATTTTCATTTTCGTCGCAAACCTGCAACGAATTTGATTTTCCTCACAAATCTGTGACGAATCTACGTTTCGTCGCAAATCTGCGACGAATATAATTTTCATCGCAGATTTGCAACAAATTATATTTCGTTGGTTTCGTCGCAAATTTTGCAACAAAAAAATTTTCTTTGCAAAATTTGGGACGAAAATTTTTTTGTTGCTAATTTCCAACAAATATTTTTTTGTGGCAAAATTCGTCGCAAATTTCTGACGAATTTTGCGACAAAAAAATATTTGTCAGAAATTTTTGTGATGAATAATTAAGTTTTCGTTCCAAAATTTTGCGACGACTTATTAGGAACGAAAAAAAATTTGTTGCAAAATTCGTCACAAATCTATTTTGGGATGAATTTTTTTTACAAATTTGTCACAAATTTTGTCGCAAATTGATGATTTTTTTTTGTAGTGAAAATTCTATTCACGATTCAAAATATTGCCATGAGAGTGCATAGAATCAATGGTGGAAGAAAAAATTGTTACCAAATTCTCTGAGTCCAGTTCTGAAATCACAGGGGATAACTTCCTTCTAAACAAAAAATTTAGCCCTTCGTGGGCATCCCACAACTTAGTCATAAATGCATCTACCATGCCCAGATTCACTGTGAACCCCCTTTATCCAAAGGCCAAACTCATTTCGAATAATGCCCCCTGCACTTGCTGCTCAGGATTCCAAATTAGATGCCCCATCTGTATTAAGTTTGTAGTACCTAGTTGGAGAAGGGTACCATTTTATCCAAATTCCTAATATTGGGGTATTGTATGAATGATTATTATTTAACTTGCTTGTCTTCTAAGCCCCCTTTTTTATACACAGGAAAGATTGGAATTCGAAATATTTAAAGGAAATGGGACGGTGACAATTGAGTTATAACTCAGTGACTATAAGTTCATATAATACACTTCCATGTTTATAGAAAATATCTAAATTTAAATCCATCCTATCTGGAAAGAATTTTTAATTAAAAAAGAGCCCTATTTTAAATAGAAAATAAATCAAAATCATAATTATGATTAACTTTAGCTAAACAAAATAAATTACACAAAATTGAATTTCTTGTGCTAGAAAAAGTTGATAGACGTTAATAAAGCTCAAATAAGATTATATTATCATTTATCTTCTATTAAACCATCATTATAAGATACATGTATTAAACATTAATCTATTATTTCATAGGGCTAACACAACACCAATACCTATTTGGTCCAGTAACTAAGTACGAATATCTATTAAATAAGATTTTAGATTTAAGTTTTATGTATAGAGAAAATAGATGTCGTGAGAGTTTTGCTCTTAAAATATCTAATCCGACTCGAATCGAATTTAATTAAAATCAACATAATTACCGGATACCAATAATATGACCACAAGAGTTACATAATATTTGTTACCTAATACGCCCATTAAGTTATGAGATTGGACAAATTATTAAATAAAAAGCTATTTTGTATTTCTTTTAGACAATCAAGAATTGTCCTCTTAAGTTTTAGAAGAAGTTGAAACATAATCAATTATGATAAGTAGTATTATTAATTTTTTTTGTACCCATTTTGCCATCCTTGTGATTTATATTTTGTGTTGTTTGTTAGTTTTTTGTTTATAAAATTATATTAATTATTTATAATACCTCTTGGAATTGTTTGTAAGAAAGAAAGAAGGTGCAATTGAGTGAATATATTTGCAATTCTTTTTATTCTATTGAAGGTATGTTTTGACTCCACAGATATTACCTCCTTTTTGACTTGATCGGCTACTTGAGGGAACGACTGGAAAACTTACAAAAAACTGTCAAAGGGTGCTCCGACGAGAAAGACTCCGATACTTAAGTCAGAAAAAATGATTTTCAATAGAAATGAAATAGACTGAAAGTAAGAGGGAGAGATCTCTTTGTAACTTGTGTGTCAAGTGTTAAATTTTACAGAGTATACCTGGGGCTCGATGATGCGAATGCTTTTATGTATAAGTGCCGCAAGAGCCATGTATACCTGGGGTATTACAACCCTAGTTTCCTTATAAAGGGGTTTAAAAATTTCGAGATACAATAATCAAAATATTCAAGAGATTATTGATTATTTGGGAAGTCTGGTAATACCGGGGAATTTTTTCCCTTATCGATTAGATTATAAGAGTTTCTTTTCTTATCTGGGAGATACGTTTCGTGTTGAAATAGTAAACAAAGATAGTTATGAGATTCAGTTGAACAATACCTTTAGTTGATGATGATGAGACGATCGGTTCCTTGAGGGGCTGTTGGTTATTGGTCGAAAGAAAAAAGTGAAGCATTATTTCGGGCTTACCGATAATTATTCGGGTTACGTCTCATCATTTGCCCCCGACTCATGGTGTCGTTTTGTGAGAAAGATACTATGAGTAACAATTGTTCATGAGGAAAGGCGTAAGAGCTTTTAATGTTACACGCATCACTTCGGATTGTGCAAATCGTCTTCAGTGTGCTTCATGTGATGTGGAATTAAAGCGAATTGAAGGTGAACCCCCTTTCTCTCAACCGTTCCATCATCCCAGGGTATTAACGTATTCATCCCTTTAATTCCAAAGTAAATACAGCGTCGAAAGTGAGGAGGTTTAGTCCTTCCATTTATTACACACGATTTTTATCGAATCGCTTCATCTGTCCGACGATTTGTTGAGATCTTTTTCATTTGCGGCCATAAATAGCAATGATAGGACCTCGTATTGCATCGGGAAGAATTTGTGTATTCCTTTTTGCCTGAGAGTTCTTTTCTACCGAGAGTTATCTTTCTTTAGGAGGTCTTTTGATAGAGTGCTTTAGTTTGCAAGGCCCAGTAGTATCGATTATTTTTGCTGATGTGAGGTCTCATAAAAAATGGGACTATTGACATGAGAGCTCATCATGTTATTCGACTCTCGGACACCATGATGGGTTCTGTCAAGATTCCTATGGGGGTTCTTGACTTCAGAGGGGAGTTTTAGATACGCTTCCAGGAGGTACTGATTGAGTGTAAGGAGCTGAGTGATGACAGAAAGTTTGAATCCTGATACAGTCTCATAGTTTATGGCTCATTCCCTCTTCAACTCCTTTTTCGACAGTCTTCTTGTCTAAGTCTGGCTACATGTAGGTTTTGAATTTCCTCATTCCTTTTCCTCTTCTTACTATTTTTGTACTTTCCAATGTTATAGAATGACTAGGACATTGTAGCCTTTTTATCCAAGAATAATGCTGTAGATTTCTTATGTATTTCTTTCAACACAATCGGTCAGACTTAGGGATTTGTAAAATGTATTCATCTATGTAATCTGATATGTATTTGTTATATGAAAATAAAATAGGAATTCTATTTTACTTGTTGTTTTCTGCTTCTGACATTTGTGCATTCGGCTAAGTAGTGTCGCTGTCAGAATATTCTTGTGATAGGCCCATGTGTGTAGGCAATACAATATTCACATTTGCTCAATCGGTAAGATAGAGTGTACTTAACTTATCTCATGGGGACAACACAAACTCGATCAAGTGGTTAGATCCCAACGATAGGTTAAGGCGACACAAACCCATTCGAAGAGATAAATCACATCAGTAGATCAGGGTGACATCGGCCCGTTCAGGATGTTTAGATCCCAATGATAGATCAGGGCGACACAGACCCGTTTGGGAAATTAGATCTTATCGGTAAATCAAGATGACATCAGCCCATTTGGGGAGTTTAAATCCTAACAGTAGGTCATGACGACACAGGCCTATTTGGGGATATGGATCCTATCGGTGGATTAGAGCGACATAAACTCGTTCGAAAAGTTTAGATCCTAATGGTAGATCAGAGTGACACAGACTCGTTCGAGGAGATTGGATCCCTCATTGGCAATTCGGTGTGTTCGATAGGAAATAGCCGATAGGAATCTAGCCAGTGGGAAGTAGTTAACAGGACAATCAAAAGGGAAAAGGCATGAGATCCTTACTTGGTGGGAAGCTCTTCCGATCACGAGAGATGGTGTGGCTCACTAAGAGTAAATGCATAAGTTCTCTAAGTTCTAAGCCCTAGGCACTGCCAATTCGTCCAAATTGTTGAGACAATAAGTCCCTAGGTAAACTACGAAACATATTTGATAGGGTTTTTCCCAGTTGGAAGTGAGCTTGTCCCCGGGTTAAGGTTAACCGGTGGCCTCTACTCTCCTCAGGACCAATTCACCATGTTTAAAAATTCGGTTCCTAACTCATCGGTTGTAATACTGAGCCATCTGTTGTTGATACACAACCATTCGGGTAGATACGGATTCTTACAACTTTGGAAGTAGATCTAAACATTCACGTAAGGCAAGTTCATTTTGTGCTGCATCATATTAAGCTATTCAGAGTGAGTAAATTCTTATTTTCATGGGTATGACGGCTTCACTTCCATAAGTCAAGCTGAATAGTGTTTCACTGATTATCTTTCCGGGTATGGTACGATATGACCAAAGGATATTGTAGAGCTTCTCTGCCTATCGTCCCTTAGCTTTGTCCAACATCGTCTTTAGTCCCTGTAGGATCATTCTATTAGTTATCTCGGTGAGTCTGTTGGTCTGTGGATGAGCAATCGATGAGAATTGATGATGAATCTCTAGTTTGTTGTAGAACTCTCGAAAGCTAGCGTTGTCAAACTATTGTCTATTGTCCATGATGAGGATGTGAGACATATCAAATCTGGTGATAATATAAGTTCACATGAATGATTGGGCTTTGGTTAATGTTATTTGACCTAGAGGTTCGGTCTTTATCTACTTGGTAAAGTAGTCGATGACGACTATAAGGAACTTCCGCTATCCGGTGACTGGTGGGAATGGTCTGAGAATATCCATTCCCCAATGGACAAATGGTCAGGGGCTTGCTATTGTATTGAGCTCGGTTAAGGGCAGTCATGGAACCAAGGAGAAACGTTGGTACTTGTCGCACCTCTTTACATAATTGTCAGAGTCAGCCTTCATGGTTGGCCAATAATATCCTAGGCGCAGGGCATTGTTGACTAAATTTCGAGCCCCTAAGTGATTGTCGCATATTCCCTCATAGATTTTCCAGAGGACATAGTCTCCTTCTTCCGAGGTTAAACACCTCAAGTACGGATGAGTGAAAGATTTTCGATATAGGTTTACATCAATGATTGAATGATAAGCTGCCCTTCGTTTTAGTTTGGCTGCATATAATGGTGAATCTGGCAATTGATCGTGTTTTAGATATACTTCTATAGGATATTTCGAACAGGGGGACTGATCCGCTGTAAGGACCTTGGCGGGTTCGTCAATTTGGGGTATGGTAAACTCTCAATATAGACTATTCGGCTAGAGATGATCAAATCCGAGTTAGCCAGTTTAGAGAGTGTGTCAATTCGTGCATTCTCCGAGCGAGGGATTTGCTGGATGTCAACTTTGTCTAGTCTGCTCATTGTCTCATGCAACTTGCTTAAATATTTAGCTATGATTGGATCTTTGGTCTCGTAGACTCCTTCGATTTGTTTGATAACCAGTTAACTGTCGGTAAATACTCGAACACTTCGGGCCCTCATGTTTGTCGCAATTTGGAGTCCTGTCAAAAAGATTTCGTATTTCGCTTGGTTATTGGTAGCCTTAAGGTCAAAATGAAGGGCATACTCTCCTTTGAAATTGTCCAGACCCATCAGTATGAGCCCAATGTCACTCCTTAAGGAATTTGAGGACCTGTCAACATGTATTGTCCAATCTGGTAGTAACCATTCATTATCGCTATCGGTAAACTCGGGTTTGGTCGGAACTAGAATGGTGCACTCGAGAATGAAATCGGCTAAGGTTTGGCTCTTAATCATGGATCTTGGCTGATACTGAATGTCAAATTCACCTAACTCTACATTCCACTTATTAAAACGATCGGAAGTGTCCATTTTTTAGAAAATCTGCTTCAACGGTTAGTGAGTGAGCACTACAATTGTATGGACCTGAAAGTGCCAGAGGTGCTTGGCTAAGACGACTAAGACATATGCTATCTTCTTGATCGGTCGATAATTGACCTCAGATTCTTTGAGTATCCAACTGATATAATAGACCAGTTTCTGTGCAATTGAGTCTTATCTCACAAGGATAGAACAGAGCGCACGGTTAGAAATAAAAAAGTATAAGTATAGCTTCTCACTAGGAGTCGGACGAGAAAGTAGCGGAGGGGTCATGAAATACTTCGTGAGTTGCTCGAAGGCCGCTTAGCATTCAGATGTCAATGCAAACCTCTGAGATCTTTTCAGGGCGTCAAAGTTGGGTTTGTACTTCTCCTCAACTTTTAACATGAATCGACTTAGGGCCACTATTCTGCTAGTAAGGCGCTGCACCTCCTTCAATGTCTGGAGTGGCGACATATCCAGTATGACTTGTATCTTTTTGAGGTTTGCTTCGATTTCTCGATTGGTGATTATAAAACCAAGAATTTACCGGATGGAATTTCGAATGTGTATTTGGCCGGATTCAGTTGCATATTGTAATGTTCCAGCATTTGAAAGGTTTCTTCAAGATCAACAATATAAGTTCCCACATCGGTACTTTTGACGAACATGTCATCAATGTATGCTTCCATATTTTTGCCAAGTTGGTCTTCGAATACTTTATTGACTAGCCGTTGGAAGGTCGCCCCCATATTCTTCAAGCCAAAGGGCATGACTCGATAGCAATACGTACCGAATTCAGTGATAAAACTTATTTTCTCTTCATCTTCCGGCATCATTCATATTTGATTATAACCAGAGTAGGCATCCATGAAGCTCAAGAGTAGGTAGTTTGATGAGTTGTCCACTATTTTATCGATATTAGGGAGTTGATAGCTATCCTTCAGGCATGCCTTGTTGAGGTTAGTAAAGTCCACGCATATCCTTAATTTGCCGTTGACTTTCTTTATCAAGACCACATTAGCCAACCATTCTAGGTACTTGACTTCAAGGATGAATTCGATGGTTAGTAGTTTCTAGACCTATTCTTGGATGGCATGTTGGCGTTTAAAGGTGAACACTTTCTTCTTTTGCTTGATCGGCTTATGATCGGTATTGACAGTCAGCTTATGGACTACGACTGAAGGGTGAATGTCTGGCATGTCCTCAGGGGTCCAGGCGAAAACTTTTGAGTGTCGTTGTAGGCAACTAATGATTGCTTCTTGTAGGGATATCGACAACTCGACTTCGATTCGAACAGTCTGGTTAGGATCATCAGTGATGGGGATCTTAATCACTTCTTCTGCAGGCTCAGGTTTGGTTATTGGTTCGACATTGCCTCTAAGTTCTAAAGTGTTAATCAGAAATTTCTCTTGTTTGCCTTCGACCATGAAAAGGGAGTAAGGATCAGGGTCGTTACGAACAGTGGCGATTCCTTTTGGTGTTTTGAATTTTATCGTCATGTATTTCATACTGGGCAATACCTTCAATTCATCTAGACTTGGATGGCCAAGTATGGTGTTGTAAGGCGGAAACAGTTTCCCCACATGGAAAATGACTTTAGCGGTTACATAGTTAGAAGAAGTCTCCAGAGTTATAATGAGGGGGATAATTCTCCCTGGATAAATGTACTCATCAGAAAGTTCTTTTAGCGACCCGAGAGGAAGTTGAAGGCGGGATGAGTTGAAACTCATTCACTGGAAAGCATCTCAAGTGAGGAGGTCACAATCTACTCCCTGATCAACGAGGATTCTCTAGACAGTATAAGATCTCATTCTGATAGTGATGACTAATGGATCATTGCAATTGAGATCAACTCCGATTAGATCATCGTCGTCGAACCCAAGAACCGCCTTTTTCTCTTGAGTGTTGTCATTTTCTGAACAATGACAAAAGAAAAATGATACGTTTTGTCTAGGGAATCAGTCTGTTTCTTACGGACGGTGTCAATCTGTTGGATATGAGTTTCGGCTTCATAGATATCGGCTCATTTTTTACTTGATTGACTGCTTTAGGGAACGGCTGGAAAACCTGTAAAAAACCGCCGGAAAGTGCTCTGACGGGGAGACTCTGATAATCAAGTCAAAAAAACGATTTTCGATAGGCATGAAACAGACTGAAAGCAAGATTGAGAGATCTTCCTGTAAATTGTATGTTGAGTGTTAAGTCTCAGAGAGCGTACTTGGGGCTCGGTGATGTGAAAGCTTTTTATATATAAGTGCTGCAAAAGTCGTGTGTACCCAGGGTGTTATAACTTTAGTTTTCTTACGAATGAGTTAGAAGATTTCAGGATTCGATAGTCAAAATATTCGGCAGATTCGTGATCATTTGGGAAGTTTGGTAATACCGGGGAGTTTCTTCCCTCATTGATTAGATTTTAAAAGTTTACTTCATTATTTGGGAATACATTATGTCGAAATAGGAAACAAAGATCACTATGAGATTTAGTTGAACATTACCTTTAGTCGATGAGAACGAGACAATCGGTTCCTTGAGAGGCAGTTGGTTATTGGTTGAAAGAAAAAAGGGAAGCATCGACTCGGGCTTACCAAATGCTTCTAAGAATTGGTATGCTTGCCTTCATCGAGGACTTGTAAAACGATCGTCTCATGTTTATCCCTTCGAAAAGATAAATCTTTTGTTATTGTGGTTTACAATTTAGGTTGTCGGATCTTTGGTTGCCGCACCAATAGTTATTCAGGTTACGCCTCATCACGTTCAAACCACCAAATGATCATATGATACGGTTTTGGACCTGCTTTTCTCCCTTCACATGGATATCCTGTATCCTAACCCTCAACCAAATAAATCATAGCAAGTCATAATAATGGTCTCATCATTGTGTTGCAATTAGTAAATATATTATGAATTAAGGTTAGCCGATGTTATCTCACTTTTGAAATATTTTATGTTAACATTTTCAAATATTTTTTATTTTCAAAACATTTCAATATATTAAATTAATTAATATTTAAATAAAAATTATTATTTTTATATTATATATTTTTTATATTTAGTAAATTATTTACTTATTTAATTATAATTTTTATTTTTATGTTATTTTTTTATTATTAATAATTGTATATTTGATTATTTTAGATTTTATTATAAAATATGACTATTTTATGATTTTTATTAAATAATTAAAATTTATATAAAAATTATTATATTATCTATATTTACGTATTTTTCACCATTTCTGTTTCTTTTATTTTTATAAAATGTCATTTTATCATATCGTTTTGTTTTCATTTTATTTCCATACAATCCAGCGAAGTGTATGTGTATGATTGAAAATTTTAATTAAAACTTTTTACTCCTTAATTATGCAATTTACTTTACATCTAATCCACATGTGATCATCAATTAATATATAAATGGACAATATTCACAATTTCTAGGGATATTTTGGATTTTGCAACCTAGGAGGGGATGAGATCCCGTAAAGGGTGATTTGATATTGATTGAAAAATTTAAACATGACTCTAATACAATATTAGATAAATTGGAATACTTTAAGAATAGGAATATAGTTCCGATACCATATTAAAAAATATTTGAATATGACTTTGATATCATGTTAGAGATAGAAACAATATAAAATATGAAACTCTAATACTCTATTGTTTCATTTGAATTATTAAAATAAATTGAATTTATAAAGAAAATCCGTTATTACAAATATAGAAATAATTATTATAAATATGAAAATAAATAAAATTAAATATTCTCAAAATTATATCAATTATTGATTTGATTTTGATATATAATATATTTCCTAATATTCTCTCAAACTCAATATAATGTAATTAAAACCACTTCAATTTAAAAGAGAATTTGGATAGAGAACCTTGGCCATGGCTCTGGCTCTAAGCTTTGACCCTAGCTCGAGGTCTAGCTCTTAGCGTTGCTCTGCCTTGCGATTTGAATTTAGCTTTGGTTAAGGATCTAACTCATTTGGTGACGCGTGCGGGTGGGTGGATAACTTTTTTTAGAAAAGAGATTCTGATACCATATAAAAAGAAAATTGAATATGGTACTGAAATCATAATAAGAATATGAAATAATTTGAATATGAAAAATAAGTGAACATGGTTGTTGTGATGTCATATTAAAGAATATTGAGACCAATATAAGAATATTAAACCTAATACTCTATTGTTTTATTTAAATTATTATAATAAATTGAGTTTATATAGAAAATCTATTATTACGGATATAGAAATAATTATTTCAAATATAAAAACAAATAAAATTAAATATTTTTAAAATCAAATCAATTATTAATTTGATTCTTAAGAGATACACCTATCATAAACCGAAAAATTTTTCAAGTTAATACTTAAACTTGTATAATAGAGTGGAAATAGGGAAATTTACTCTTAATTATATAGAGCCCATGGACTTGGTTCAAGCAAAATTTGAATTAATTTTTTTATTTATTATACTTTTAACTAAAGTATTTTTTTAAAAAAATAATATTATAGAATTTTCTAAGTAAATGTTAATTTTTTTATAAAAATTATTAAAAGTTTCATAATATTAAAAATGTTAATTTGAATTGATTGTGATCTTAATTTTCCAAATGGGCCATAATACATTTTTGTTACAAATACTTTGGTGGGCATGAACCTAGAAAATCTTGAGCTACAGTAGTCCTAGCTCAAACAAAAGGGCCAAAAGGTCAAAATCTAACACCTCCAATGACAACCTCTCCCCCTAAACTCCATAGCCACAGTCTAGTGAACATCTCTACCCTAAATTTTTGCATATTAAAATTACTCTCTTGTCTTACATGATCAAATTAATTTAATATTTGAAGGAACCCCATCACATAAACACAATAATTATAGAAGATTTACACCTTGGAATCTTTTGTGGGGATCCTAATTTTACTCAAAAACATTTATTTTCTCAAACTTGAATGTTTTTAGGTTTGGGGAACAGGGGAGGTTAGAGATGACAACTAAATGCACGATAATGGAAGAAAATAAACTTCTTTTTATAAAGACACAATAAGTGAAACCTAACCCTAACCCCACAAAATTAAAAGTATCTTTTATTGCAAAAATACAGTTATGCAAAATAAAATTTACCCTTTTGAAAATGATATCTAAATGATCATTTTCAAATATACAAAAAGATATAGGAAAAACCAAATCTCTCATCCAATTGAACCCACACAAATCCCTCCAAATATCTCAATCCCACCTAATGTTTTCCCATGAACATAGCCTTAGATAATGAAGATTTTCAAAATTGGACAAAAAAAATCCTTCATGCTTTGAGGATATCTCCTAATTCATTAAATATAAGACTCCCATTAAAACGTATTTCTCCCTATAGAGCTTTAAATAAACCAAATAAAGTAAATATCTTTATGTTACTTTTGCTTCTCCTTGGTTTGTTTATAAACCCCATGACCTCCCTTGGTTTTCACTGGAGAGAAAAAAAAAAAAAAAAAAAAAAAAAAAAAAGGGAGAAAAACTCCTCTCAAATATCAAAGCAAAGAGAAGAAAAAAACAATGGCGCCGGGCAAAAACCTTCAAAAGTCTCTCCAAGATTACCTCGCAAAGATCAAAAAACCAAACCCAAATATCCAAATCAATCTCTCATCATCCACAAACTGGATTCTCTCTGGGTGCAAACACCCTAGGACCAGATCCTTCGCAGCAGCCGACCGCAACAAAGACAACAAAGACGATGATGCGGCCACGCTCTCGGACGTTGATAGATTCCTCTTCGAGAACTTCAGGTCTCTCTATAACGATGATGAGGACATAAACACCACCTACACCACCACCGAGTCAAGGTCGGAAAAGCACAAAGAAGACCCCAATGGCCTTTTCTTGTTCGATTCACCTAGATTCCTCGATCTCCCTCCGGATCTATATGGGTCCCGCCGGTTCTTCGTCTCGTCCGGCGGGTCAAGCTCGCTTGTCGAGGAGGCTCGGACGAGCTTGACCATGTCCGAGGCCTTGGGATTAAGCTCAACCACGGCAACAACCACCACAACAACACCCAATGAGTCATCATTATTATCAGCATCTGCAAGGGCAACAATCAATAATGCTGATGAAGTGACGGAAATGATGGTGGATCATCTTCCTGATGAGACTATAGCTGTTTTGACATATTCGCCAAACCCTTATGATGATTTCCGAAGATCCATGCAGGATATGATAGAGTCAAGACTGGAGCAAGGCCAAAAGATTGATTGGGACTTCATGGAAGAGTTGTTGTTTTGTTACTTGAAGTTGAATGAGAAGAAGTCTTATAAGTACATTCTAAGTGCTTTTGTGGATATCGTTGTTATTCTTCGAGAGAATTCGAGCCAGCCGCCGCCGACGACTTCTCGGAGGACGAGGACTGAAGGACATAAGAGGGAGAAGAAGAAATGTGAAGATAGTGAAGATATGTAACTTGAAAATTTGGTCATGGCAATTTGTTTTATTTTTATTTTTGTTTTTCTCTTTTTCTCTCTCGATCCTTTTATTTTTCATCAATGAGTGTAGGATAATAGACTTTGTTTTGGTTTTCTCTTCTCAAAATAATGTCTCAATTGTAATTTGGATATATATATATTTTGTCAATGTATTGGATTATTTAATTTTCTGTGCATTTTGTTTCTTTGTGGTTTTTGTTTAATATTGCACAAAGACCAAGAGTGGTCCTTGTCTGTTGCCTGTTCCCTGGTTCACTATCCATGAATGTGTAATTGCATTATTTTCAAGTATTTTCATGATTTTTTCACTCTTTGCTTCTAACTTAATCAACCCCCTTGTAGAAAGGAAAGGTCCCAATGCAAATCTATATAGTATTTGTCCCAAAAAAATGAATATTACATATTAGTTTACATACACACACACTTGCATATTAATTTTTTATTATAAGCCATCAAAATTTGATAACCATGTTGTACCTGATTAAATTTGATTCGAATCGAGGTGAATTTTTAAGGAACAAATATCTCCCGACACCTGTTTTTGTTATACATATTAATATCATTATCTTTACATATCACATTTGTTTATTTATTTAGAGTTTAGCATAATGTAGATTCTAGTGCATTAAGAATCAAATTCTGTGGGCGATATCCATATATTTTGGGTAGGGATCATGGCTGTGATTGTGGATTGGAATCTCAAGGTTCTATTCACCTTGTTAATTTTAGTAAGACATTTTAACCCCTAAAAATGAAATAATATGGATGAGGCTCAACATCATATTATATTCTTGGAGCTTAAAATCTTCTTTGTTGTGGAATGCATCTCCTCAATTGTCTTAAATTATTCATTTTTGCTCCATTGATTCATTCTAAAATATTCCCTAACATCCAATACAATCCAAATTTTCTATATGTAACGCTTAAATATTTTCCCCCTTTTTGAGATCAAATCATATCTTCATTCCTGAAATCAAACCAATCCGAATTTTCCATTTTTAAGTCTTATCCTTTGGGACCAAATCAGCTGTTCATTGCTTGATTATGACAAAATGTTTCTGTATTATGGAGGATTGTAGTGTAAAAGTTGGTGATAACGAGAATTATTACACTAAATTCAGTAATAATTCATTTAATCTATCGAACATACATCTAATTATATTTAAATCGATTTTGATAGTAAAATAGTTGAACTATACAATTGGTTCAGATCTTAATAATTTTAACATTCTCCTTCCCCTCCTGGAGGGGGTCTTTTTTTGTGCATTGGGAATGCTCGAAATCGGTGATAGTTGAGCTAAATTCCATTGGTCATAGGGTGAATTGTGAATACTTGAAAGTGTCCTGACTTGGGAGTTCCAAACAGGTCTCAAAATGATTAATTGGACAGGTACAAGACAGTGTAGGCATGTGGAAATGTTTGGCAACCTTTTAAATTAGCTCAACTGATTTGGTTTACAGTTGATTTAGAAATGAAAGACAGCCCCAACATTAAGGGACCCACAATTATCAGACCTGCTCCTCCAGCTTCAACTATGGTCCCCCCATGATTAGATAGAAGAATAATTTTGCAATCATTATAGTTTTTTCTACTTATTACTCATTTTAAATGGATGCGTCCTAAAACAGGCAAGTGAATTATAAAGTTTCATAATACCTAAAACCATAACCAAATACAAGCTGATGCGCTCAGAGCACATCTGCAAATCTGCAGTCAGATTCCATGAAAATCACCCAACTATGCTTAGCTAGATGATTGACCTTGCAAAGAACATAATTTTGATGATGTTTACAAAGGTTAACATAAATCACACGTCTTTTAGTTAAATTTTCTGTAGTTGTACAATGAGCATATCAGATCAATCCATAAAAACATGATACGGTAGAAAATATCACGACAGCACTTGAGTTGTTCCTGAACGAATCAGAAACCTAAAACACTGCTCATGAGCAAATACTTCAAGGTGAACAAATTTCCAGGCACTAAGGAGATCTTGAGACCATGCTCCAGCCATACGGTTAGCATTTACATATGAAAATCAGCCAAGTAGCCATAAAATTATCAGAGTTGATATTACACTAGTACTAGATCCCCATGGTCCTATTTCCTCCATCACCATATACAAAGCTTAAGCTACGAGTAGCAAGAGTAATCAAAATGGCCCGGATTCAAGTTCTGAGTTCCATCATTCTACGGACACTAAAATGCCAGCCAAAGGCTGAATCTTAGTTTCCCATGTGAAAAATTTGGCAGGGTTACTCATGTGTCAGTGGAAAACATCTCCAGCTGCCCAAAAGTTTCGTAAGTTCATTTTTCTCAATACCCACATCCAATGCTAAGCCAAACAGCATTTACTTTTGCCATAATGTGGGAAGACATCTGACAAGTTTTTCAATGGCATATCATGCTTTATAACTTCTTAGAGTCGAGATTTGTTTAAAGCACCAACCGCATTTCACCCTCAGCCAGCCAATATTGTTTTCTGTCATTAAGCAGGACCCGTGATCCCATCAATCATGAAGAAGAATTCACTTAATTACCCATATAAACCCAGATGTACACTGAAAATTTATACAAGTTGAAAAGATAATATACAGAAACAAGACATAAATAGGACAGAATACTTGCAAGATTCAATTGTTTTACATGAATCATCTTGACTATCCTGGACGTTAAGAAGAGCGAAACTTCTTTGTTGACTATGCTGTGTAATTTAACAATGTGTTAGCCTTAATGATTAGCAAAACCATTTCACTTGTTTCTACTTGTAGTCAAAGCAAATTTTCCACTGCCTCCATGTGCTCTATTGAAATCCAGTCTGCTGCATTTCCACCAGCAGAACTGGTCCAGCAAAAGCTGGTTCTCATACAACATGCTACGGTATGGTATGGGGCTCAGCCGTACAGCTACTTCAGTAGATAGAATTCTGCAAAAATGTATTTCACAACATTAAAAAGTAATATTCCTGGAAAAAAAAAAAGTAAAAGGGCAGTCCAGTATGGTTTTCTCTTGGCTTGAAAATTGGTCCACCAGTTGCAACTTTTAACCATAAACTGTGAAAATGAACAACAATTAATCATAGACTCCCCCCCCCCTCCCTTTTAGGGTTTACAATAGGACCAAAACAAATCTCAAGCACCAGATATTTAACAAATGCAAGAATTTCGAAGTCATTTGGACAACTATTAGAGCCAAAGCCATTTGACCATTTGGATGACCTTTATAAACTGTGGTCATTCAATCGTAGATGCTCCCAGAATGGATGATAGTTTACATAATTAAGCAACCAAAGTCAAAATCTTAAAGAGAAGATCATAGCAGGAATCAAATAACTTGAATATAGTGGTGCCAAAGAAAGCAAAGCAAACATTTCTTGACATTACAAAACATGTTATAATACATTATGTGAAATTATTCACCAGTAACCTACTGTTCCTCTATATATTACTATTCATATAATTATTCAACACATATTTGTGGTGTGAGGCTCAACCACTTCTTGAACTAAAGAAGACCCACTCTCCTTTTTAACAGAACATCAGGTTTGGTTTTAAAAACATTGGCACCTCTAAAACCTATCACCAACATGCCAAATAGCACCTAAGGAAAAATGAAATCAAAAATTTTAAAAGGTGAAAAGGATGCATGAGAACATACAGATAGGCAAATCAGAATTGTTATATAATCAACATGAACAAGCTAAAAGAGCCCATTTGTCAATCAATTGTATCTTAAACTTGGGGTTCTCGATTTTAACTGTTCACAAAATAAAGATGGCTCTTTATCATTTACTTTAACAATTCTGCAGGGGTATCAGACATGTCTATGTTTCAGAAAGCTGCCAACTGAGCCAAAGCTTGAATTAGCTTTGAAGATGGAAGTTCTCGCAATTTATCACAAGGTCAAGGAAGTTCTCATTATCGGCTACAGGAAAATTTTTCCTCACCTTGGTAGCAGCTGCTTCACTGCCAGCTTTTATATGCTGCTCATATAAATGATGATACTTTGCAGGAATGTAGTCATCAAATCCATTAACAATAGCCAGGAACATAATAAGATCTTTAAAGGCCACAATTGGCACTAAAGGGATATTTATATTTACGAAGAAAATGACAAATGCAGGGGCAGCTAGCTGGAGGAAAAATGGATAAGCACAAGAGTGTGTAAGGAAAGAACCTTTTGTAATAAATAACAATATTCCACTCATTTGGATTAACAAGTACTTTTTATCTGCCATGTCTTTTCAATGTTAGACATTTTTATATCCACTTTCTTGAACACTCTCAATCTCAACTGCACTTTTGGAGCAGCAATTAACATATTGCCAAAGGATAGCGTTACAACTTCCTTACAATCCTCCCAACATAAGCAGAGCCCCACATGCTCCAAGCCCAAATACCCACAAGCCCAGTGCCGGTTAATCTATAATAGCATAGAGCAAGCACATGGAGTCTCAGCAACACAAATTGATTAAAGCAAGCATCTTAGAGATGTCACTTTCATTTTACAAAGAAAATGGCAAATGACCAAACACTTACGTCTCTTTATAATTATCTATCACCAAAATTTTCTTCTACATGGCCTCCTAGGCAATGGATAAGGCATTCCAGGGCATGAGCTTCTTAATGTAAGTGCTCTTGTAAATGTCCTTTAACTCTTTAGTCAACTTTCTTAGTAAGCCCCTATAGATTGTTTCCCTTTTTCATTTTTTTTTTAATCGAAAAAGAAAAAATTTATTCCCAGGAAAAGAAACACAAAAATGGGGAAGAAGCACCAAGAAGCCTCCACCATCAACAGATTATTTTTTTCTTCCCAAACACAGCAAGACAAAGTAATAATGGAGACACCTGAGCATTGATTATGGGATTTATAGGTTGGATTTTATGGCCATCTTAGTTAAATGAGATTTTACTGGGGAAATATTGCAAACGGTAGGTTAGTTACTAATCTTTGGATCATTTTATAATCCAGCTTTGCTAGGGAGAGCTTTATTGTTGATGAGGAAAATTGTGAACAGTGATAGTTGCAGAGTATGGTCCAGATGTCTTTAGGACAACAAGAGGCATGCCAAAAGCAAATAAATAAATAAATAAATAGAAATCACAAGAACTAGGGGCGAATTTGGAACTAGGATGTGGGTTGAGGTGTGGTGGTACCTTAGGTTCCGCCTGCAAAACAAATTGTTGATCAATGATCAAACACTTTCAAGGATTGCTGCCCTATCTCTTTGTATGTGACAGAGATTGAGACACCACTGTGTCACACACCGACATTTTGATGCACCCATGCAGTTTATAACTCTTGACTTAAACCAGCCTTCACCTTCCAAGATCCTCTATACCTATCTCAATATGGGACAATGTGATTCATTTCTGGTTTTGGCAACCCTGAGCCATCATCAACTTGGGGAGAAAGGTACAAAATGTATAACTTATGAGACATGTTCAGTACTGATGGTTACAAATGTAAGGAAGTGAGACATAGAAGTAAAGAAGAAATGCTTTGTGGAAAGTTTATTCTTATGGAGGATACTTTGCAAGATGGAAAAGATTGATTCAAGTTAAAGAAATACATACATACATACATATATACATAGATACATATGCATATTATATATATATATATATATATGTGTGTGTGTGTGTGTGTATAGATATATATCAACAACCAAACCTTTATCCCACTAAGTGGGGTCGGCTATATAGATTTTTCTACACCATTGTAATCTATATTGTATCATATCTTTATCTATATTTAGATAATTCATATCATATTTTATTATTATTATCCAAGACTTTTTAGCTCTTCCTCTCCCTTGGTTAATATGAGTACTTATCATAGTCTTGCATCGCCTTATTAGAGTTTCAATTGGTCGCCTATGTATGTGCCCATATCATCTTAATAGTGTTTTCCTCAATTTTTCTTCTATAGATACAAACCCAACTTTCTCTCTAATATACTCAATTTTTATCTTGTCCGTCCTTATGTGTCCACACATCCACGTTAATATGTTCATCTTCGCAACTGCCATCTTCTACTTGTACTTTTGGTTCATTGCCCAACATTCAAATCCATACAATAAAGCAGGTCTAATTGTCATTTTGTAAAACTTCCCTTTAAGCTTTGGAGGTATCTTTCGATCAAATAGAATAACCGATACACTTCTCTATTTAGGCCATCTTACTTGTATTCTATGTGATACATCATTTTTAATCCCTTCATCTTTTTGTAAAATTGATTTAAGTGCTTAAAACTGACTTACAGATAATTCTTCATCTACTATCTTAACCCTTGTCTCACTAACACTAGTATTACTAAACTTAAATTTTATATATTCTGTTTTTACCTTACTAAATCTAAATCTTTTCACTTCCAATGTTTCCCTCCAAAATTCGCTTCTTCACGTGTCTCATCCACCAAGATAATGTTATCTGCAAACAACATGCACTATGGTATCATATCTTGGTGTGTCTGGTGAGTTTGTCTATAACTAGTGTAAAAAAAATAGGGACTTTTGACCCTTGATGTAGCCCTATTTTTATTGGAAACTCTTTGGTTAATCCACCTAATGTCCTCATTTTTGTCATCACGTCCTTGTATATGTCCTTGATCACTTCGATATACGTTACACTTACACTTGTCTTGTTGAAAGCTTGATATCAAAACAAAAGAATGATTAAAAGAACAAACAAATGCATTTGTATTAATTGAAGAACATAAGAACTTTTCTAGAATATAAAACAATCAATGCAAGAGAACACAACTTCTTACTTGTTTACAAAATGAGGAGAGGAGTCCTATTCATAGAGAATATCAGCCAACTAGTTAGTAGAGACAAAAAAACTAGCCGATAAAGAGAAAACTTGCCGATAAGGAGAAAAAAACTAACCATTAGAAATTCTCTCCAAAATACCATTGGTAGAGTGAGCTATGTTATAGGCCTTTTTCAGCTTCTTTGGGCTTCCATTTTGCACCTTAAGGACTCTCCTTGGATTTTAGTCAAGGCTGAAAGGCAGCAATATTATGGGCTTTGGTTCTGGCTAGATTGGGCCAGAACCCCAAACGCCGAAAATATTTTCTAGGTTATGTTCCTCGTTTCCTTTGGGCAATCTCTTGTGCCTTCACTTGAGCTGATTGCACTCCATATTTTCAACACTCCCCATCAAGTTTGGCAAATAGATGTCTATAGAACCTAACTTGCTAAAGATGTCGTGAAGGTGACAGGCTATAGTTCCTTTGGTGAAGATATCAACAAACTGCTTATTACTCTTTATGTGCAAAGTGACTATAGTTTTTTCTTCAACCTTCTATCGTACAAATTGACAATCAACTTTTATATATTTCGTTCTTTCTTGGAAGACAGGATTGGAGGCGATGTGGATTGCAAACTGATTATTGTAGAGGAGTTTAACTAGGAATGTGATTGGAAACCCCAACTCTTCAACCAGAGCATTCAGCTAGACAATTTCACTGTTGCTGCTGCCATGACTCAATATTCAGTTTGTGCACTAAATCTTGAGACAAACGATTGCTTCTTGCTCTTCTAGGACACCAAGTTTTGTCCAACAAACATATAATAGCCCGTGGTGGATCTTGTCCTTTTGAGTCACCAGCTCAATCAGTGTTATGATAACCCATGATCTCTGAACTTTGGTTGTTCTTCATCTAGATCCATCTTCTTGGAGTTCCTTTGAGATATCTTAGAATCTTTTCTGCTGCTTGCCAATGTCGCATCTTAGGAGTGTACATATGCTAACTAATTTGGCTAAAAACATATGCAATATCGGGTCTGATAGTAGTCAAGTAAATAAACTTCCCAATAAGTCTCTGGTATCTTGACACAGCTATGAAGGCTGATCATCCTCTTTTGCTTCATCAGTGGTTGAGACAAGCTAATGGTTGGTCTTACTCCTAATTTACCTGTTTCCTGTCATAGGTCAAGAACATACTTTCTTTGAGATAGGACAAACCCCTTGATAGAGTAGGTGAGTTCTATTCTTAGAAAATACTTTAGTAACCCAAAATCTTTAACTTCAAATTTAGATTTAAAGAATTTTCTTACTTAATCTACTTGGCTTGAGTCATTTCCAATAACTATGGTGTCATGACATACATGAGTACAGTAGTGATTTTTCATTTTCAGTTTTAGTGAATAACGATGAATCACTATTGTATTTTCTAAAGTTGTTACTAAGAAGAGTTAAGTTTTGCGTACCAGGCTCGTGGAGATTGTTTGAGATCGTAGATGGCTTTCGTTAGTCTACACATCTTTCCTTCATACTTTTGGGGAAGACCTTGGGATAGATAGATGTAAACTTTCTCTTCTAGTTCTCCTTATAGAAAGGCATTCTTAACATTCAACTGATACATCAGCAATCTTCAATTGATGGCAAGGGACATAAGAACTCTGATGGTGCTCATCTTTGCAACGGAAGCAAAAGTCTCCGTGTAATCCACCCAATAGGTCTAAGTGAATCCCCTGACTATAAGTCTGGCTTTGTACCGCTCGATTGAGCCATCACATTTATGCCTAATCTTGTAGACCCATTTGCATCCCACCACTTTCTTTCCCCTTAGGAGAATTGTTATTTCCCAAATCCCATTTTGAATGAGAGCGTCCAGATCTTCTTTCATCCCCTTCCTGCATTCTGGGTGATCAGTGGCCTCTTTGAGCCTCCTGGACTCTTAAGCTTGGTCAATGCCACTCAAGAATGTTTGGTAACTCAGGGAAACATTAGTTATAGTATAAAAATTAGAGATGGAATGTGAGAACACCTTAAAGTAATAAACCTTATAGTTCATCCATACATATAGGGGAAGCCTCACCCTAGTTGACCTTCTGAGAGGTGGAGGATATGGTGGTGAGTCACTTGGTTCCTCTTCTTCTTCGGTTGTGGGAGAGTGATTGTGAGATTGATCTTCCCCTTGCTCCTTGTTTTCCTCTAAATTAGAAGATACAGATCCACCATCTTCACTTTGTTCAAGGTTTTTTGGTTCCAAAATAAAACTCATTTTTTACAAATATCACATTTTTTTAACGTGGATATTTTGTTAGTCACAGAATCGAGACTTATATATCCTTTTTGAAAAATTGCATATCCTATAAACATGCAACGTCCACCCTTTCTATCCAGTTTATCCCTAAATTGTTTTAGGACATGTGCATAACAAATACATCCAAAACCCTTAAGGTGAGAAATGTTTGACTTAGTTTTTCTAATTAACTCCAATGGTGATTTCCCTTGGAGTATTTTAGTGGGAAGTCGATTGATAAGGTGAACAATCACTACAAAATTCTTTAGGGGTGTTAGCATTCAACATTATAGTTCTTGCCACTTTGAGGCAATATCGATTCTTATGTTCGGCAACTCTATTTTGTTGAGAAGTATATGAACAATAAGTTTGGTAAATCATTCCCTTTTCTTCTAGAAAAATTTCTAAAATCATCACTTATGTATTCTCCACCATTATCGGTTCTAAAAATCTTAACATTTGCACTATATTGTTTGGTGACAAACATAAGGAAGTTTTTAAAAGCTGCAAATGCTTGTGCCTTAATGAAGAGCATATAGACTCAAGTGTATCTAGTTTTACAATCAATAAAGGAGATAAAGTAGTTGTAACCTCTTCTGGGTGTAATAAGAGACGTCCAAATATTTGAATGTACTAGATCAAAGCATTTTTATATATGGTTTCAAAACATGGGTAGTACATTCGTGTTTCTTTCCCAAATATGCAAACTTCACGTGGTTTATTTTTATAATTTTTTGTTGGAAATAGACATTTTAAAGCCTACCCACAAAGATATCTTAATCTAGCATGTCACGGTAAGTAGCCATCTTCTTGGCATGTTTGAAGTGCATGATTATCTTGATTCAAAAAATATTGATTGTTCCTCATCGATCCTTTGTCAATCACTTGATTTGTCTTGTGATCTTGAAAAACAACCGCTCTAGCACCAAAGACAACTTTTCAATTAAGGTCATTAGTTATTTTGCTAATGGACATTAAATTAAAAGTGAATTCTGGAATATATAAAGCCTCAGTATTTTTCCCAAAAAATTATACTTCTCCTAAGTTTTTAATATGCAAATCATTTCCATTAGCAATTTTAACTAATTTATGGCCAAGTAATGGTTCTATTCTTTTAATATTTTCTTTATCCCTAACCATTTGAAAATCACAGGCTTAATTTACCACTCATTCCTTGGAATTTAAAGAAGAGTTTAGACAAGTACCTTGGCCATTCATAAAAGACTTAACTTGTCAGAGTATCTTTGTAAGCTCATTAATAGCATCTCCAAGTGTCGCGTTTTGAGCCATGGCTGAGGAGGTTTAGGGCTGCCTTTTCTTTTGATGTAGAAGGGTGGGCCAGGCGCAACGATGAAGTCTCTCCATTGTGTTCTGGAGATTCAGGGTTCGAATCAACCTCCTTACCACAAAAAAAAAAACAAGGGGAAGGTAGGGTGTCTAGGTATTTTCTTTGCCAGACCCCACAATATGAGAGTTTCAGCACTGGGTACACTCTTTTTTCTTCTTTTTGACGTAATCCGACACCAAGTGTGGGGGAAGACTCCAGCACTTCTCTTTGATGTGCCCTAGTTTCTTACAATATGAGCATATTCTGGGCTGTGAGGAGTTCTCTTCTTGGGCTTCAATCTTGACTTGTTGAGCTTTGTTGGCAACTTGATCTTCTACATTTGCTTTGAAAGCATGGCCTTCACTTTGGTGTTTTGGGAAGATTCTTCTAGCCTCATGTTTGCATCGGCCCTTTGAACCATGTACCTCACTTCCCGGTAGAAAGGGAAGTCCTTTGTCCTCAGAATCTCCTGGCGAACATGACTGAAAGCTTCTCCTAGAGAGATGAGAAGACCAAAGGACTTGTCTTCGTGCTTTTCTTCATTGCAAGACATTAAGGTCAATAGTAGTTGGCCTTAATGTCTCCAATTCGTTTCAAAGGTCCTCATACTCTCCAAACAATGAGAGCCTTTCCCTCTTTTCGGATATTTTAAATTTGCTTCTTGATTTAAAATATCTTTCCCAGATTTGTTTGTTGGGCATAAAGGCCATACATTTGATCCCATAGTGTTTTTGAATTTGAAGCAAAAGTGACCATATTTCTACGAACTTGATCCGTAGAGCTAGAGATAAGTATGAAGACCTAGTCATCTTTTCTCTTCCACTCCTCATATGCTGGGTTTGATTCTTCCATAAACGTTTTTATGACATGTTCAAGAAGGTTCCTTGAATTCAAGGACTTTTTTACATGAGCTGACCATTGAAAATAGTTGAAAGAATTTAAAGTGATGGAAGAAAGGGGTCGAGCATGAACAGGTTCTGGTTTTTGCAAGAAAGACTCAAGCAATCTTGGAATTGATTCGGTTGAAGAGGTTGGGATTTTACCTTGCTCCGGTACCATGTTGAATGCTTGAGATCAAAACAAAAGAATGATTAAAAGAACAAACAAATAAATTTGTATTAATTGGAAAACATAAGAATTTTTCTAGAATATAAACGATCAATGCAAGAGAAGGTAACTCTTTGCTTGCTTACATAATGAGGAGAAGAGAGTTCTATTTATAGAAAATACCTGCCAACTAGCCAGTAGAGAGAAAACATACCGATAAAGAGAAAAAAACTAACCGTTAGAAATTCTCCCAAGATGCCCTTGGTAGAGTGGGCTGTGTTATGGGTCTTTTCTTGGCTTCTTTGGGATTCCATTTTGGACCTTAAGGTCTCTCCTTGGACTTTAGACAAGGCTGAACAGCAGCAATATTATGGGCTTGGGTTTTGGCTAGATTGGGACGAAACCCAAAAACTCTGAAACATTTTCAGGGTTATTTTCGTGGCTTCCTTTAGGCTAGACTTATGGCAATCTCTTGGGCCTTCACTTGAGCTGATTGCATTCCATATTTTCAACACTTATTTTCTAAAATTCTCCACATAATTTCCCTATGAACTCTGTCATATGCCTTTTTTAGGTCAATAAACACCATGTATAAATCTTGTTTCTTCTCCCAATACTTCTCAATTAATTGTCTAAGGAGGTGTATAGCTTCCATCATCAACCTTCCAAACATAAATCCAAATTGATTCTCAGTTACCTCGGTCTCCTTTCGTAGTCATCTTTCGATCACTCTTCCCCAAAATTTCATGGTATGGCTCATTAGTTTAATATCCCTATAATTTGCACAATTTTATATGTCGCCCTTGATTTTAAATAAGGATACTAAAATACTCTCTCTCCACTTATTAGACATTTTTTTCGTACTCAATATCATATTGAATAACTTCATAAGCCATTCAATACCCCGTTTCCCTAGACACTTCCATACCTCTATCGGGATATCATTCAGTCCAACTGTTTTTCCATTTTTCATCATTTTCAAAGCCTCTTCAAATTCTGAGAGTTGAATTCTTTAATAAAAGTTCATATTTCTATACTTATCTGACCTACTAAGTTCACCTAAGCTAATTTGATCATCTTGACCTTTATTAAACAGTTTATAAAACTACCTCTTTCATCGCTCTTTTATTTCTCCATCATTCACTAACACCCTATTCGATTCATCCTTATTACATCTTATTTATGTAAAATATCTTATTTTCATCTCCTCATTTTAGCTATTTTATAGATGTCTGTTGAGTAAAATAAATTTTAATAATGATTAAGAGTTATTAAAAATAATTAAGGTTAATTATTTGAAGTTTTAAAAGTTTAGAAAAATTGTTAAAATTAAAAATAGAATGAGCAAGTCAACTTGAATCATAGAGAAGTCGACCTACACACCTAGAATGCCTAAACCTAAGGAGTCGACCTATTCTTTGCGTAAGTCAACCGATCAAGTTATCAAGTCAACCTAAGATTCAAAGTTTGAATTTTAACCAAGTATAGAACATCACTAGTCGACCTAAGAAGTGGACAAGTAGACCTGAGGTACACAAACCTCAAATATCTAAGTTTGGAACA
The DNA here is from genome assembly GCA_037126225.1 of Dillenia turbinata. Lineage (NCBI taxonomy): Eukaryota > Viridiplantae > Streptophyta > Magnoliopsida > Dilleniales > Dilleniaceae > Dillenia > Dillenia turbinata. Next base: position 15,812,049 of record JBAMMX010000028.1, read on the forward strand.
TAACTAAGTTAACTTGCATAGGAGACCAAGTCAACCTAAGGATTTTAAATCTCAGAAGTCTAATTCTGTAACATAACTAAATCAACCCACCAAATTGACAAGTTAACCTAACCCTTGGCCAAGAAAGACCATAAATTGACCTACCTTCCCACATGAACCTGAGTTAAGTCGAACCAACATTCGAATAAACAAGTCGACCTAGAGGTTACACAAGTCAACATAGACCTAGATAAGTCAACCTACCACATAAGTGAGTCGACCGGGGAAAACAGTTCTAAAATTTTTCTAAGTATGGATTACCGTGAGTCGACTCAAGGATAGAGTGAGTTGACCTAAATAAATTAGCTCTCAAAAACCTAACTCCATAACTTAACTAAGTTGACCTAAGAGATTTGATGAGTCGATCTATGAAAACATAGTCTCATAAACATATTCTAAAACTTAACCAAGTCGATCTAGACATTACACAAGTCAACGGGACCTATATGTTAAAATACCATAAGTCAACCCGGCAAATACACGTCGACCCGGCCTGGGAAAGATAAGAACATAAGTTGACCTAGCCAAATATCAAGTCAACCTGGTCAAATAAGCTCTCAAAAATGCAATTTCTAAAACACAAATCGACCTATAGTTAAGACATGTCGACCTAGGCACAAAATTTGTACTATAAGTGTTGACTTAACATTGTTTTGAAGTGACACTCACTTACACAAGCTGACCCACGAAAAGCACAAGCCGACCCGACTATCTTATAGAATGCAAGCAAGTCGACCCACAGCCATATCAAGTCGACCTGAGCATCTCAAAATACAAAGACAAGTTGACTCATCTCCATAACAAGTCAACTCATCCCCTATATACGCTCCACCCCAACAACATATAGAATAAAATTGAAGTTTTAAATATGTAGAAAAGGTGAGCAAATTTTTAAAAGGTCCATTCGCAGCATTTGAGATTTCTACAATTAGATACAATTACTTTCTTGCACCCAGTCATTATCTGTATAACTTTTCAATATTCATTACCCACATGCCCTATCTCTCTAAAAATTAGCTTATTAAGGAGGCCCAAGCACATGGTTGGGAGGATGCCTACTCCATATATAAAGATGAAAAATAAAAAAAGCAGAACTTATCCCTAGTCTGGAGGAAAATTCTTATGTTTTTTTGGGTCCATTAACAACTATGAAACCTGGCCTGGACTCAGAAGACATAAATTGGCTCCAAGACTCTTTACTTTCAGTATGACAAAAACTTGACAAGCACAAACAACAAATGAAAGACTAAATCACCATCTTCATTTATATCTCTGATGCACATATACATAAATAAACTAAGAAGATATCCTACACACATGAAATAAATACAACCTATTTACAGATGCTAAAGCAAGCATTGCCTGCAACAAGCTTATAATGTTGACAAGGATGCTTTCTACGTTTCCCGCAAAGGTTACAGCAGGCATTTGTTTGTACTTTTCCAAGAAACAAACTCACCTCATCATGAATGCACAATTGCGCTCGTGATCCTAAAACAACCATCTTGGGCCTGTATGTCCCCCAGAATCAGAAGAATTAGTATTCATAGTGTCAAATTATAGTACTTAATTATCTGTCAAGTTCAAATACATTTAGCACCACAAAAGCAAGCAGATTTTGGAGAGCAATGCAAACATATGCAGAGGAAATCAAAATTTTTGTGCAAATAAAACAAGCATCTCATTTTGATGCATTATGATACCATGAATGTGTGCAGGCTGAAGATGCCCAAAATGCAGAAAAAAGAAGTTAGAAACCTATGAAGCAGGGATATGGACATTGAACATGGGATACCATGCAACCCACCAAATTTAGAGAAAATTTTACACAATTATAAATTGCAAAATGCCGAATTGTGTCATGTCAAAAGAACGTTCCAACACAGATGGACATGCTTATTTTTTAACATTGTCTGTGCAGTATAAATAGAAACAAAAAGGAAAAACAAATTGTATTAAATAACAGTCAAACCTTATAGAAGCATCATCTAGAAGTTCATGCAAACAACAAATTGTACATAAAGTCCGCTAAGGTGGATAAAATATGGAATAATCACATGGATTCAAACAATTAAGCAGGCTTCTGTACCTAAATATACATGTGAAGATATAGTATATGCATCATAGTTAGACATATTATCACATTTGATAATCTTTAGATATTCTCGTATCATAATCATTTCAAAAGAACATAAGATTTGAATTGAGTTATCATCCCTAAAACTTTAGAGCAATGAAAACATTCATAATTGAAATTTAAGAAGTGCATAAGAGTAAAAGATACCCTCAAAACAAATATATATATATATATAGATATATAGATACATATATATATATATAGCCATTCACTACATAAAAGGTTAATGCACTTTTCACCTCATTCAAAATTAATACACGAGAAACTGTAGACTAATAGGTGCTTCATCAGCATTCATTAACAAAAGTATTATTAAACATTTCTATCATTTGTGGGCATGCAAACAGGGGCCCAAAAAAAAAAAAAAACGTTGTATGTAAACACGTTTTGAGACTATGATAAAGAATATGAAGACAAAAAAATGGCAGAGATGGACTTAACCTATAATTAGTTCTTTTTAACTCTTGAATCACTTGACATAGCTGGCTGTGGGTTCGGGTTGTATACACAATGGAGAGCAGATGTGTTTCTGCAGGCTGTGATGATGGTTGCCATGATAGCTGTGAAAATGGACCATCTAAATCCTCGTCTCCTGCTTTCCGGCCTTTCCTCTCAATGTTACCGGTTGAAAACACACCAAGACTTTGCCGCCAAGCTAGTGTAGCACAAAGAAGACACAAGGTTTTCCCAGTGCCACTAGGACTCTCCAACAGTGCATTGGAACCCTGATGTGTCAATTTATACAGATCCATTCAGGTAATCAGATGCTGCTAAATTCTGACAGCCACCCATTGAATACTTAAAAGCGGATAAAAGGTTACCCCAGGATAGACGACAACTTATGAGTCTGTTTGTTTAGGATGAAGAATGGTAGGATGAAAAATTCTTTTTGTAAAGTGGAAGGAAGGAAGCCCGTCAATCCATTCCTTTCAAATTCAAACAATTGGGTTTATTCCATTCACTTCATTGCCTTCCCTTCCTCCCTTTGTAGCCAGACAATGGGAGGTAAAATCAATTTTTTTCCTGCCTGCAACTTTTCCTACCTATTTTCCATCCCTTTAACTAAATATGGCTTTAAACAAGGGGCAAATTCAAATCCCTCATTCAGGTGCTCCTTTTAAGATATTAAAAAAATGGGTATGCATAAAATCCTTACCCAAATCCAAGGTTCCAAAAGTAGAGCTTGTCTCTCTCCATCTCCTCTCAGAGAGAGGGAAAATCCTCAACTTTTCAGTGCACTAAACCTTCTCTCTCCTCCTTCTGAGTTTTCCAATAAACTCAATTCGCACATCATGTTCCCAAACAAGTGCTTTGTACGGATTTAACATAATTAAAAAAAAAAATTCTTAAAACAACACAGTGGGAGAAGTAATTTCAAAGTTAGCCCATGTGTCGCGTCTTGAAGACACGATATAGTATATCGCGTCTTCAAGACGGACATAGGCATGTCACGCCTTGAATATGCAACTAAAGACACGACATTCGCCTCCTCTAGGCATGTCTTCAAGCCTCCATCTGTCAGTTGCTTCTTCCGTGGGTTCAAGACCAAAGCCCTTGGTTGCCTTCCCAAAGCCATCAACCTATGGATTGGCAACTCCCTTTCACACAGATGTTCTCACGTCTATATCCTTTCCAGCCAGCATTTCCAAGAATTCCTCCTCCTCAAGTTTTCGAAGAATTCCAAAAAGAAATCAGCATTTCCAAGAATTTCCAAGAACCCCTCAGTTTTCCAAGAATTCGAAAACTGTTGTTTCTGGGCTCAAGCATTTCCTCCTCTTCCCTCCCACCGACCGATGTCCACGGCCTCTACATCCACCATTACCCTGCTGCTTCCTACTACTCGTTTCCAGACGGAAGAATGTCACGTCTTGAAGATGTGACATACATGTGCCAGGTTTGGAATTACTTCCCCTGTTGTGTTGTTTTAAGAAATTTTTTTTTAATTATGTTAAATCCGTACAAACTCTCCCAAACAAGTTACGTTAAATTCTTGCATTCCAAATTAATCGATTTCAAATAATTATATTTCAAATACTTGTCCTAATATCATTTTGCTCCTTTTAGATCAAACCAGAATTAGAATTAGATACATATTGAATGAAATCCCCAAAAGGAAAAAGGGATTAAGGGTACAGCTGGGAACTCAACAAGAATAGTGTTAGAATTTCATTTGTAATCAAACGAGAAAAACGGAATCAAAATGTCGATACTTACGTCTTGAAGAGAATGGATGACTTTTTTCCATGTGCCCGAGTTGGCACTCGTATGCTTCGAACGGAAAATTGACTTGGATTCCCCGAATTTTGTAGGTCGGCATATTTTTTAGAACTTCGATCGCTTCGAGAGAAAAAATTGGAGAGAGTTGTCGGACTGAGAAGAGAACTTATTTTTAGGGTTTGGGTCGCAAGCCCTCAAACCCTAATGATGAAGATGAAATGGGGTTATTTTCCTTGGGTCGTCTGAAACGGCGTCGTTCGTAGTGTGGTTCGAATGCGGGGCTCGATTGTGCTGCAGTCGTGGAGAGAGCATCATCTGTAGTGTCGTTTGATCCCCCGCCCCCCCTTTCATTTTCATTTTAAACGATATCATGTGCTTCAACTAGACCCGGCTGGTTCACGTCTGGCCTGAACAAGGATCGAACCGCTGGTTCAACCCAAAACGACTTCAGTTTTGCAACAAACAAATTCTAGATTAACTTTGGATTGAAATCTTTCCAAAGTTTTTCTAAAAGAAAATTGTATTAATTCTTTAAAAATGCCTTTTTACTAGTTTCGATATCATTTTCATCGTTCTATCAGAAATTAATTATCGCCCTTTTTTAATTTTAAAGAGTTAAAATAATTTAAATCCTTAAATTATTCTTTTTCGAAGGTTTAACTATCAAATTCTTTTGTTCCTTCTAGTTTAAGTTTTTTCTCCAAAAAATGAAATTATTATTGTATTAATATTTTTATAAATTAAAGAGTCACACCTAATTTCAGTTGAGGTAACTTAAATTTTCAAATGGGGTTGTCTCTTAGGTTGTGCTTGAAACTAATTGGAAATATATATATATATATATATATATATATATATATTGTGAATTTTGACTTTGATTCAAACTTTTGTTGCTTCGATACAAATATAAATATATATATGCATGTATATATATATATGGATTTCAACTCTAAAATTTGATATTAATATTCTATTTGTTGTTTGTTATATGCGAAATAGAATGTGATTAATAAAAATAAAATATATTAAATATATGAATAGCACAAACAAACAGGTTAAAAAATGCAATATATATTCTAAATATTTTCAAAGAACATAATTAAATTACTTGTATAATTTTATTAAAAGTTTTATGTCCAAAATTCTAAACCATTTTAGAGCAATTTCCATAAATCAACTTTGTCTCAAATTCATCCATCACGATAACCCTCCCTTGAGTTAGCAAACCTAGCAAGACTCCTCGAACTTATTTAATATTTACGTAGATTAAAACAAATTAAATCAAAATATGTCTATTTCTTAAACTTATTTTTTGAATTTTTTAAATTCAATATTAGAAAAGAAAATCCAATTTTGGTAATGTTATTTATAGTCCCTCAAAATATTTCCCTTGATCTTTATAAAAAAATTACTTTTTATATTCAATTAGTATTTAAAATTATATTTTAATTAATTAATTTAAATATTATCAGATTTAAATTAAAAAAATTATTTTAATAAAGTATTTTTTATTAAAAAAATATTTCCGTTTGATGGTAATCGGATGACGAGTCAAAGTAAAGAAGGCCCAAGACAAGGCCCATGAAAAATTTCTAAAAAGGGAAAAAAAATAATAAATAGAAGGCAAACGTGAAAAGCACGAACGATGAGTAAGAGCAAAGTCCCGTCGATCTTTCTGGAATCTTAGGGCCAACTCTAGACACATCTAGCACCACGGACGGAAACACCCCCCCTTCTCTTTCTCTTTCTTCAAAAAGAAATTCATTCAACACAGTCGATATTTCAACACAACTCTTCTTCTCTCTCTCTCTCTCTCCCCTCAATATAAGGGCTCTCTCTCTCTCTCTCTCTCTCTCCCTGTCTCGTCACACACACCCGCTCTCTCTCTATAAAATCCAGAGACGTCTACCCACTCTCTCTCTTTCCTCATATTCTGAAGCGTCGTCGCTTTTTCTCGCGGCGCGTTCGATCTGCTCCTTCGCTCTCCGTCTCTCTTTCTGAGATCGCAACAGGTACGACTCGAAACCCTAATTTTTTTTTTTGTAAGATATAGATCGAGTTCGATTACTCTGTATTTTAATTGCAGATCTGCGTTTTGCATGCACTGTGTTGATGTTGCGTTGTCCTTGATAAGATTCTGCTACTCAGATTTGTTGCTGTCCGATTTTCTGCTTATTATAATGGTTGAAGATTTGAGTTTTTAAGTGTTCTTGTTAATTGTTTGAAAAATTGAATACGTGGTTATTATCAATTGTGATTGTTTTTGAGTAAATTCATGTAAATAGTATGTTTAAGATAAGCATTGGGAGCTGAATTGCTTGTAACTGTTGTTTGTTTCCAAGTGTACCTTTATGGTTTGTCATTGTGTTATGTATTTGTTTGGTCAATTATTTGACGACTATGGTTCGTTTATCTTGGGTTTCTGGTGACTATGCATTGGTTATGTTCTTTTTCTTGGAGATTGATGGAAATATTGGTTTGACTTGGTCTGGTTAAGTTAATTCGAAATTATGTGATTGTAATTTGTTAGGTGTATTCGTTTGGGGGAATTGTGGGAAAGTTATTTGATTTGATGTTTTGGGTTGCATTTTTTTTATAATTTCTAATTATGTGTATTGTGTTCTGATTGTTGGCAATATCAGCTTGATTTAGTTGTTGAAGACAATGAGCGTGGTCGGATTTGATTTCGGTAATGAGAGAGGTGTTGTTGCTGTTGCACGACAAAGAGGGATTGATGTCGTGCTCAATGATGAGTCAAAGCGTGAGACACCAGCGGTGGTGTGCTTTGGGGATAAGCAGCGGTTTATTGGGACGGCTGGGGCTGCATCTGTTATGATGAATCCCAAGAACTCTGTGTCACAGATTAAAAGATTGATTGGCAAGCGATTCTCAGACCCGGAGCTTCAAAGTGATCTGAAATCATTTCCCTTTATGGTGACTGAAGGGCCTGATGGGTTCCCCTTGGTTTATGTGAGATATTTGGGAGAGCAACGCCAATTTACGCCCACACAACTGTTGGCAATGGTGTTGTCAAATCTTAAGAGCATAGCAGAAAAGAATTTAAACGCGGCTGTTGTTGACTGTTGTATTGGGATTCCGGCTTACTTCACTGATCTCCAGAGGAGGGCTGTTCTGGATGCAGCCACAATAGCAGGTTTGCACCCTCTTAGATTGCTCCATGAAACAACGGCAACAGCTTTGTCTTATGGGATATATAAAACTGACTTGCCAGAGGGCGATCAGTTGAATATTGCATTTGTTGATATTGGCCATGCCAGCATGCAAGTGTGCATTGCAGGTTTTAAGAAAGGTCAACTAAAAATACTTTCACATGCATTTGATACTTCTCTGGGTGGTAGAGATTTTGATGAGGTTTTGTTCCACCACTTTGCAAAGAAGTTCAAGGAAGAATACAAGATTGATGTTCTACAAAATGCAAGGGCCTCTCTCAGGCTTCGTGCTGCTTGTGAGAAGCTTAAGAAGGTTCTTAGTGCAAACCCTGAGGCACCTCTAAATATTGAGTGCTTGATGGATGAAAAGGATGTTAGGGGTTTTATTAAGAGAGAGGAGTTTGAGCAAATTAGCATTCCAATTTTGGAACGTGTGAAGGGACCATTGGTGAAGGCCCTCTCAGAAGCTGGGCTTGCTCCTGAGAACATCTACGCAGTAGAGGTTGTTGGTTCAGGCTCCCGAGTTCCTGCAATTCTAAGGATTTTGATGGAGGTATTCGGCAAGGAGCCCAGGCGAACGATGAATGCCAGCGAATGTGTTGCAAAGGGCTGTGCTTTACAATGTGCAATTCTCAGTCCCACATTTAAAGTGCGGGAGTTTCAGGTGAAACATGTCATACTGCTAATATATATGTCTTGTTTGTTGATGTTATTATTGTTAGATCATATATAACAAGCTTCCTGGAGCTTCTGTGTTTACAAAATACAGCTAGGACAGTTTACTACTTTTATTTCAAAAATGGCTTTTCAGTTATGCTTTATAAGATTGTAGTGGATCTCTGATTTTTGTGGCTTTGGGTCTAAGTTTAGTCCACTTTGGTGAGGACCCATCTTTGTGTCTATCTTATCATATCTACTACAATGACTGCAACCAGATGAGCATGCTAAAGAAGTAATGATTAGGATAGAATGCAGTGCTTTTCTAGTATAGTGTGGTCTATGCTGTTTTGATATTTGAAAATCCTAACATTCTGCCAAATTTTGTCGCATTTGTTCATTATGCTTTCGCGGGGATTCTTCAACCTACCTGTGCCAAATGAAAGCTAAACTAAAAAGACGTGGAGAAAAGGGGTTTGCATTATACAATAAGTGTTGGCTTCTCTTGATTTCCCATCTGTTTTGGCCCCGGTTGAATATGATTAAATGGAAATATAAATATGCTTATGCAAGTAAGCACAGTAATGTTGGTTGCACTGATGAGACAACAACTTTCTATGTGATCTTTGTGCAGGTAAATGAGAACTTCCCCTTCTCCATTGCTTTGTCCTGGAAAGGTTTGGCACCAGATGCTCAGAGTGGAGCTGCTGATAATCAACAAAGCACTATTGTGTTCCCTAAGGGAAATCCAATTCCCAGTATCAAGGCCTTGACTTTCTATAGGTCGGGCACATTCACTATAGATGTAGTCTATGCTGAACCAAGTGAGCTGCAGTCAAATGCACCAGCCAAGATCAGCACTTACTCTGTAAGTTACCTGCTTTGAATTGTTGAATCTCTGACCTTCATTTCCTTCTTAGGTGCAAAAAGAAGACTTCTGTGGGTTTACTGGGTTAAACTAATTGAACTTCTTTCTCATATACAGATTGGTCCTTTCCAATCCACAACTGGTGAAAAGGCTAAAGTGAAGGTGAAAGTTCGCCTAAATCTGCATGGTATTGTCTCCGTTGAGTCAGCAATGGTAAGTATCAAAGCTGTGCTCCCCCTGGTCTGCCTATTCTAATTAGTTGATGCTGTTAACTTCTAATTTTGTTCTCAGCTCTTGGAAGAAGAAGAAGCTGAGGTGCCCGTGGTGAAAGAGTCAGCAAAGGAGGATACCAAGATGGAGACAGATGAGTCTCCAAGTGACAGTGCTCCATCTACTGCAAATGAAACTGATGTAAATATGCAAGAGGCCAAGGCTACTGCTGATGCACAAGGTGCTGAAAATGGTGTCCCAGAATCAGGAGACAAGCCTGTGCAAATGGACACAGATGCCAAGGTGGGTAATGTTTTTCTTATATCATTTTCTCATGTGAGAATGCTCTTCATCAGGTTTAGCACTGCATTTTGTTTTCGACATTTTTTTTTCCGTGTGCTAAGCTGCTTTTCCTTAAGCATTGATTAATTGGATATTGTTCATTGAATTCCTGATGCTTTTCACTTATATCTTGATTTCTGCTGCCATTTCTCTCTTTGGACACTATGATTTGGAATTCCTGAACATGCAAATGACTGTGAGGCCTGCTTAGCATGGTTATATTACTTTGATAATATTGGCATATCTATGTATCTTATTAAAATTTTCTGCAGTGTAACTGTCTTATAATGTTTTGCATAATAATGTTTTGACCACACTATTATTTGCTTTTATCTGCCCTGTGTTGTTGAAAAAAAAAATATCTATTCCACATTCTTGAAGTCTTGCCCCTGCCCACATCACCTCTGTTTCCTGCTATATCTATGCCGTGTCTATACCGGATATAGAAAATAATATAAATACAAATGAAACCTATATTTAACTTATTCAAGTTCTGTAATGATTGTTGGCGAGTGATTTAAGTCGTACTCATAATTTGTAAGTAGCATTGATTAGTTTTGTTATTAGATTATCTTTTTATGAGAAGAATTTGTTTGATTAGAATAATTTTCTATAAACTGTTAAATAATTTTTACTGAGACAATCTTGAAATTCAATTTTCATTATTTGAAATAATATCTTTAGCATATGAAGTCAGCATATAAAATTATCTATAATGTATGTACACAGCGTATGGTATTCAGCTTGTACTGCATAGTGTACTCAGAAGCATGTAAGATGCTGGTGGATATGTCCGACATGTGTTTGTTTAGGTTTATTTTCTAAATGTTTGCATGTATACGTTGCCTTTGTTTCTGCTGTGTATAATATAGAGAATAATATGAAGAAAGAGGCACATGTATTTTTTTTTTCCTCCCTTTTTCTGACCTGCGAGGCTGTTACAACTAATGCTGATGTTAATGTGATGCTCTCATTTGCTGTATAAATAACCATTATTTGCAGTTAAAGGGCATAATTTTGAAATTTTGTTTTTGTGCACTTTCTGTGGTCTTGTAGGTTGAGGCTCCAAAGAAGAAGGTAAAGAAGACAAACATTCCTGTTGTGGAACTGGTCTTTGGTGGAGTCTTGCCTGCTGATGTGCAAAAATTAGTAGAAAAGGAATTTGAAATGGCATTGCAAGATCGTGTCATGGAAGAGACGAAGGACAGGAAGAATGCTGTGGAGGCTTACGTGTATGACATGAGAAATAAGGTAGGTAGATTACAACTATTAACCAGAAGAATTTGAGCATTTGTGTGCAACAATGCATCTGATCTTTTTTCTTTTCCCAATATCTGCAGCTCCATGACAAGTACCAGGATTTTGTCACCCCCCAAGAGAGGGAAGCATTTACTGCTAAACTTCAGGAGGTTGAGGATTGGTTGTACGAGGATGGTGAGGATGAAACAAAAGGTGTCTATATTGCTAAGCTTGAGGAGCTGAAGAAGGTAATTATTCGGTGATGCATTTACCTTTCATTCATGTGTTTCGCATTCAGTGTTCAGTTTTATGTTATCAATTGGTGTTAACAAATTGCAGCAAGGTGATCCGATTGAGGAGCGTAACAAGGAGTTCTCGGAGCGGGGATCTGTGATAAATGAACTGGTATATTGCATTAACAGTTACAGGGAAGCGGCTGCCTCAAATGATCCGAAATTCGATCACATTGATGTGGCTGAAAAGCAAAAGGTAGCAACTTGCTAAATTTGCCTGGCTTGAAACAGTTTGTGGGAGGATTTATATGATACAGATTGTTGTATGTTCTTTTGCAGGTACTGAATGAGTGTGTTGAAGCAGAGGCCTGGTTAAGAGAAAAGAAGCAGCAGCAAGATGCACTTCCAAAATATGCTGCCCCGGTTCTCTTGTCAGCGGATGTCAGGAAAAAGGCACAGGCACTTGACAGGTATGATCTTATGACTTACCTTGCACTCTTCCTGAAATGAAACATTTGCCAACAATTAGTAATGCTATGGACATCAGCTAACCAGTGAGCCTTTTAACAGGTTTTGCCGGCCTATTATGACAAAACCTAAGCCAGCCAAACCAGCAACACCAGAGCCGGGTACACCACCTGCTGAGCCACAGGGCCCAGAGAGTGCGAAACATGCCGATGAGAATGCAGCAGAAGGCAGCAATTCGGTACCTCCTGCTGCAGGGGGGCCAATGGAAATGGACAAGCCTGAGAATACCAGTAATGCTGCTTAATTCGAGGGCACAATGTGCTTTTCATTGGTTCATCCGTGCGATAGATCTGGTACACACCTGTGTAAGAAATCTTTTTCCATTTAAGCCTGAAAGGACTCTTTGGTGGGTTTAACTGTAAGTGCAGGATGGGAGTTCGCTGGTGATTTGTATGTAAAAGCCATCTTGCAGTTGGCCTGCCGAGTTATTTTATTAGTGTATTAGGGTTGTCCTTATTCTTAGAATCCAGTTTTTCACAAGGGGTTTTAAGAGAAACGTCGAGTCCTGTTATGATTTTCCTTCTCCAGCATTTGCATTGGGGGAGGTGGAGAGACCCAAATTTCACTTTGCAACATGTTCTTCACTTATTATTATGATTTTTTTAAGATGTAAGGAAGTGAAATATGGTCGGGTGGCTTCTTGTGGTTTATTACTTTAGTGGTATTTCTTCATGAAGTTGTTTCTTGCCATTTCTGTGGATGCCTTCAATTTTCTTTTTTCATTTATGTTCGCCATTTGTGAGGATTTATTCTATTCACTTGTATGTTTGTCTGCATTTGCAATTATTATTATTAAGAAAAATATCCCACAAATTTCATAACCGGCAATAGCTTAATTCAATGTATATAAATTATGAAACTGCAATCTTAAATACCAGTATTATAATTGTTGAATAGAATATTTAAGAGGTTTGACTTTTATTAGAATTCATCAACGTGGGACACATGATTGGTAAAAATTTTGAGATTTAGTATTTAAACCTTGTGCTGTGCGTATATTTTAATGTTTAAATTTTTGTAGGTGCATGTATTTTTTTTTAATGATTTTCTTGACTTGTATGCATGAAAAAAATAAAAAGATTTCATAATAGTTGTCTATCACAGAAGTCTGGGACTTGGTACTTCTGAAATAAGCTGACATACCTATCACAAGGAGAACCTATGGTTTAGACAAATATGCAATGAGGGAAAGATTAGTCGAAGGCGAGAGGGGGTTAGTGTGTCAGGATACATATTCGAGATGGCAGTTGAAGTATGCACTAATGCCTCAAGTGCAAGATGATGCCCAAAGAGTATACTAGGATTTGCAAGACGTAGGTAATCCTAGAATCACTTCTATACCTACATGAGCGTATGAAAGTATTCTTCGTGATGGCATATTGGTATTTCGTTGGTGGTATATAGATTTCCAAAGCAAGCAACACGTGTTTAAATGTAATATTTTGTATGGGGAAAGTAATGGCGCGATTATTTTTTTAAACCATGAAACATTTGAGATATCTCAAGTATTCTTAATGGGCAATGAGTTATCGTTATCGTTCGATTAGCACCGTCTCTCCAAGAAAAGTTGCACTGTATCTTTCTTCATCGTGGAGCAAGCTTATCCTGACTAATATACGAGAGCTTACAACTTTACAAAGGAATAAAAATAAATCCGAGCTCATTTGAAGAAAGCCTTATGAAAGATGAAAGAATGGGCTGGTCAGAACGAAGACAGGAGTTTGAGGGGTTATGGTGCTTGTGTGAAATCATGTCAAAATAGTTGAGATAGCAGTGAGGGAAAGTGAAGAGATTGCAAAAGTGTGAGGGACCTATACCGCTCATCAAGTATATGGGAAGAACATCTTTGGGGTTTTGACTTTACCTCGAATTAAGGTGCCCCTGGTATTCCAAGTTAGCTAGTTGAAGCCATACCACCAAGACTAGGCGGATCCAACTTGGAATGTGTTAACTGGAGCTCCGAAAAGATGGAAAACCCTTTTGATAAAGACGTAGAGGAGATGCTTGCGGAATGGGTGAAACAATCACTAGTGGAGTACTTGGGGTAAGTTTGGCTCGCCGAAGCGGAGGGGGAGGGAGAGCGGAACGAAAATATTTATTTTATCATATGAAAATAAATAGATTTTCTTCGTTTTTGTTTTGGTAGGGACGGAAGGGAAATAAATGAGTGGTACTGTTTTTTTATTTGATTGAAATGAAAAGTGAAAAAAAATATCACCAATCTTACTATTATATCTTTATGAAATAATATTTTAAATATTTCTCACAATATTTTTTTTTTTTATTTTTTAATTTAAAATATTTTTCTAAAAATATATATATATTTTAAAAATAGTTAGTTAATATATTTTTCTTATTTTTATAAATTATTTTTAGTATTATTTTATATTAAATAAAATTAGAATATTAATGTAAAAAAAAGTAAAAAAATAAAATGAAAATTAAATTTTATTAGTTTATATTAAATAAAATTGAAATAAATAAATGGATAATTTTATAAATGTTAAAGAATGACAAGAATAAATTTGTTCAAAAATTTTATTTTCTTCTATTTTTGTCCACTTTAGGACGGAAATAATTTCTTAAGAGGGAAAAAAAGGATTACACTCCATTTTTACTTCCTCTTCACATTTTCTTTCTTACCAAATAAGTAAAATGTGTTATTTCCTTTCACTTTTACTTTTCCTTCGTTTTTTCTTTCTCTTTTCACTCCAGTTAAACTATTCCTTAGTAAATGGGAAAGGATTGAGAGCACAGGAGGCTAGCTAAGACTATCAGAGTGACTTGCATAACTTTCAAATGAAGATCGAAGAGTTGAAGGAATAGTTTAGTTGGGATGAAAAGTTGAAGAAAAATGGAAGGAGAAGTAAAAGTGAAAAGAAATGAGAGATTTCACTTCTTTGGTAAGGAGGTAAAAGTGGAGGAGAAATAAAAGTGAGGTGTAATCCATTTTCCTTTCTCTTAACAAATCATTTCCGTTCTAAAGTGGACAGAAATGGAAGGAAATGAAAATTTTGAATGATTTTGTCCTTATTTCTTTTTAATATTTACGAAATTATCTATTATTTTTTATTATTATAATTTTATTTAATATAAAATAATAAAATTTAATTTCTTTTATCAATTTTATTAAACAAATTATTTTTTCTAATTTTACTTTTTTTTTACTCTTTATTTTTTTACATTAATATTCTAATTTTATTTAATATAAAATAACAATAAAAATAATTTATAAAAAATAAGAAAAATATATTAAATAACTACTTTTTAGAAAAAATTATATTTTTAGAAAAATATTTTAAATTAAAAAATAAAAAATATCATATAATAATAAATATTAAAAATAAGGTATAAGTTGTTGTTGTAATAAATATTAAAAATATTATTTTATAAGGGTAAAATAGTAAATTATGTGTTATTTCTTTTCACCTTTCACTCAAATCAAACACAAAAAAGTACCATTCATTTTTTTTCCATTTCATCCCTAAAAAAAATAAAAAAAATATATTTATTTTCATAAGATAAAATAAATCTCATCATTTCTCTCCCCTTTCTCGTTTGCAAACCAAACTTACCCGACACTCAAGGCACACATCTTGTCTCCCACGATGCGGAGAAAATGAGTAAGGGAGAATGTATGAGTTTGCCGTTTGTACACCAAATCGTCCTGCTTCTCCCACATGCGAATGGTTTTTGTAATGCGTTAGACTTTTATGACTTCTTATTTTTATTTATATTGCTATTTTAAGTATTTCAAGGTTTTCTCTTTTAAGAGGTCATAGAGGTTTAGAACTCTCTTTTATGGAGCAAAAACTCCTGATACACATGTGATAAACCCGATTTACTAATGGGCAGTTAGTGAACTGGGAATGATACTTTGATTCTTTAATTAAGATTTGAGTTTAAATTTTAAAAATAAAAAGAATTACGTTATGAGAGTTCTCCGGATCAGACAATAACTCAAGTTGGATTAGTCGGATCATGGCTCTAAATACCAATCGGTCAAGCACAAAAAAAAGATAAATAGATTTTTAACTCTTGTTGTAGTTTACGAAATCAAACACCACCGGAGACTAGCAAGCTAATAATAATTTTTTGTTTTTCTAGATAATAAAGTTTATTGTTACTTTAAATGTGTTGCTCATTTACTTGCTTTTATTTTTTTACCTTACGATATAAGTAGTTCAAGTAAATCCAGTGATGTTTTAGAGTGCGGGATAATATAATAAAGTGGCAAATGCTTATAGTGTAGCGTTTTTAGGTGCGTGTTGTAAGGGTTTATGTTGTCAAAAGTTAAACCCATGACAAAAGGCAACATCAACTTCAAATATCACATTTTCACATTAATAAAAAAGCACTGTCATGTCATAATTCTCTTTCCCAATCCGATGATTTTGAATTCAAATCTTGATGTAATAAAAAAAATCCCTATGCTATTTATATATAGTCAGGACTAAATATGCAGCTGCGTGTTGAGTAGAGAGCGAACTATTCTTTTGTTTTCTACTAAATATAGTTAGAATTGGGCGTAATAACAGATGTCCAATATGAAGCTTGTTGTCCAGAGTATGTAGTTCAAAAGATTTTCAGTGATAAATCTTGACCTCCAATTCCGTAGAGACAATCTAATTTCTGGGTGTCAAAATCTATAAATGGAATATTTACTAGACCAGAGATGGACCTGTAAAAGATTTTCAATTCTTCCTGGGTATCTTTACTTGCCAGAATTGCATTAGTTGCCTCTTATGCTACTAAAGTACATATTCATCGCAGCAGACTAACAAGGAAAAGAAGAAAATGCAATTATTTAACCAAGACTTTGACAGTAACAAGCATGATGGTAATATAGGCAATCAATGTGGTATAGCGGTAAAGTGTTAGATCGTTTTAACCAAAATTTTAGATTTGAGTCTTGAAAACAGAAAGATAATAATTGGGAGAGTCAATCCCATAACGGGCTCTATATTTTTTGGTCAGATTAGTCGGAACAATCTGAATACAGGTCGATGAAAACCAAAAAAAAAAAAATCGTGGTCAGATAGGCTTTCGTCTACTTCATATAATATAAGGCACACAGTCATTTTTCTTAATGGAAAAACACAGCATGTACATATTTAATTAGCCCACCAAGGGATGATGCTTAGTTCAATACCATAAACCCACAAATGCAATCTACTTACAAACAAATTCCAATCACCCCCTTCCTTCTTCCCTCCAAACAAGTTATTAGTCAATTGCTAATTGTCTTTACAAACAAGAAATTAAATACTTTTATGTTGAATATTTTACAACTCTCTTTAAAAAAATGTTTATAATTTCAATCCCATTTTAGACATTATTATGATTTGGTTAAAAAAAAAAAGAGACAGGTTCTATTTCAAATATAAATATAAATATATACACATAGACATAATAACAACAATAACATGAGTTTTAATTTTAAATTTTAAGATTGCTTATTTGAAAAACAAATATAAGATAATGAAAATATTTATCTCTCATTTTGATTTTAACAAAAGATTTTACCTGATCGTTAACTTATCGCAATTCTTATTTGGTGTGAATGAGAGCCAGCGGCCCGACCGCAAGAGAATGCACGAGAGCCAAAACCCAACTGTACCCTACAAAACGAGTGTTCCATAACTTTGAACATTCTTGATGAGCAAAGAGACCAAGTCAATGGAGGTAATATATAAACAAACCCTAATACCCCGATCAGTTTTGTTGTCTTATCAGTTGGCACACTTGATTAACCTTTCTAAATATATTGGCCTCCTTATAGTCCGAGTCTATTCAAAGCAGCTAGTTGCAATTCTTGATGAGGTTAAAGAATACAACAATGACACTGAAAATATTTAAACATATTTAATTGATATAGTAATTAGATATTAATATTTTTTAAATAAGATTTTAGATTTAAATCTTTTTTATAAAGAAAAATAAGTGTTGAAAAAGTTTTACTCCTTAAAGATTCAATTCATCTCAAATCAAATTTAATCGATTTCAATATAATTATCAGATGTCAATAATTTATTAAAAAAAACACGCACACTTGAATATTATTTTTTGGATATAAACTAATAAACCAATCAAGCATGTAAAACGATCTACAAATTACATGAAGTGTGCAAATACACGTAAATCTTATATGGGCTCATAAGCTCCCAAGTAGGGTTTCCAATGTAATCTTGCTTTGTTAGGACCGATCCGTCCTAACATACTTAGAAACTAATATGCAATATTTTAAAGTTTGGGGGTTAAATTGAAACATTTAAAAAAATCGCAAATTTGTACGGATCATTTGAGCCTCTGGTGTGGCATCCTAGCATTGGCA
The DNA here is from genome assembly GCA_037126225.1 of Dillenia turbinata. NCBI lineage: Eukaryota > Viridiplantae > Streptophyta > Magnoliopsida > Dilleniales > Dilleniaceae > Dillenia > Dillenia turbinata. The sequence continues at coordinate 15,830,023 of JBAMMX010000028.1, forward strand.
GGTTGTGGATAAAGTGTAATGCACTTCCTAGTCTCATTCCTGTTTGTGAAAATGAAAAAGAAAACAGCACATGATCTTAGCCCATTTGGACAAAATGACAGAACTACTTCCAATCCAACTTTAAATGACCCAAGTGCCCCCAAATTTGCATGCTAAAAGTAGTCAAAACATCCCCAAAAAGAAAAAGAGAAGTGCCTAACTTCAGAAAAAGTTGATATCACTGAGATAGCTCATGTTTCTATTTCCTTTTTTTTTTTATTTTTTTTATAAAAAGATACAATCAAATTGAATTAAATTAAAGAATGAAAAATGAAAGTGAAGAGACTTTACTATTTGAATTGTTTCTGAAAAACCTTTTGCTTGGTTGAAGAGGAGATTGACTAAGTTACAAATAATATCTATCATATTCTCTTGAAAGTTAAACATTGCATTAATTGTTATACGAGTATTATATTAGAGCTAATAGATTGATTATCAAATATTAATCATTTTGTATTGCATAAGATAGGAAAAAAAAAGTTATGGGTTGTTCTAGGTTCATAAATTATATTTCTCATTTGCTAGACAAGTGCTTTTAAAAATAGAACAGAGAAACTATGATTTTATTGGCATAAATTAAGCAAATAAATAAGATGTGACTTTTTCTTCAATTATAAACTTTAAAATTATATTATAAATAAAATCTGATATCAAATAATTGTGATACTATTCAAAAACTTAACTACATATATTATTTTTTAATCTGATGAAAAAAATATAAAATTTTTTATGAGCGTCGATAAGAATTCACGAGAATTAGATCTTAAGAATCTATAGTGAAAAGATATTCACATCTTAGGAAGATCAAAATTAGATTTGATTGATCCACTTGAATTCTTGAATACAAATATCCAAGAATCCTAAGTGTTAAAAATGCCACTAGATTGATCAAATTTTGATAAGTTTGAAAAGTTCAATAAAAACCCCTAGAGAAAAGTAGGTCTCAATTCTGAAAACTCAATTGTATTTCGATTCAAGTTGTTTTACAATAAAGGAGAAACAACCTTTATATACTTGTTTATCGCATGAAAATTAAAAGCAAAAAGCCATAAAAATATAAATAGCCTACCTTAGGAAATGAAAAAATCTGCCTTGGAAAAATTGAAAAATCTCTCTTGTGAAAGGGCAAGCTCAACAATGCAAGTTTCAAGCTTAAAATGCAAGCTTCTGAGGCTTCCCTCATTTAAATTTCGTGTAACCCACTCAAGTAAGACAAAATCATCTTCTTCAGCTCAAATTGATGTAGTGCAATGCAAACTCAAATGAGTCAACCCATGTAGTATGTCTTCAACAACCCATCTTCTATTTGAATAACACAAATGGCTTCTTGTGATTTGCTCAAATTACCTTTATATTTTTAGATCCACTTGAAACTTGTTGAGTCACGTTTACTCGGAATTTGCAAAACATCTTTTTATGGAGTTTGAAACAGTTTATTTATTTACTTTTTTATCTATCATGATATCATATTTCAATTAATCTAATTTAAATATCTATGAAGATTCTATTTGGAATCAATTCACTCAGTATAATTTTTTTATTCTTAAATTTTGAATTCAAAATTTAATTAAAAAATTTAACATTATGTCCCACTATAGATAGATTATTCTTGTTGATAAATTGCATCAAACATAATATTGGATTAGTTGATTTATAAAAGAAAATTTGAACTTGAACCGGACATTCTTATCCTTTTATAAACTATTATGTTTAGATAAATCCATATATTGTTTTATGTATTTAGAAATTATTTTCTTCAAAAATAGATTCTAAATTCCTATTCAAGTTCGGGTAGTACTTGAACTTTACAACTCATTTTAGTTGATCTTGATAAATAATTTTGATTATTTACTTATATATTAACATTTATTATTAATTGCACCCTGATTTAAAAAAAAATAATATAAATAATAATGAATTGAAAAATGACATAGTGGTGATAAAAAAGTAGCCAGGGGCAGATAAGGTGAAGCAGCCCCTGTCATGGATGTTAAGGTGAGGGGAACATAGAAAGAGGGCACACAGAGAGAGAGGGAGAGGGAGAGGGGGAGAGAGAGAGAGAGAATTTATATTTTCTCTCCTCACAACATCAAGAATCTAAGAAAAAAGAAAAAGAAAGAGCTATGGTCTTTGTAATGGAAGGCTCAAGCTTCTCACACCCTACTCTCCTCCATCGCTACTTGCTTCCATCATCCTCATCCTCTTCTTCTTCTTCTTCATCTTCACATATCTTTCTCTCTTTTTCCCACCCATTTATCCCTTATTCTCTCTCCAGAAATACAAAGCCTAGAAAAGACAAAACTCCTGTTATGGCTTCTATGCGCCATGAAAACATCAAAGACTTGGATTCCAACAAGAGGAGAGCCATTTTGCTTGTGGGTATTTCTGTTCTTCCTCTTTTGAGGTTCAGAGCAAAAGCTGCTGATGAATTTGTGGCCTGTAAGTTCAAATTTATCTGGGGTTTTTCAGTACTGTGTAATTGGATTTATTTTATTTTTAATTTCTTTTTTTTTGGAGTAATAAAACATGTAGGTATTTGATGCGGGCATAATTGGAGTAGTTTTATGAAGCATTCCCCCCTATTTTTTGGAAATTTGTTGAATGGTGTTTTCATTCTTTGTCTGAAATGTTGTTATTCCTTCTGATACTTATGGAATGTGATTTTGTAAATGCTGCTTATTTATGTATTCACTATCCAAGTATCATTTCATTTTTTTAGACATTTGATCAAACAGATTCTAGCTTCTTTGTAGTTTCACTGTAATTTGTGCTAAAATGGATCTCTGGCCTGACTACATTTTATTGGATGCACTTATGGATGCAATGGATCTAATCTGTGAAGGACAACTGGTGAAGAACTGAACACGTAAATGACTCAGATGACTAGCGCAATTGATTAATGAAAAGCTCCATCTCTAAATTTCCTTACAAATTGTAGAACCTAGATCATGTAAGGTTTCTGTTGCAATTGAATATGCAAGTCCTTTCCTATGGAAAACCATTTTAATATTTGGGTGGGGGGAATGGTATTTTAAATACTATATGTCATATGTAATTTGCAGGACAACTATAGGACATAAATTTCATATAGAATACATACATACATACATACATACATATGCATGATGATAAAATAGCTGCCCATATTTCAAAAGGGCCCAAGATAATTTTCACAAGTATAGACACTAAAATTCACTTAAAATAGACACTAAAATATACTTAGAAATCTTGCCTTGCTTGTTGCCTGGGAGAATTTTTTATACTGTGTTCCTTAATTTTTGACATGCTCCTGATTATTTTTGCCCACCAAGTAGATAGAATCAGAAATGGCTATTTCAACACTTCTCTTTCTTTTTTTTTTTTTTTGGTTGTTGAAAGGGGGGGGGGGAGGGGGTGTTGGGGGTAGCCCGGTAGGTGTTTAAGAGGATAGATCACTTTGATCACAGATGAGAGGCTTTTGTAATGGTATTCTAGGCATTCTGATTATTGCTTTTCTGTTAATACAAGTAGATGAGTTAAACTGATTTTGTACCAGATCTCTGTAGCTTATTAAATATAAGGTGTGGAACAACATGACCAGTTGAACACCATTCTCCTGACTTCTCTTAGTCTCAATAGTTTGGTCTATTTTCCACTTCCAGTTAAATGGGATCTCAAGAGAACTGTCTAATATCTGATCTAAGGTTTGAAGTAATGTAAAACCCGCTCTTAACTAATTCCTTCTCCAGATAAAATTACCATGGGTTCTTTATCCACCTGAAGAAATAAGGGCATTAAATGTTTCTCAAGTCAAGTATGAGACATGCATTACTAGGCCTTGCTTCCTTACCCTGTTGTCTTAAAGCTGATTAATATCTTCTTTGTCTTGTGTAACAATTTACTTTTTATGCCTTTATTCAGATGATCGCAACACAAAGATTTCAGATGTGGTCCTAGTTGAGGTCTGTATCCTCATTTAATTTATGGTATAAGTTGTGAATTTTTCTTTTTGGGTGTCTATTGGTGACCATAGAGCTTAATGTTCTGAATAAATAGCTTTGGTCTGTCAGAAACAAGAAGCACAGCCGGATCCCATACTGTCTCTGCTGAATGGAATTGGCGTATTTAGCTCTGGTGTGATTGGTGCTTTATATGCATTGGCTCGGAAGGAGAGAACAGCTACTGAAGCAGCATTAGAAACAGTGAGCCATCTTTGGCACTTGAAACTTCATACTTAAGCTCTACTTTTGACATGCTGAACTATCATTTTAACCGTCCTGTGAAATCCTCTTCAAAGTGGCATTTTCTCTTTATGTATGAGTCATATGGCTTTATTTGATTTGAAATGGTTTGGGCAATTTTCCTGCATTTAATATGACTGACTTCTAGCAAAATATGTAGGAGATCGAAACTACAAGAGCACAAAATCTTTTGCACTTCTCTAATTGCTATCATTATGGTGATGTAATAGATGGTGAGGACTGAGGATATCATAATGAGAGGACATGTCTTTGAATGGGATTTCTTCTGAATGAATTTGGCTGAATACACAGTATGCACATGATTCTTAATCATGTATTCAACAGTAACTAATCTAAATTTTCAAAAAAAAAAAAAAAAAAAGAAAGAAAAATTGAAGAAAAGAATGACTTCCATTAGCCAAAAGTGTGTTTATTTTTATTTTTATTTTTAAGTCAATGCTTCTCTGATCGAGATGTGCAGGTCAAGTCAAAACTGAAGGACAAGGAGGCTGCCATTGTTTCACAAGAGAAGAATTTTGAACGAAAGCTATTGAATGAACAAGAAGAACGAACTGTGTTTCTGAGAAAGGCCAAGGAGGAGCAGCAAGCTTTGTTGGACAAACTAAACTCAGCAAACAGTACAATAACAGGCCTAGGATACGAACTACAAAGAGAGAAAAAATCAGCCGAAGAGCTTCAACTCAAAATGGAAGGTATTCAAACTGATCTCAAAAGGGCAGGGGAAAATAAGAAAGTTATTGAAGAGCATCTCAAAGAGAAGCTTGACACCATCGAAGTCTTGCAGGAAAGAATCAACTTACTTAGCTTGGAGATCATGGATAGGGAAAATACCATTCAAAATCTAAAATCATCTCTAAATGAAAAGGATTCTGAATTTAATAAATTGACCTCTACATTTAAGCAGACTAAGGATGAATTAGCAGAGGCAACTTCAGCAATCCTAGGATTGAAGGAAGAACTCTTGATAAGCCAGGAAGAACTGCAGATAAGAAACTCCAGGGTGGACAATTTGAAGGCACAAGTTGGCTCATTAATTGTTGAGCGAGATGATGCAAACAGGAGAACTGAATCAATTCAGAATGAATACAATGATTTGAAGTTGTCATCTGACGAGAAGGCTGCCTTGGATGCCAAGCTTTTGGGAGAAAGAGAAAGTGAAATCAACCAGCTGAAGGAACGACTTGAGGTTGCCCAGAACCAAGTGAAAGCAACAGAGGCAGTAAATGTGGGTTTAATTCAAGAAAGGGATGATCTGAAAAAGTCACTGAACTTGGAATCAAACAACTTGAAAAATCTGAAAGAGGAGCTTCTAATTACACAAGAATCTCTTGGTAAGTCAAGAAATGAGGCCTCTGATCTGTCGACTCAGCTAAATGAGTCAACAAAATTGTTAAAGGAACTTGAAATTGGGCTTTCCAAGGCCCGAGCAGAACATTCTGAGGTCACCAAGTCATTACAGAAGAACCTTGAGGAGGCAAGACAAGGTTCGGAAGCATTAGCCGGCGAGCTTACAGCTGTCCAGAGTATTCTGAAGAAAGCCCAGGATGAGCTCCAAATTGTGTCCAATGAACTTGCAGCTGTTGTGGATAACAGGGAGAACCTTAAGACACAATTACTTGATGTCTGCAAGAAGGCAGAAAATGCAGTTACTGATTTAAAGGAAGAGAAAAAGGTAGTAGCTGCTTTGAACAAAGAATTACAAGCTTTGGAGAAAATGATGGATAAAGATAAGGAAGCACGAAGATCTCTTGAGACAGAGTTGGAAGAGGCTAAGAAGTCACTCGATGAAATGAATCGTGATGCTCTGATACTCTCAAGAGATATAGAGATGGCCAAAGCTCGAATTTCCACTCTTGAGGATGAGAAAGATGTGATTTACAGAACCCTTGTAGAGCAAAAGAATTTATCCCAAGTAGCTCAAGAAAACATGGAAGATGCCCATAACCTTGTAATGAGGCTTGGCCAGGAAAGGGAAACTTTGGACAAAAGAGTGAAAAGACTAGAAGAGGAGCTGGCAGCTGCAAAAGGTGAAATATTGCGGCTACGGAGTCGAATATATTCTTCAAAAACCATCGTAAACGATCAGCATCAACACAAAAGAGAAGTTAGTCAAATAGATTCATCAGAAAGGGTAGTGAATAATCAGCATCAGCTGAAGGATGAAGCTGAGACTACCCCTGCGGTTCCCGGAAAGAGAGTTAACAGGAGAAGAAGGGCTGGTCCATGATCGTGTTCATCCTAGTAACCTATGGTGAATGTTCATAGAGTTACCCTATTTTGGGTTCCCTGGATTATTCTTACATCGTACGCATAGATTAATATGTTGGAGTCGAGGATGGGGTTGTATAATATAAATAATGATAAAAGGAGTAAAATTTCTTTGTATGTAATGACCTCCATAACAACCAGAGCCGTGTATTACCTTTACTTAAAATAGTCAAGTGTTCTATTCTATTCGCACATATTTTTGTTGCCCTAGAAAAGGTGAAAGTGCTTGTTCCATTTTAAAGACCATAGCAAAGCTTGCCACCAGTTGCACTGGACACGTAGCAGAGAGAGAGAGAGAGAGAAGAAAAGGAGAGGACCCCAAGGGCAGAGAAGAGAAACCGTCCACTGTAGGAGTCAAACCCACAATCTTTTGATCTGAAGTTAAACGGGCTAATCCACCGTGCTATGTGGTCATTTGAACTATACATTGATATTATTAATTTTGATAATAAATTTTGTAGTTATTATGAGAGAGAAATTGACCACAGTGGCTGTGTCATTTGAGTTATACTTTGATATTATTAATTTCAATAAAAAATTTTGTAGTTTTTCTTCTTGTCGGAGAGAAACCGATTATAATAGAGTCGAACTCATGGCCTTTTGATCCAAAATCAACACGCTAATCCACTCTGCTATGCAATTATTTGTGTTATGTTTTGATATTATTATTTCAATAGTAAATTCTATTAAAAAGAAAAAAAAATCAAAGAATGACCTCATTTCCAAATGAAATCTCATTTGACTTTCAAAGTCAAACATGCTGATCCATAAAGCTATGCGGTCATTTGTGCTATGCTAAAAAAAAAAAAAACAAAACAAAGAACCACTCTCTTTCCAAATGAATCCCAAATATTTTTCATTTATTTTTCATGTAATTCATCTTATTTAGAAGAGAGAAATCAACCATATTGGGAGTTGAATCCATGACTATTTGATTCGAAGTCAAACTAGTGTTTTTAAACTGGACCGGACTAGCCGATCACCCGGTCCAACCCAATTTTTCCTTATTATCATAAAAAATGTGAGAAAATTACATTATTCTGGATTCGAATCTGGGTCCTGTGATAAAAACCAAAGAGACTTCACCATCACGCCATTGTGAGTTATTGTTCCAGGGCATTATATTTTTTATTTATTTATAATTTCATGATGACATTATCTGGGTTTTTCGTTCGATCCAACCGGTTTGACCAAGTGATCCATTGACCCCTTGACGCAACCGGTTTGTACTTCGGTCCAGATTTCAAAACACTAAGTCAAATGCGCTAATCCACAATGCTATGCAGTCATTTTTTTGTGCTCTGGATTGGAGCCATCATTCAGTATCTGGGGGTTTGTCCCGACTATTCTGGGTCGATCCATTATCGGGTCCCAATTGAGGGGTGGATCTCCCAATATAGTTTTTTCCATTCCTATGACGAGTCAAACCCGGGCATGATTAAGGGCTCTCAACACCCTTCCCGTTGAGCCAACCAATTTGGCGCTATGCGGTCATTTGTGCTATGTTTTGATATTGTTAATTTCAATAATAAATTTTATTAAAAAGAAAATAAAAAGATCAAATTAGAACGACTGTAATTTTAAATGAACCTCAAATATTAGTCGAACCTATTACCATTTGATCCAAAATCAAGCATGCTAATCCATTGTACTATACAATCATTTATGCTATACATTGATGTTACTAATTTTGATAATAATTTCCAGTTAAAAAAAAAAAAAGATAAAAGAATGACTTCCTTTCCAAATGCACCTCAAATCCTTTTCATTTAACTTTCACATAATTTTTCACAAGAAACTGATGACAGTAGAGTCAAACCCACGGCTTTTGATCCAAAGTTAAATGTGCTAATCCATTGCACTATATAATCATTTGTACTATGCTAAAAAAATAAAAGAACGATTGCCTTTTCAAATCAATCTCAAATCTTTTTCATTTAACTTTCATTTAATTCTTCTTTTTGAAAAGGGTGAAACAGACCACAATCAGAGTTTAACCCATAACTTTTTGTGCCCTTGTGCCGTGCTTTAATTTTATTAATTTTAATAATAAATTCTATAAAAAAGAAGAAAAGATCAAAAAATGATTGCGTTCCCAAATGAACCTCAAATCCTTTTCATTTATTTTTTATGTAATTCCTCTTTTTCTTGTCGGAGAGAAACCAACCACAATGAGTCAAACCCATGACCATTTGATCTGAAGTCAAACGCTAATCCACTAAGCTATGTGATCATTTGTGCCATACTTTGATATTATTAATTTCAATAATAAATTCTATTAAAAAGAAAACAAAAGGATCAAAGAGTAACTGCCTTTAGAAATGAACCTCAAATCGGTTGAATCCATGAACTTTTGATCCGAAATCAAATACGCTAATCCACTATGCTATGCGATCATTTATGCTATGTTTTGATATTATTAATTTTGATAATAAATTCTATTAAAAGAACAATAAGAAAAAACCCAACATCCTTTCCAAATGCATCTCAAATACTTTTCATTTCTTTCATATAATTGTTGTTGGACAAAATCCTACCACAATGGAGCTGAGTCGAACCCATGACCTTTTGATCCAAAGTTAAACGTGCTATGCCATTGCGCTATGCTTAAAAAAAAAATCAAAGAATGATTGGACAATGGGAGTTGAACCCATGACCTTTTGGTCCGAAGTCAAAGGCACAAATCCACTGTGCTATGAGGTTATTTGTGCAATGGTTTGATATTAATAATTTCAGTAAAAAATTCTTAAAAAAAAAACAAAAGATCAAAGAGCGACTACATATACAAATGAACATCAAATCTTTTTCATTTTACTTTCATGTAATTCTTCTTCTTTGGAGGAGAGAAACCGACTACAGTGAGAGTCGAACCAACGACCATGACCACAACGGGAGTCGAACCCATGACCTTTTGATCCGAAATCAAATGTGCTAATCCACTGGTTATGCAGTCATTTGTGTTATGCTTTGATATTATTAATTTCTCTAATAAATTCTATTAAAAAGAATAAAAGAAAAAAAAAACGAATCCCTTTCTAGAAGCACCTCAAATACTTTTCATTTAACTTTTATGTACTTCTTCTTCTTGTTGTTAGATAGAAATAGACCACCACTACCTTTTGATTCGAAGTCAAACATGCTAAGCCATTGCGCTATGCGGTCATTTGTGCTATGATTAAAAAAAAAAAGGATCAAAGAACGATCGGAAAATGGGAGTTGAACCCAAGAACTTTTTGTCCAAAGTCAAACACGCTAACCCATTGCACTATGAGATCATTTGTGATATCCTTTGATATTATTAATTTCAATAATACATTCAATTAAAAAAACAAAAAGATCAAAGAATGTAATTCTTCTTCTTCAAAGGACAGAAACTGACCACAGTGGGAGTCGAATGCACAACATTTTGATCCGAAGTCAAACGTGCTAATCCACTATACAATGCGACCATTTGTGTTGACTGCCTTTAAAAATGAATCTCAAATCTTTTCCATTTAACTTTCATGTAATTCTTATTTTTCAAAGGAGAGAAATCGACCATAGTGGGAGTCAAACCCATGACTTTTTGATCCGAAGTCAAACACACTAATCCACAGCGTTATGCAGTCATTAGTGCTATGTTTTGATATTATCAATTTTGATAATAAATTCTATTCAAAAGAAAAAAAGATAAAAAAACAATGACGACCTTTTGATCCAAAGTCAAACGCACTAATCCACTGCGTTACGCGGTCATTAGTGCTATGCTTTGATATTATCAATTTTGATGATAAATTCTATTAAAAAGATAAAAAGATAAAAAGATAAAAAGATAAAAAAGACTTCGTTTTCAAATGCATCGCAAATATTTTTTATCTAACATTTATGTAATTTTTCTTCAATGAGAGAAATCAACCACAGTGAGAGTCGAACCCACGACCTTTTGATCCGAAGTCAAACGCGCTAATCCACTGCGCTATGCTGTCATTTGTGCTATGATTTGATATTATCGATTTCAATAATAAAAAAGGAAAACAATAAGATATAAAAGAAAAGATCTAAGAGTGACTGTCTTTACAAATAAACCTCAATTTTTTTCATTTAATTTTCATATTGTCACGCCCCGAACCGGGAATCGTGAGCAGCCGCCCGTTGACCTGGATGCCGGCTGTATTTTTACAGAAAATCGGACAGAACCTCCCCATAAATCGGAGGTCTCCCATGTACAATTTAAACCTGTATAAACCTGTACATTTACATGATCCTGTAAATAAAATAAAATGGCCATCCCGACCTCAAAATCATCCACCAATCTCCCAACCGACATCCAGACAACGCAAGGCTAACAAAACACCAACAGTCCTAACCACAGACCTCTACTGTCATGCCCCACTAGAGCATGAACAGCCGCTACACCGAGCGGACCTAAATTTATACAAATATATTACAAATTCCAAAGTTGACACTTTAAACGTTTACAAATGCCTCAATGCAAGTGAAATATGAGAATTTCGTAACCAGAAGTCCAAAAATTATACAGTCATCCCAAAATATGTACACGGTCAACTACGGACCTCAACAAGACCACGCAGGGTCGACAATAAAATACGAAATTCGTAATTTCAATTTAAAACTTAATCTCACCGTCTCAAATCACCAAATCCGTCAACGAGCTATCAAGCCCTCGAGCCAAATACATCGCCCTAACACCATAATCCTGTCTGGGGAGGGAAAAAGGAGGGGTGAGTATTCAGGGAAGAATACTCAGTGAGTGAGTGGGTCAATGTAATCGTGTAATATGGGGTGTGAAACTGGAGTGTCAAAACATAAGTATATAAATCATATTTCAAATCATCATGCTTTTCATTTCAACAATATATCATTTGCACGCATCAGCAAGTCAAATATGCATCCAAAACACTGTCATCAAAATCATAGAGCTGCCAGCCGTAAAACTCCTGGCAGAGGTCTACCACGACCTATGACAGGCGCACCGGGGGTGTTATTTGCGATTTTATTTAAAGTGCTCTCTACCCCGGCGTTGGCGACGGACCTCGTCCAGGTGCTAGATTTGAAGAGTGTCCAAATCCTCCCCCTTTCGGGTTCAACCTGCCTAGTACCGTGTCGTAAATATAATCCCGACAACTCGTGGGATACCCCAGGCCTTAGGCATATCCGGACGCCACCAAAGCGCCTCTCACGGTGTCCTTCGTAGCTACGGAACAATACATATCCAGGCCCTCAAGGCCAATATCAATATCACAGTACAAATCACAGCCCTCAAGGCCAATATCAATATCATATCAAAACATGTGCCATAAATCAGGTTCACAAACCAAATGCAACATATTTCATAAAATGGCACATTTTACATTTCAATCCCATGGATGCATATTTCATAATTCAACCACATTTTCAGACACTCCATCGGTTCACAAAAATCATTTTCAAAGCCAGTCAAAACATTTTAAGCACGCGATAAATCATGCTCATTTATCAAACTGTTGTAAAGCAGAGTTTACATATTAAACGAAAACATTGAAATAAAACCCACTCACGATATCGGAGGGTCAATCACTCCCTATAATGCACAACAAGTGCCGAAACTGTGCTCCCCTCGATCAAGACATCCAACACTTACGCATGTATGTAATCTGCAAGTTTCAAACCTGCGCAGTTATAGAAAATAGGCTATAACTTCTAATACACCTTTACAAATCAAAAGGTTTCTTATTTCATTTTTTTTTTTAAAGCTAAGGATGTCTAGTGTCTAAGGCAGACAACCTCACGTCATTTGTAGAGAAAGTTATGCTTACAACATATCCACAAGACTCAAGTGGTATTCCTCAATCAATCAATCAATCCTATACAAAGCTCACACCAATCCAATCTCTCGTCGTACATAAGAGTCAGCATCTACACCAACACACTTTTATTCAAAATTCATCAACTTCTTCTCTTCAATACCCCAATACAATTCGATACATTTATCATATCAATACAAACACATGCTTTTACGCATTCTTTACAATTGCACATTTTCATATCACTTTAACACACCAATATCACTATATATATGCATACCCTTTCTATACCTTATTACATACACATATAAACTTCCATCTTGCTTACTAGAGCCAGTCCAACTCTCTCCAATGGATTCGATCAATACAATTTTACATCCACATACTCACTAACCTCTATCCAAAATTCAGCATACATAATTCCTCACACTTTTGGCCTCAATTTCACATATACATAGCCCATAACACAAGTACATCAAATCCACATTTTAACACTCTAAAATACACTCAAATCATCCCAAATTCTAGCAACACAATCTTGTCATCAATGGTATTTCATTTATAAATAATAATAAAATCAAAATTTGAGTCAACTTCAATCCTACAATCTCTCAAAGTCGGAAGTAAGTTTAAAATAATTAAATTTCCTTCAAGATTGAAAATCTTTGAAAAATCATACACTTTTCGATTCTCATCCGATTTCTTCAACCCATATGTCATTTCAAAGGTATTGAAACCTATTTTCATCATATGGAAATAGTATTTTGATTGCCTATATGCAAGACAACTTATAATGAGAAAGACTGCATCGATCCTTAAACTCAAATCCCAATTTCTCATTATTTTCATGCATTCGTCAAATTAAACTCTAAGAGAAATTATTTCAAATCACCGACGACTTTAAATTTACAATATTCCTCAATTTTACCAATTTCTCCCGAATTTACATAATCCAAATTTAATTCATACCAATTTCAATTAAATTTTCAACTAAAGCTATATAACCGAATCAAACAAACTTGTATCATTATCTAACACATTCTATTATGCAACGCAGCCCTATTTATATCAATTTCTAAACTTAACATAAATAATTTCATATGAAATTGCAGGAAAGTACATTTCCTTTTAATCTAACTTATTTCAAAGCATACATAAAATTTCCAATTCTAATTTCAATCCTAAATTCAATAAAATAACTCAAATATAGAAAGGATTGCATTTCCCTCACCTAGGGTTCACTGCGATCCAAAACCCTAACCCTAACGTCCGTGCGACATTCGATTTCGTCCGAAACCTACAATGCTTCCAATTCGAAGCAAAAGTCAGCAAATTTAGTATAAATCTCCAAGAAACCCTAGAATTTGGGTTAGGATTTGATCGTACCTTTGCAGTGGACAAGGCACAATCGACCTAGGGCTTTCGGTTGGGCTTCCGCAGGTGGCAGAAAATCGTTCGCAGGAAGCAGTCAGCGCGAGCAATCGCGCGCAGGAAGGGCTGTCAGCTGCGCAAGGAACAGCGCAGTCGCACGCTGGCACGCACGCAGGAGGGGACGGTCTCGTGCTGGCGCGCGCAGGAGGCAGGCTGGCGCGCTGGGAGTCGCGCGCGGTCGCGCTGGGAGCAGCGCGCAGCCGCACGCAGGAGCGCTGGCAGCAGCGCGCTGTCGCGCGGGCAGCAGCACGCTGTCACGCGTGCTGTCGCGCGAGCAGTAGCGCGCGCGAGTAGGGAGCGACCCGTGGTGGTGGTCACGGTGGCATGTGGTGGCCGAGCGGGCGGCGCGGTGGCGGTTGGGGTGGATCGCGAGAGATCGAGCGAGAGGGAGACAGCCGAGAGAGAGAAAACAGAGAGATAGAGAGTGAAGGTGGGTCGGTGGCCGTCTGCGGCGGCGGAAGAGGAAGCGCCGCGGTGGAGGCGGCGGAGCGGGAAGGGTGGCCGCGGGAGAGAGGAGAGGCGGCGAGGGAGAGAAGAGAGAGAGAGAGAGAGAAAGAAGAGGGAAAAGGGGAAAAATGAAATTAGGGCTTAGCCCTAATTTTGACCCTTTTTATTTTCTTTTTTTTTTTTTTTTTATTACTATTATTATTATTATTCTTATATTTCTTTTTGTATGATTATATTTCTTTTTGTAAATAAAGTTAAAAAATTTAAATGAGGAATGTATAAGTAAATAAATGAACAAATCAAAAAAAAATCATCTATATATTTTTTTTATACTCACTTTATTTTACAAATCGGAAATACGGATATTTTAAATATCCCAAAAATTTCAAATTACATACCTAAAAATCGAAAATCAATATAATAAAAATCCTCTCTCTCAATATATAAATGGAGAAATATTTTATTAAATTTCATGAACAGTATACTTGTACGGACACCGCAATGTCAGTGTTACACATATAATTCTTCTTCTTCATCAGAGGAGAAATCGACCATAGTGGGAGTCGAACCCATGACCTTTTGATCTGAAGTCAAATACGTTAATCCACTGCGTTATGCGGTCATTAGTGCTATACTTTGATATTAATAATTTTGATAATAAATTCTATTAAAAAGATAAAAAAAAAACCGACTTCCTTTGCAAATGCACCTCAAATATTTTTCATTTAACATTTATGTAATTTTTCTTCTTCTTGTTGGACAGAAACCGACAACAGTCGAGTCAAACTCACGATCTTTTGATCTGAAGTCAAGGAAGGTAAGCCATTGTGCTATGAGCTCATTTGTATTATGCTGAGACAAAAAAAGAAAGATCAAAGAGAAACTGCCTTAAAAAATGAACATCATTTTTTTTTTCATTTTACTTTCATGTAATTTATCATCTTAAGAGTAGAAAAACTCACGATCTTTTGATTCGAAGTCAAGGAAGGTAAGCCATTGCGCTATGAGCTCATTTGTATTATGCTGAGACAAAAAAAGAAAGGTCAAAGAGAAACTGCCTTTAAAAATGAACATCATTTTTTTTTTCATTTTACTTTCATGTAATTTATCATCTTAAGAGTAGAAAAACCGACCACAGTGGGAGTCGAACCCACGACCTTTTGATCCGAAGTCAAACGCGCTAATCCACTGCGCTATGCGGTCATTTGTGTTATGCTTTGATATTATTGATTTCAACAATAAATTCTATTAAAAGGAAAACAAAAGGATCCAAGGGTGACTATCTTTACAAATGAACCTCAAATTTTTTTATTTAACTTTCATGTAATTTATCATCTTAAGAATAGAGAAACCGACCACTGTGGGAGTCGAACCCACGACCTTTTGATCCGAAGTCAAACGCGCTAATCCACTGCGCTATGCGGTCATTTGTGTTATCCTTTGATATTATTGATTTCAACAATAAATTCTATTAAAAGGAAAACAAAAGGATCCAAGGGTGACTATCTTTACAAATGAACCTCAAATTTTTTTATTTAACTTTCATATAATTTTTCTTCTTCTTCGAAGGAGAAATCGACCACAGTGGTAGTTGAATCCACGACCTTTTGATCCGAAATCAAACACGCTAATCCACTGCACTATATAGTTATTTGTTTTTATTGTCGTTACCAATGAATCATAAATCTTTTTCATTTAATTTTCATGTAATTCTTCTTCTTCAGAGGAGAGAAATTGACCACAGTGGGAGTCGAACCTACGACCTTTTGATCCGAAGTCAAGCGCACTAATCCATTGCACTATGTGGTCATTTGTACTATGCTTTGATACAATTAATTTTGATAATAAATTCTATTAAAAAGAAAAAAAGATAAAAAACTGATTCCCTTTTCAAATGCACCTCAAATATTTTTCATTTAACATTTATGTAATTTTTCTTCTTCTTGTTGGCCAGAAACTAACAATAGTGGAGTCGAACTCGCGACCTTTTGATCCGAAATCAAAGACGCTAAGGCATTGCACTATACTTTTATTTGTACTATGCTTAGACAAAAATATCAAAGAGAAACTAACTTTACAAATGAACATCATTTTTTTTTTATTTTACTTACCTCAGATATTTTTTATTTATCATTTATGTGATTTTTCATTCTCTTGTTGGCTAGAAACCGACAACAGTGGAGTTGAACTCATGACCTTTTGATCCAAACTCAAACGTGCTAATCCACTGCGTTATGCGGTCATTAGTGATATACTTTGATACTATTAATTTTGATAATTAATTCTATTAAAAAGGAAAAAAAAAAGATAAAAAAACCGACTTCCTTTCGAAATGCACCTCAAATATTTTTCATTTAACATTTATGTAATTTTTCTTCTCTTGTTGGACAGAAACCGACAACAGTCGAATCTAACTCTCGATCTTTTGATTCGAAGTCAAAGAAGGTAAGCCATTGCACTATGAGGTCATTTGTACTATGCTGAGACAAAAAAAGAAAGATCAAAGAGAAACTGCCTTTAAAAATGAACATCAATTTTTTTTCTTCCTTTTACTTTCATGTAATTTATCATCTTAAGAATAGAGAAACCGACCACAGTGGGAGTCGAACCCACGACCTTTTGATCCGAAGTCAAACGCGCTAATCCACTGCGCTATGCGGTCATTTGTATTATGCTTTGATATTATTGATTTCAACAATAAATTCTATTAAAAGGAAAACAAAAGGATCCAAGGGTGACTATCTTTACAAATGAACCTCAAATTTTTTTATTTAACTTTCATATTATTTTTCTTCTTCTTCGAAGGAGAAATCGACCACAGTGGTAGTTGAATCCACGACCTTTTGATCCGAAATCAAACATGCTAATCCACTGCACTATATATTTATTTGTTTCTATTGTCGTTACCAATGAATCTTAAATCTTTTTCATTTAATTTTCATGTAATTCTTCTTCTTCAGAGGAGAGAAATTGACCACAGTGGGAGTCGAACCCACGACCTTTTGATCCGAAGTCAAACGCACTAATCCATTGCACTATGTGGTCATTTGTACTATGCTTTGATACAATTAATTTTGATAATAAATTCTATTAAAAAGAAAAAAAGATAAAAAAATGATTCCCTTTTCAAATGCACCTCAAATATTTTTCATTTAACATTTATGTAATTTTTTTCTTCTTGTTGGCCAGAAACTGACAATAGTGGAGTCGAACTCACGACCTTTTGATCCGAAATCAAAGACGCTAAGGCATTGCACTATACTTTTATTTGTACTATGCTTAGACAAAAAGATCAAAGAGAAACTAACTTTACAAATGAACATCAATTTTTTTTTTTCATTTTACTTACCTCAGATATTTTTCATTTATCATTTATGTGACTTTTCATCTTCTTGTTGGCTAGAAACCGACAACAGTGGAGTTGAACTCATGACCTTTTGATCCGAACTCAAACGTGCTAATCCACTGCGTTATGCGGTCATTAGTGATATACTTTGATACTATTAATTTTGATAATTAATTCTATTAAAAAGATAAAAAAAAGATAAAAAAAACCGACTACCTTTCGAAATGCACCTCAAATATTTTTCATTTAACATTTTTGTAATTTTTCTTCTTCTTGTTGGATAGAAACCGACAACAGTCGAATGTAACTCTCGATCTTTTGATTCGAAGTCAAAGAAGGTAAGCCATTGCACTATGAGGTCATTTGTACTATGCTGAGACAAAAAAAGAAAGATTAAAGAGAAACTGCCTTTAAAAATGAACATCAAATTTTTTTTCCTTTTACTTTCATGTAATTTATCATCTTAAGAATAGAGAAACCGACCACAGTGGGAGTCGAACCGACGTCCTTTTGATCCGAAGTCAAACGCGCTAATTCACTGTGCTATGCGGTCATTTGTATTATGCTTTAATATTATTGATTTCAACAATAATTTCTATTAAAAGGAAAAAAAAAAGGATCCAAGGGTGACTATCTTTACAAATGAACCTCAAATTTTTTTATTTAACTTTCATATAATTTTTCTTCTTCTTCGAAGGAGAAATCGACCACAGTTGTAACACCGACACTGCGGTGTCCGTACTAGTATTCCTGTTCATGAAATTAAATAAAATATTTCTCAGTTTATATATAGAGAGAGAAATTTTTATTTTTATGGATTTTCGATTTTGGGATCTTTAAATTGTAATTTTTGGGATATTTAAAGTATCCGTATTTCCGATTTGTAAAGTAAAGTGAGTATAAAAAAAAAATATATAGATGAATATTTATTCATTTACTCACTTAATTATTTATAACTTTATTTACAAAAAGAAATATAATAATAATAATAATAGTAATAATAATTATAAATTTTAATTATAAAAAAAAATCAAAATTAGGGTTTAAAGCCCTAATTTCTCTCTCTCTTCCCCTCTTGATCTCCCTCGCCGCCGCTTCACCTCCCTCTCCCGCGGCCCATCTCACCGCCTCTTCGCGGCCGCCGCAGACGGCCAGCAACCGCCACCCAACCATCGGCCTCTCTCTCTCTTTCTCTCTCTCAGATTTCCCTCTCTTTCTTCCTCCCCACTTTTTCGTCTCTCTCACTCTCTGCGCTCTCTCCCTCCCGTTGCAAATCTCCGCCGCATCGCAACCACTAACCCCGCCACCCATAGCCACCGCGACCCACCACGGGTCGCCACCTATCTCTCACAACCTGCTCGCGCGACTGCGCGTGGCTGCTCGCGCGACTGCCCTGCCCCAGCACGTGCGAGACTGCTCATGCGCGCACGCGACTGCAGCGGGCGACCTTCCTTTCCCGTGTAGCCGCAAGCACTTCTCTCCCTCTCGCATGCCTGACCGGCCATAGCCTCCTCCCCTGTTTGCTCGACCATGAGCTGCACATTGTTGGGTTCTGCGATCATCGCAGGAGCTCCAACCAAGCCGTTAGTGCAGACCTCAAAAACCCTAGGCCTGATTTCACTCCTGAGCAGGTAATAGCTGATTTGTCTTTGACCATGGTTTTAGGGTTTTGACTTGGTATTAATTCCTAAGTTATGTGTCGATTTAAAATGCAGATCTCGGAGTGAACTAAGAAGCCGTTGAGACGAGGAAATCGTAAACTGCGTAAAACCCTAGGTGAGGGAAATGCAATTCTTTTGGACGTTCGAATTATTTTTATTGAATTTAGGATTGAAATTAGAATTGGAAACTATACGTATGCTTTGAAATAAGTTCGACTCAAAGGAAATGTACTTTCCTGCAATTTCATATGAAATTATTTAGATTAAATATAGGATTTTATACAAATTGGACTGCGAAGTATGGAAGAATATCTTAGATAGTATTAAGGTTTTTGTTTAATTGGGTTGTGTATCTTTCTTTGGGATTTGAGTTTAAGAAATTATGCAGTCTCTTCATTATAAGTTGTCCTACATATAGGCAATCAAAATACTATTTTCGTATGATGAAAATAGACTTAAATACCTTGAAAATGACATATGGATTGAAGAAATCGGATGAGAATTGAAAAGTGTATAAATTTTCAAAGATTTTTCTAATTTATAGGGAATTTATGTATTTAGACGTGTTTCGATTTTGAACGATTTTAGGTTTGAATTTAACTTGATTTTTAATTGATTATTTACTTATAAATGGAATGACAATTGATGACATTAGAGTTTATTCATAAATTGGAGAATTAAGGTTTGTACAAACTTAGGGAAAATGATAAACCCTAAGATTAATTAGAAATTTGATGATTTATGTGATAATTTGATTAGGTTGATCTTGTTGGAGACTCGAGGAGTCAAATTCGGATTTGTTGTGGAAATAGGGAGTGACCACCCTCCCCAGAATATGAGTAGGACCCTAATCTCTTGCATGAAATGGTGAAAATCTGATTGTACCGTGTTTTAAACAAAACATGCTTTGATATGCATTGATTCGACGTGTGATATTAAATCTCAAATCTGTTTTGTGACTATTGGAGTGTCGTACTTATGTTTTCTACGATTATGCATCCATGTTTGAAATGAAATGAAATTGTGCCATGATTTGAGAAATTGAATGTTTTCTATACTACCATTGCATCGGTTGTTAATTTGAAATGATTTTGATGAAATGTACTTGGCACGCGGATTTGAAATGTTTTGATGAACTGTGAGGGCACCGGGATGCCCACTTGTGATGAGATACTATGATGATGACATTGATGATTCCGTAGCTACGAAGGGACTTTTTAAAGGCACGGGTTGCCCGGATACGCTTCTGCAGGAGGTATCCGTAAACGTCCAGTTTATATGGTCATAGGCACGAACGGTTGAACCCTCATCGGGGGAGGACGTGTGTGACGCCACCGTCTAGCACCGGGCGGTGACCTATTGACCAGCCAGTTTATATATTTCGTAGGCACGAATGGTTAAACCCACATTGGGGGAGGACGTGTGTGACGCCACCGTCTAGCACCGGGCGGTGACCTATTTGACGAGTCTGGGTAAGCAAGGGCTAATCCCACGGCCAACATTGGGGTAGGAAACACTTTGCATAATAAAACCCCCGATGCGCCTGTCCTTGGTCATGGTTGACATTTGCCAGGATCCTTTCGGCTTGCTCTATGATCTACTTGATTTTTAAATGGATGCATATATGTATGATATCGTGTGAATGATTAAATGAGTTCATTTTATTCGAAATATCATGATTTACTGCGAAATTTGAATTTTTGGTTACGAATGATATTATTTGACACTCCAATATTCACCTACACTATTAGTATTTGAGATTAATCCCCTCACTCACTGAGTATCCTCCCATAGATACTCACCCCTCCTCTTTCCCTCCCCAGACAGGATTATTGTTGCGCCAGAGCGACGCTTCAGATTTTGGAGATTTTGGTGAATTTGGGTGTACTTGACGTTCAGGAAGGTGAGAACGTAAGTTTAAATTGAAAGATGAATTATGTATTTTATTTCGACCCTGCGAGGTCTTGTTGAGGTCCGTAGTTGGTCGTGTACTTATTTTGGGATGACTGTATAATTTATGTATATTTATTTACGAAACTCTCATATTTCATTTGCAGACGATTGTACGTTTTTGAATGTTACTTGAGAAATTTGTTATACATTTGTATAAATTTAGATCCGCTCGGTGTGGCGGCTGCTCATGCTCTAGTTGGGCATGACAGTAGAGGTCTGTGGTTAGGTCTGCTAGAAATTTTATAGCCTTGTGTTGTTTTGAACGTTGACTGTGGGAATTGGTTGATTTTGGAAAGGCCGGAATGGCCATTTGTTTATTTTACAGAATGATTTTGAATTTCACAGGTTTAACAGGTTATTTGTACATGGGAGACCTCCAATTTATGGGGAGGTTCTGCCCGATTTTTTTGTAAAAATCCAGCCAGCATTTAGGGCAACGAGCGACTGTTCACGACTCCGGTTCGGGGCGTGACAGTTCGGTTGGTATCAGAGCTCTAGGTTGAGAGCTGTGTTTTATAGAATAGTTTTAAAAATATTCCCAAGTATGATTTAAAGTCCTCAATGCATATGAGAGTTTCATTACAGTCATGAGATCCCAGTACAACGGTTTTAGGCATATGAGTTATTCTTTTAGGGGGTTAGATACGGTGCGTATCTAACCTAGCATATTGGTTCTATCAGTTTTTAAACTGATAAGTTTATTCATTTAGGGGGTTGGTTACTTTGTAACTAACCCTAATCTTTGAATTATATCTAATTTAATCTCTTTCTTTGTAAGATTTTGATTACTAGGCGAGGTACTAGATTTGTACCTGAGATACCTAGAATACACGAGGATGTTTCCTCATCATGTGTACCCTTCTAGCATTTTCTCAGCCGGCTATTATAGCCACGGTTCCATCACCCTCATTTGATACATTTAGGCAGGTGTATGAGTGGTACACCTCCCATTTGATTTAAATGCCTTGATTCATAATTTGAATTCTATTTTAGGGGGTTAGTTACCCAGTAACTAACTATAATCCTTGCTTTTATCTAATGATATAGTACTCTCTTTGTAAAACTATGCCGCCTAGACGTGGTAGGCGCGGTGCACCACCGGAAAGTCTCTCACTACCTGAGGCTTCTAGGGCACTCGAAGCCCTACGAGTACCTGAGGGTGCTTCTTCTTCTCACGCACCTTCACTAGTGCCACCCTTAGCACCTCCACCGGCTGTTACAGCCGAGATTTCTCCACCACCACTCGACGCCTTGAGGCAGTGGCACCAGTGGTACAGTAGATATGGAGTGCAGATGACACCACCTCGATCACAGAGTTTCGGGGCACCAGCCCCTAGTGCCACTACACAGTCTACGACATGGAGACGGCCTTTCAGCCGCAGATGCGACAATTATCATGCACCTAGGTGTAGAGCACTGGTTATTTGCTTCCAGTGTGGGAAGAAAGGTCACATTATGAGTGTCTGCCCAGATTTAGGTCGAGGAGGACCGACTTCACAGAGTCGTACTAGTTCGTCTGGCATAGGCCAGCAGGGGGTACCTGCGCACTGAGCTCTTACCGCTCCTCAGACTGCAGTCGAGAGTAATACAGTGCCAGGACCGTCGCGATAGCAGCCTAGGGCCCAGGCTCGTGTGTTTGTGACGACCCAGGAGGACGCACCAGCAAACCCTAGTGTTATTATGGAGGATCCTCCCGCGGACCCCTCAGTGTAGCGCTTTTGTTGTACGCTCTTTATGGGATCTAGTATATCACGATATTGATGTACAGTTTTGACTAGTTAAAGCTTTTAAAGCTTAACTAGTTTGATATATATATATATGTTTTCATTTAGTTGCTTCGCATTTCAATATCTTTAAGTTTTCCCATCCCTCACATTCAGGGATCATGAGGATATTTGGAATCGACGCCCGTGTTCTTATTGACACTGGTTCAGATTATTCTTACGTGAGAGTATTATTTTGCTCGACAGTTGGGTAGACTGTTATCGTCGCTAGATGAGGAGCTACTAGTTATCACTCCTCTTGATGAGTAATTGGTCAGAAAATTCAGTGTATAGAAAGTGTTTATCTCTCTTGTTGATGGAACTCCGTATATTAGGAGTTAGTTTGGTTAGTGATGATAGAGCAGCATTACTAACTTGATTTGAAATGAGGCCGACCTTACTCGACCGCATTAGAGAAATTTAGGGAGCAAATGAGGAGCTCCAAGGTATACTTGAGTTCCGATCCCGTGATAACGGACTAGTATTATATCGATAGCGGGTTTGCACTTCCGCCGACAGTGAATCTTCGTAGAGATATTCTAGAGGAAGCTCATTTCTCCACTTACGTTATGTATTTGAGAGGTACAAAAAAAAATGTACCTAACTATCCGAGATAGCTATTAGTGGTCTGGTATAAAGAGAGAGTTCGTTGCTTGATGCCTAGTTTGTCAGCAGAGGACGGCCAAGCATCAGTGACCCATAGGCGCTTCGCAGCCTTTTTCCACTTGTTTTGGTAAGGCCTTCTTTCAGTTTCGAGGATGAAACTTATTTTTAGGGGGTTAGAAAATGTAACACCGACACTACGGTGTCCGTACTAGTATTTCTGTTCATGAAATTAAATAAAATATTTCTCAGTTTATATATAGAGAGAGAAATTTTTATTTTTATTGATTTTCGATTTTGGGATCTTTAAATTGAAATTTTTGGGATATTTAAAGTATCCGTATTTCCGATTTGTAAAGTAAAGTGAGTATAAAAAATATATATATAGATGAATATTTATTCATTTATTAATTTATACATTTACTCAATTATTTATAACTTTATTTACAAAAAGAAATATAATAATAATAATAATAATAATAATAATAATAATAATAATAATAATAATAATTATAAATTTTAATTATAAAAAAATCGAAATTAGGGCTTAAAGCCCTAATTTCTCTCTCTCTTCCCCTCTTTCTCTTCCTCGCCGCCGCTTCACCTCCCTCTCCCGTTGCCCATCTCACCGCCTCTTCGCGGCCGCTACAGACGGCCAGCAACCGCCACCCAACCATCGGCCTCTCTCTCTCTTTCTCTCTCTCAGATTTCCCTCTCTTTCTTCCTCCCCTCTCTTTCGTCTCTCTCACTCTCTGCGCTCTCTCCCTCCCGCTGCAAATCTCCGCCGCATCGCAACCACCAACCCCGCCACCCATAGCCACCGCGACCCACCACGGGTCGCCACCTATCTCTTACTCCCTGCTCGCGCGACTGCGCGTGGTTGCTCGCGCGACTGCCCTGCCCCAGCGCGCGCGAGACTGCTCCTGCACGCACGCGACTGCAGCGGGTGACCTTCCTTTCCCGTGTAGCCGCAAGCACTTCTCTCCCTCTCACACGCGTGACGGGCCACAGCCTCCTCCCCTGTTTGCTCGACCGTGAGCTGCACATTGTTGGGTTCTGCGATCATCGCAGGAGCTCCAACCAAGCCGTTAGTGTAGACCTCAAAAACCCTAGGCCCGATTTCACTCCTGCGCAGGTAATAGCTGATTTGTCTTTGACCATAGTTTTAGGGTTTTGACTTGGTATTAATTCCTAAGTTATGTGTCGATTTAAAATGCAGATCTCGGAGTGAACTAAGAACCGTTGTGACGAGGAAATCGTAAACTGCGTAAAACCCTAGGTGAGGGAAATGCAATTCTTTTGGACGTTCGAATTATTTTTATTGAATTTAGGATTGAAATTAGAATTGGAAACTATACGTATGCTTTGAAATAAGTTCGACTCAAAGGAAATGTACTTTCCTGCAATTTCATATGAAATTATTTAGATTAAATATAGGATTTTATACAAATTGGATTGCGAAGCATGGAAGAATATCTTAGATAGTATTAAGGTTTTTGTTTAATTGGGTTGTGTATCTTTCTTTGGGATTTGAGTTTAAGAAATTATGCAGTCTCTTCATTATAAGTTGTCCTACATATAGGCAATCAAAATACTATTTCCGTATAATGAAAATAGACTTAAATACCTTGAAAATGATATATGGGTTGAAGAAATCGGATGAGAATTGAAAAGTGTATGAATTTTCAAAGATTTTTATAATTTATAGGGAATTTATGTATTTAGACGTGTTTCGATTTTGAACGATTTTAGGTTTAAATTTAACTTAATTTTTATTTGGTTATTTACTTATAAATGGAATGACAATTTATGACATTGGAGTTTATTCATAAATTGGAGAATTAAGGTTTGTACAAACTTAGGGAAAATGATAAACCCTAAGATTAATTAGAAATTTGATGATTTATGTGATAATTTGATTAGGTTGATCTTGTTGGAGACTCGAGGAGTCAAATTCGGATTTGTTGTGGAAATAGGGAGTGACCACCCTCCCCAGAATGTGAGTAGGACCCTAATCTCTTGCATGAAATGGTGAAAATCTGATTTTACCGTGTTTTAAACAAAACATGCTTTGATATGCATTGATTCGACGTGTGATATTAAATCTCAAATCTGTTTTGTGACTATTGGAGTGTCGTACTTATGTTTTCTACGATTATGCATCTATGTTTGAAATGAAATGAAATTGTGCCATGATTTAAGAAATTGAATGTTTTCTATACTACCATTGCATCGGTTGTTGATTTGAAATGATTTTGATGAAATGTATTTGGCACACGGATTTGAAATGTTTTGATGAACTGTGAGGGCACCGGGATGCTCACTTGTGATGAGATACTATGATGATGACATTGATGATTCCGTAGCTACGAAGGGACTTTGTAGAGGCACGGGTTGCCCGGATACGCTTCTGTAGGAGGTATCCGCAAACGTTCAGTTTATATGGTCATAGGCATGAACGGTTGAACCCTCATCGGGGGAGGACGTGTGTGACGCCACCGTCTAGCACCGGGCGGTGACCTATTGACCAGCCAGTTTATATATTTCGTAGGCACGAACGGTTGAACCCATATCGGGGGAGGACGTGTGTGATGCCACCGTCTAGCACCGGGCGATGACCTATTTGACGAGTTTGGGTAAGCAAGGGCTAATCCCACGGCCAACATCTGGGTAGAGAGCTACTTTTGAAACACTTTGCATAATAAAACCCCCGATGCGCCTGTCCTTGGTCATGGCTGACCTTTGCCAGGATCCTTTCGGCTTGCTCTATGATCTACTTGATTTTTAAATGGATGCATATATGTATGATATCGTGTGAATGATTAAATGAGTTTATTTTATTTGAAATATCATGATTTGCTGCGAAATTTGAATTTTTGGTTACGAATGATATTATTTGACACTCCAATGTTCACCTACACTATTAGTACTTGAGATTAATCCCCTCACTCACTGAGTATCCTCCCATAGATACTCACCCCTCCTCTTTCCCTCCCCAGACAGGATTATTGTTGCACCGGAGCGACGCTTCAGATTTTGGAGATTTTGGTGAATTTGGGTGTACTTGACGTTCAGGAAGGTGAGAACGTAAGTTTAAATTGAAAGATGAATTATGTATTTTATTTTGACCCTACGAGATCTTGTTGAGGTCCGTAGTTGGCCGTGTACTTATTTTGGGATGACTGTAAAATTTATGTATATTTATTTACGAAACTCTCATATTTCATTTGCATTGAGGCGATTGTACGTATTTGAATATTACTTGAGAAATTTGTTATACATTTGTATAAATTTAAATCTGCTCGGTGTGGCGGCTGCTCATGCTCTAGTTGGGCATGACAGTATAGGTCTGTGGTTAGATTTGCTAGAAATTTTATAGCCTTGCGTTGTTCTGAATGTTGGCTGGGGGAATTGGTTGATTTTGGAAAGGTCGGGATGACCATTTGTTTATTTTACAGAATGATTTTGAATTTCACAGGTTTAACAGGTTATTTATACATTGGAGACCTCCAATTTATGGGGAGGTTCAGCCCGAATTTTTGGTAAAAGTCCAGCCAGCATTTAGGGCAACGGGCGGCTGTTCACGACACCGGTTCGGGGCATGACAACAGTGGTAGTTGAATCCACGACCTTTTGATCCGAAATCAAACACGCTAATCCACTGCAATTATAGTTATTTGTTTCTATTGTCGTTACCAATGAATCTTAAATCTTTTTCATTTAATTTTCATGTAATTCTTCTTCTTCAGAGGAGAGAAATTGACCACAGTGGGAGTCAAACCCACGATCTTTTGATCCGAAGTCAAACACACTAATCCATTGCACTATGTGGTCATTTGTACTATGCTTTGATACAATTAATTTTGATAATAAATTCTATTAAAAAGAAAAAAAGATAAAAAAATGATTCCCTTTTCAAATGCACCTCAAATATTTTTCATTTAACATTTATGTAATTTTTCTTCTTCTTGTTGGCCAGAAACTGACAATAGTGGAGTCGAACTCACGACCTTTTGATCGAAATCAAAGACGCTAAGGCATTGCACTATACTTTTATTTGTACTATGGTTAGACAAAAAGAACAAAGAGAAACTAACTTTCCAAATGAAAATCAATTTTTTTTTTTTTCATTTTACTTACCTCAGATAATTTTCATTTATCATTTATGTGATTTTTCATCTTCTTGTTGGCTAGAAACTGACAACAGTGGAGTTGAACTCATGACCTTTTGATTCGAACTCAAACGTGCTAATCCACTGCGTTATGCGGTCATTAGTGCTATACTTTGATACTATTAATTTTGATAATAAATTCTATTAAAAAGAAAAAAAAGATAAAAAAAATTGACTTCCTTTCGAAATGCACCTCAAATATTTTCATTTAACATTTATGTAATTTTTCTTCTTCTTGTTGGACAGAAACTGACAATAGTCGAATCTAACTCTCGATCTCTTGATCCGAAGTCAAAGAAGGTAAGCCATTGCACTATGAGGTCATTTGTACTATGCTGAGACAAAAAAAGAAAGATCAAAGAGAAACTGCCTTTAAAAATGAATATCAATTTTTTTTTTCCTTTTACTTTCATGTAATTTATCATCTAAAGTATAGAGAAACCGACCACAGTAGGAGTCGAACCCACGACCTTTTGATCCGAAGTCAAACGCGCTAATCCACTGCGCTATGCGGTCATTTGTATTATGCTTTGATATTATTGATTTCAACCATAAATTCTATTAAAAGGAAAACAGAAGGATCCAAGAGTGACTATCTTTACAAATGAACCTAAAATTTTTTTATTTAACTTTCATATAATTTTTCTTCTTCTTCGAAGGAGAAATCGACCACAGTGGTAGTTGAATCCATGACCTTTTGATCCGAAATCAAACACGCTAATCCACTGCACTATATAGTTATTTGTTTCTATTGTCCTTACCAATGAATCTTAAATCTTTTTCATTTAATTTTCATGTAATTCTTCTTCTTCAGAGGAGAGAAATTGACCACAGTGGGAGTCGAACCCACGACCTTTTGATCCGAAGTCAAGCGCACTAATCCATTGCACTATGTGGTCATTTGTACTATGCTTTGATACAATTAATTTTGATAATAAATTCTATTAAAAAGATAAAAAAATTATTCCCGTTCAAATGCACCTCAAATATTTTTCATTTAACATTTATGTAATTTTTTTCTTCTTGTTGGCCAGAAACTGACAATAGTGGAGTCGAACTCACGACCTTTTGATCGAAATCAAAGACGCTAAGGCATTGCACTATACTTTTATTTGTACTATGCTTAGACAAAAAGAACAAAGAGAAACTAACTTTCCAAATGAACATCAATTTTTTTTTTTTTTCATTTTACTTACCTCAGATATTTTTCATTTATCATTTATGTGATTTTTCATCTTCTTGTTGGCTAGAAACCGACAACAGTGGAGTTGAACTCATGACCTTTTGATCCAAACTCAAACGTGCTAATCCACTGCGTTATGCGGTCATTAGTGCTATACTTTGATACTATTAATTTTGATAATAAATTCTATTAAAAAGAAAAAAAAAAGATAAAAAAAACCGACTTCCTTTCGAAATGCACCTCAAATATTTTTCATTTAACATTTATGTAATTTTTCTTCTTCTTGTTGGACAGAAACCGACAACAGTCGAATCAAACTCACGATCTTTTGATCCGAAGTCAAAGAAGGTAAGCCATTGCACTATGAGGTCATTTGTACTATGCTGAGACAAAAAAAGAAAGATCAAAGAGAAACTGCCTTTAAAAATGAACATCAATTTTTTTTTTCCTTTTACTTTCATGTAATTTATCATCTTAAGAATAGAGAAACCGACCACAGTGGGAGTCGAACCCACGACCTTTTGATCCGAAGTCAAACGCGCTAATCCACTGCGCTATGCGGTCATTTGTGTTATGCTTTGATATTATTGATTTCTACAATAAATTCTATTAAAAGGAAAACAGAAGGATCCAAGGGTGACTATCTTTTCATATGAACCTCAAATTCTTTTATTTAACTTTCATATAATTTTTCTTCTTCTTCGAAGGAGAAATCGACCACAGTGGTAGTTGAATCCACGACCTTTTGATCCGAAATCAAACACGCTAATCCACTGCACTATATAGTTATTTGTTTCTATTGTCCTTACCAATGAATCTTAAATCTTTTTCATTTAATTTTCATGTAATTCTTCTTCTTCAGAGGAGACAAATTGACCACAGTGGGAGTTGAACCCACGACCTTTTGATCCGAAGTCAAACGCACTAATCCATTGCACTATGTGGTCATTTGTACTATGCTTTGATACAATTAATTTTGATAATAAATTCTATTAAAAAGAAAAAAAGATAAAAAAATGATTCCCTTTTTAAATGCATCTCAAATATTTTTCATTTAACATTTATGTAATTTTTCTTCTTCTTGTTGGCCAGAAACTGACAATAGCGGAGTCGAACTCACGACCTTTTGATCCGAAATCAAAGACGCTAAGGCATTGCACTATACTTTTATTTGTACTATGCTTAGACAAAAAGATCAAAGAGAAACTAACTTTAGAAATGAACATCAATTTTTTTTTTTCATTTTACTTACCTCAGATATTTTTCATTTATCATTTATATGATTTTTCTTCTTGTTGTTAGCTAGAAACCGACAACCGTGGAGTTGAACTCATGGCCTTTTGATCCAAACTCAAACGTGCTAATCCACTGCGTTATGCGGTCATTAGTGCTATACTTTGATACTATTAATTTTGATAATAAATTCTTTTAAAAAGAAAAAAAAAGATAAAAAAAACCGACTTCCTTTCGAAATGCACCACAAATATTTTTCATTTAACATTTATGTAATTTTTCTTCTTCTTGTTGGACAGAAACCGACAACAGTCGAATCAAACTCACGATCTTTTGATCCGAAGTCAAAGAAGGTAAGCCATTGCACTATGAGGTCATTTGTACTATGCTGAGACGAAAAAAGAAAGATCAAAGAGAAACTGCCTTTAAAAATTAACATCAATTTTTTTTTCCTTTTACTTTCATGTAATTTATCATCTTAAGAATAGAGAAACCGACCACAGTGGGAGTCGAACCCACGACCTTTTGATCCGAAGTCAAACGCGCTAATCCACTGCGCTATGCGGTCATTTGTGTTATGCTTTGATATTATTGATTTCTACAATAAATTCTATTAAAAGGAAAACAGAAGGATCCAAGGGTGACTATCTTTTCATATGAACCTCAAATTTTTTTATTTAACTTTCATATAATTTTTCTTCTTCTTCGAAGGAGAAATCGACCACAGTGGTAGTTGAATCCACGACCTTTTGATCCGAAATCAAACACGCTAATCCACTGCACTATATAGTTATTTGTTTCTATTGTCCTTACCAATGAATCTTAAATCTTTTTCATTTAATTTTCATGTAATTCTTCTTCTTCAGAGGAGAGAAATTGACCACAGTGGGAGTTGAACCCACGACCTTTTGATCCGAAGTCAAACGCACTAATCCATTGCACTATGTGGTCATTTGTACTATGCTTTGATACAATTAATTTTGATAATAAATTCTATTAAAAAGAAAAAAAGATAAAAAAAATGATTCCCTTTTTAAATGCACCTCAAATATTTTTCATTTAACATTTATGTAATTTTTCTTCTTCTTGTTGGCCAGAAACTGACTATAGCGGAGTCGAACTGACGTCCTTTTGATCCGAAATCAAAGACGCTAAGGCATTGCACTATACTTTTATTTGTACTATGCTTAGACAAAAAGATCAAAGAGAAACTAACTTTACAAATGAACATCAATTTTTTTTTTTCATTTTACTTACCTCAGGTATTTTTCATTTATCATTTATGTGATTTTTCTTCTTGTTGTTGGCTAGAAACCGACAACAGTGGAGTTGAACTCATGGCCTTTTGATCCGAACTCAAACGTGCTAATCCACTGCGTTATGCGGTCATTAGTGCTATACTTTGATACTATTAATTTTGATAATAAATTCTATTAAAAAGAAAAAAAAGATAAAAAAAACCGACTTCCTTTCGAAATGCACCTCAAATGTTTTTCATTTAACATTTATGTAATTTTTCTTCTTCTTGTTGGACAGAAACCGACAACAGTCGAATCTAACTCACGATCTTTTGATTTGAAGTCAAAGAAGGTAAGCCATTGCACTATGAGGTCATTTGTACTATGCTGAGACAAAAAAAGAAAGATCAAAGAGAAACTGCCTTTAAAAATGAACATCAATTTTTTTTTTCCTTTTACTTTCACTTAATTTATCATCTTAAGAATTGAGAAACCGACCACAGTGGGAGTCGAACCCACGACCTTTTGATCCGAAGTCAAACGCGCTAATCCACTGCGCTATGCGGTCATTTGTGTTATGCTTTGATATTATTGATTTCAACAATAAATTCTATTAAAAGGAAAACAAAAGGATCCAAGGGTGACTATCTTTACAAATGAACCTCAAATTTTTTTATTTAACTTTCATATAATTTTTCTTCTTCTTCGAAGGTGAAATCGACCACAGTGGTAGTTGAATCCACGACCTTTTGATCCGAAATCAAACACGCTAATCCACTGCACTATATAGTTATTTGTTTCTATTGTCCTTACCAATGAATCTTAAATCTTTTTCATTTAATTTTCATGTAATTCTTCTTCTTCAGAGGAGAGAAATTGACCACAGTGGGAGTCGAACCCACGACCTTTTGATCCGAAGTCAAACGCACTAATCCATTGCACTATGTGGTCATTTGTACTATGCTTTGATACAATTAATTTTGATAATAAATTCTATTAAAAAGAAAAAAAGATAAAAAAATGATTCCCTTTTTAAATGCACCTCAAATATTTTTCATTTAACATTTATGTAATTTTTCTTCTTCTTGTTGGCCAGAAACTGACAATAGCGGAGTCGAACTCACGACCTTTTGATCCGAAATCAAAGACGCTAAGGCATTGCACTATACTTTTATTTGTACTATGCTTAGACAAAAAGATCAAAGAGAAACTAACTTTACAAATGAACATCAATTTTTTTTTTCATTTTACTTACCTCAGATATTTTTCATTTATCATTTATGTGATTTTTCTTCTTGTTGTTGGCTAGAAACCGACAACAGTGGAGTTGAACTCATGGCCTTTTGATCCAAACTCAAACGTGCTAATCCACTGCGTTATGCGGTCATTAGTGCTATACTTTGATACTATTAATTTTGATAATAAATTCTATTAAAAAGATAAAAAAAAGATAAAAAAAACCGACTTCCTTTCGAAATGCACCTCAAATATTTTTCATTTAACATTTATGTAATTTTTCTTCTTCTTGTTGGACAGAAACCGACAACAGTCGAATCTAACTCACGATCTTTTGATCCGAAGTCAAAGAAGGTAAGCCATTGCACTATGAGGTCATTTGTACTATGCTGAGACAAAAAAAGAAAGATCAAAGAGAAACTGCCTTTAAAAATGAACATCAATTTTTTTTTTCCTTTTACTTTCATGTAATTTATCATCTTAAGAATTGAGAAACCGACCACAGTGGGAGTCGAACCCACGACCTTTTGATCCGAAGTCAAACGCGCTAATCCACTGCGCTATGCGGTCATTTGTGTTATGCTTTGATATTATTGATTTCAACAATAAATTCTATTAAAAGGAAAACAAAAGGATCCAAGGGTGACTATCTTTACAAATGAACCTCAAATTTTTTTATTTAACTTTCATATAATTTTTCTTCTTCTTCGAAGGAGAAATCGACCACAGTGGTAGTTGAATCCACGACCTTTTGATCCGAAATCAAACACGCTAATCCACTGCACTATATAGTTATTTGTTTCTATTGTCCTTACCCATGAATCTTAAATCTTTTTCATTTAATTTTCATGTAATTCTTCTTCTTCAGAGGAGAGAAATTGACCATAGTGGGAGTCGAACCCACGACCTTTTGATCTGATGTCAAACGCACTAATCCATTGCACTATGTGGTCGTTTGTACTATGCTTTAATACAATTAATTTTGATAATAAATTCTATTAAAAAGATAAAAAGATAAAAAAAATGATTTCGTTTTCAAATGCACCTCAAGTATTTTTCATTTAACATTTATGTAATTTTTCTTCTTCTTGTTGGCCAGAAACTGACAATAGTGGAGTCGAACTCACGACCTTTTGATCCGAAATCAAAGACGCTAAGACATTGCTCTATACTTTTATTTGTACTATGCTTAGACAAAAAGATCAAAGAGAAACTAACTTTACAAATGAACATCAATTTTTTTTTTTTTCATTTTACTTACCTCAGATATTTTTCATTTATCATTTATGTGATTTTTCTTCTTCTTGTTGGTTAGAAACCAAAAATAGTGGAGTCGAACATGACCTTTTGATTCAAAGTCAAAGACACTAAGCCATTACACTATACGGTCATTTGTACTATGCTAAAAAAAAAAGATCAAAGAGAAATTGCCTTTACAAATGAAACTACCTTTACAAATGAACATTATTTTTTTTATTTACTTTCCTCAAATATTTTTCATTTTTCATTTGTATATTTTTCTTCTTCTAGTTGGCCAAACAATGAAGTCGAACTCATGACCTTTTGATCCAAAGTTAAAGATGCTAAGCCATTGCACTATACGGTCATTTGTACTATGGTAAAAAAAAAAGATCAAAGAGAAACTACCTTTACAAATGAACATAATTTTTTTTATTCATTTTACTTTAATGTAATTCATCATCTTAAGAGGAGAGAAATCGATCACAGTGGGAGTCGAATCCATGACCTTTTGATCCGAAGTCAAACGCGCTAATCCACTGCGCTATGCGATCATTTGTGCTATACTTTGATATTATTGATTTTAACAATAAATTCTATTAAAAGGAAAACAAAAACATTTTTTCAAAGAGAAACTGCCTTCACAAGTGAAACTACCTTTACAAATGAACATCAATTTTTTTTTTTCATTTTACTTTCCTCAAATAGTTTGCCTTTACAAGTGAAACTGCCTTTTCATTGTACTATGCTAGAAAAAAAAAAGATAAAAAAGAGACTGCCTTTACAGATGAATATCAAATCTTTTTCAATTTACTTTCATGTAATTCATCATCCTCATAGGAGAGAAACCAACCACAATAGGAGTCAAACCCATGACCCTAATCCGAAGTTAAACTCGCTAATTCGCGAGTGACTGCTTTTACAAATGAATATCAAATCTTTTTCATTTAACTTTTATGTAATTCTTCTTCTTTTTTAGACGAGAGAAATTGACCACTGTGGGAGTCGAACACACGACCTTTTGATCCGAAGTCAAATGCGCTAATCTACTACACTATGTGGTCATTTGTATCGACTACCTTTACAAATGAATCTCAAATCTTTTTTCTTTTAACTTTCATATAATTCTTCTTTCTTAGGGAAGAAAAATCGACCACAGTGGGAGTCAAACCCATGACTTTTTGATCCAAAGTCAAACTTACTAATCCACTACTCTATGCTATCATTAATGCTATGATTTGATATTATTAATTTCGATAATAAATTCTATTAAAAAGGAAAAAAGATAAATAAAACGACTTTCCTTTCCAAGTGCACCTCAAATATTTTTCATTTAACTTTTATGTAGTTCTTCTTATTCTTGTTAGACAGAAACCGATAACAATGGAGTTGAACTCACAATCTTTTGATCCGAAGTCAAAGACACTAATCTATTGCGCTAGGTGGTTGTTTTTGCCATACTTTGATATTATTAATTTCAATAATAAATTCTATTAAAAAGAAAACAAATGGGTAAAATGACTGCCTTTACAAATGAACCTTAAATATTTTTTATTTTACTTTTCTTGTAATTTTTCATTTTTAGAGGAGAGAAACCAGCCACAGTGGAAGTCGAACCCATGACCTTTTGATCCAAGGTAAAATGACTGCCTTTCATTTTATTTTCATGTAATTTTTCTTCTTCAAATGAGAGAAACCAACCACAGTAGGAGTCAAATCCATGACCTTTTAATCCAAAGTCAAACACACTAATCCACTGTGTGGTCATTTGTGCTATGCTTTGACATTATTAATTTCAATAATAAATTCTATTAAAAAGAAAACAGAAAGATCAAAGAACAATTGCCTTTACAAATGAAGCTCTAATCTTTTTCAATTAACTTTCATGTAATTCATCTTCTTCAAAGGAGAGATGCACTATGCGGTCATTTGTGTTATGCTTTGATATTATTAATTTAAATAATAAATTCTATTAAAAGAAAACAAAAAGATCAAAGTGTGATTGCCTTTACAAATGAAGATCAAATCTTTTTCAATTGACTTTCATGTAATTTATCTTCTTCAAAGGAGAGAAACCGACCACAGTAAGAGTCAAACCCATGACCTTTTCATCTGAAGTTAAACGCCCTAATTCACTATGCTATATGGTCATTTGTGCTATGTTTTAATATTATTAATGTCAATAATAAATTCTGTTAAAAAGAAAACAAAAAGATCAAAGAGGGACTGCCTTTACAAATGACCCTCAAAATGAATCTTAAATTTAGTTTAGTAATAATTCATTTTGGTTTAGTAATTGCAATTGAGTTCGACAATTTTACTTTACTAATTCAGTAATTTAAAATTAAGAGTTTATCAAAATGAATCTTTTTGGCTATGTTTGGAAGTAAATAAACTTCATAAAAAATAAAGAGTTTATTTTCTATTTCAAGTTTTGTTGTTTAGTGGGGGAAAAAGGAAACAAAAGGTATGAATTTCCAAATCAGTAAAATAAGTAAAACATGTAAATAAATTCCAGTATTCATCTAAAATTCCTTTTAATCCCATGGGTATCATCAGCACCCGTTCCCCTTTTCTTATCGGTAAATATCATTTTCTTGTCAATTTTAGATAATATTTTTTAGATCAAATATTCTAACCTAAATTTGTTATGATTAAAAAATACAAATGGAAACAATTTTTCTTTTTAGGTCTTATTATAACCAATTAGGAAATCAATTTACTTTGTTAAAAATATGTTGATGAATTATTATCCTAAAAACATGAAGAAGTAATAGAAGAGCACAAACTTTGTTATTTGCAATTGTTTATTGAACTCAGACCGAAGAAAAAGACCTAGAATTTTACATCAAAATCATGACTGAAATTGAAGAAAAACATCCTAGTCATTCGAGTCAAATAATAGATTTGAAGAATCAAAGTATAATGCAACGGTGAGAAATTTGGCTACTTGTTATTCTTAAAATTTATATTGTATTGTGGTATAAAAGTATGACGAGTATAACTATTATTTTTTTGTTATATAGAAGTCGTAAAACTCACGAAAATGTATGCATTTATGAAAGTTTGAACACTAGAGATTGAAAAAATATGTAAACTGTTTATCACTTGGGTGTCCCTATAAGGAAGAATATAACTAGTATAACTGATTGATAAGTGCTGATAAAAATTTTTAGATAATTGTCTGTATCTTTTGTTATTATTTTTGTTCTATTTACAAATTGACCACGATAGTTTAATCAATTAAATAATATGTAGTAAAGGGATCCAAAGATTTCTGGTAAATAGTTGTTGCTGATTTGCCTCTTCGTTCCTCCTAGAGCACATGGTGTTTCTAACTTTGATTTCCCCTATTTTTTTCCATTTATCAAAAATGCTAAAAAGAGTAATTGGTTAAATTAATCTCATAGTTGGGATTTTTCTTTGGCATTTGTTATGTCTTTGATATAAAATCGCTATCGAGTTTGATAGACAATTGCAAATAATGAAATTTGTGCTCTTTAATTGCTTGTCACATTTGTTAATTCTTATTTAGATTGATGATACAATATCAAAAAAAATAAAATAGAATGAACCTATTTATCTCACATTGCAGTAAGTATAAGAAATAATAAATAAATAGAAACTTTATAACTTTTTAAGAAAACTAATTATGAATCACACTAATTTCGCTTGAATAAATTATTTGTCAAAATTTTAAATTATATGCTAAAAGATAAAAAAAAAACAGTTTTGAACTTTAAAAGACTATTTAAGTTTTAAATTTTAGTTTTGTAATAAAAAAGATTCATCCATTAATGAAATGTTGATACTAATAAAATTTGTTAACTATTTAATGGAACAGTTAATACGGTCGATAACCTTTTCTATTTTGATGATGCTTCTAGCTTCTTTCATTTTCATGTTGCAAGACTACCTTTTCCAACTCTTCGATTCTATGGTTCGATTATGATACTTTTATATACCCAACTTCTCTCTCTCTAACCCCAAATTTCTTCTTTGTTTGCAAATTTCTTCTTGTTTCGAATGCTATTGTCGCTCTATACTCTGTCTCCATAATAGAGGAGATACTGATAGAGCCACTCTCCTTCTTAAGCTCCATTTTCCTAATTTGAACATCATTAGATAATTTCTTTTTTTATGTTTTCTACAAAACTTTCTCTAACAAGTTTGCTCTCCCCTAATTTCCTACATAAAGAAGAAATATAGAGCCACCATAGCAATCGAGACAAGAAGAAATCTGCAAATAAAGAAGAATTTTGAGGTTTGAAAGAGAAAGAAAAGTTGGGTACTCGAAAAAATGGTCATCAAACTTGAGAAGTGAGTTGGAAGGGGTAGTCTTGCATGAAAATGGAAGAAGTTAGAAACTTGAGCAAAAATGCAGAAATTAAAAAAAAAAAACAAAAACAAAAGTTATAAAACCTAAATTTTTAAAGAATTAATGGAGTTAAAATTCTGTTAATGGATTAATTTTATTTGTTGCAAGATTAAAGTTTAAAATATTAACTATAGATTTTTAAGTTTAAAACCTAATTTATTATTTAGAATATAGTTCAAAATCATGACATGTAATTTGCATTTCACTTTTATTTTTTGTAGAGAAAATTTGTTTTTATTATATATGTGCATTTTTTTAATTATAAGAATTTTATATTATAAGATTAAGTTCAAAATATACTATCTAAAATTAACAAGTGATGTTGAATGATAGGATGAAGAAGACAAAAAAGGGAGCACCAAAAGGAGTCAACTAGGTTGTACGGAAACAGAAATAGATACGAAATGATACAAGAAAATGATATTTTATAAAAATATAAAAAATAAAAATATTGGGAAACATGTTGATGGAGGTGGGTTTTCTTTACAGATACCTGCTCTGTCTGTATGTGTGGGAGTCCTGGAACCAAGTGTGATATGAAGCTTGTATCTTGCAAAAAGCTGCTAGAGGGTGCTTCAGCAGAGAAAACTCTGATACTCAAATCAGAAAGAAAGGGTTTTGAGTATGGTAAACAGATAAAGAAGAGTCCCAACTTTAGGTAACAGTGTGTGTCTTTTGTGTTCAGTTCCAGAGAACTTACCTCCATGATGACCGTTGTTTTGTTTATATGTCTGCTCTCTTGTGGACAGTGTCCTAGGGTTTCGGGGGTCTCCTAACCCTAGTTTCCTTTTATGAGATTTGAGAGAATCCCTAAAACTATGGGGGTTATAGTTTGAGATTTCATGGTAACATGTTGCTCTCGGTGTTTTTGGGAAGTCTGTAAACAGGGGGATTTCCTTCTTTTATTGATATGTTTGTTAGAGTAGGTTTTTGCATTTTAGAGATTACTTAGAGAACACGAAAGATTCCTATCCATGCAAGGGAAGTTTGAATTTGTTTGAAGATTTGTTTCCTTTGTGGTATATCTGGAGTCGTACTCACCCTTATGATTGTTCAGTCCATGCTTCTGAGGCCATTTTACCTAAGAGTAGGATAACTGAGGTACAGGGTACTGGGAGGAGAAATAACCGAGGAACTACAAGTGGTCCTGAATGCATGCCCCTGGCTGTGGGGGCCCAAGGGGTGAAGTTCCGGTTTGATTGGTTTTTTGGGCCATTTGTTGGGCTGATTAGGTATCATCATTTGGCCCTCACTCTTAATTGGGAGTTTGAAGAAACGATACTTAGGAGTAGAATGAGGATCGACAGGGTTTAGTAAATGGAATGTTTAATTTGTTAAGTGGAATAGGCGCGAAGGTGGTGCATTTAATGCAAGGCATATCTTTTCGGTTTTCCCTGATCCTTTCTTATACACTTCCTCTTCGACTTTGACTTAGTTGCTAGCTATTTGTTACGAAAAGAAGGATTTCCAGGATTTCTTACTTTTCACTTGACCATGGCTCAAAGTTCAAAATTGCACAAGCATCCAAAGATAAGGGAAATTAGAAGTATAATGTCGCTAAGGGAGTTGGAGTCCATAGAAAAAAGTATGAATCTAGGGGGAAAATTTTGATTAAGGTTATCTCTAAATTCAGAGACGGCTAACAAATTGTCTATTGGGTGTGTTCCCATATACCGGGAGTACGTTAGGTATAGGTTAAGGGTTCCCTATTTGGAGCCCCTATCTACCATCTTGAAAGATTTGAGTATATTTTCTATTCTTCTTATCCCTAGTGCTTGGCGGATGGTGTTAGCGGTTGCTAATTTACTAAGTTTCTGTCGTTTAAGCTTTGATTTTGCCATTTTGTCTTCAATCTTCGATGATTCCACAAACGGGTGGTATTATGTTCAGACCCGTCGTCAATCAAAGTGGAAATTTTTCTACAATGAGACTTTGGATAAGGCTTGGAGGAGTAAATTTTTCTTTGTAAAGTTTTTGGATGGAGAGTCGTTGCCATTTTTACCAATGCCAGACACAGAGCCCCTGATTAGATTAAGGGGCCCCTTGTCCCATCGTCATTTAGGTTTTATTAAATCCGTTGGTAACTTTTGTAGAGCATTTGGTAGGGCAATGTGGGTGGATGACCTAGTATAAGATGAAATACTCAAATTGGCGGGTTTTTTGTTGGATGAAACAGTGCAGATTTAGAGGCCCTTCATGTAGGAAAAAAGGATAAAGGCTCTAGTCGATGTTATTAATTTTGTCGAAACAGATGATTTGGATCGAATAATTACTCTCAAGGCTATGAGGGCACATATTAGGGCTATGCAGGTCTGGAATAATGAAGAAGGGAGCGCATCCAAAGGTAGACTTCCAAGTTCTCTAGCTCCTAAGAGAAGAAAGTTCGTGTGGATGCCTAGCAGTAACGAAGAAAAGGGTGCTGAATCAAGTTCAAAAGCGGCAAAGACTCCGAATTTTGAGGATTCTGTTATTATTTTGAGATTCTGAGAAACGAGATCTTCGTAAGAGGATCTGAAAGGAGGAGGAGAAAAAGAACTCTGCTGGCGAGGGGTCAAGTGATGAGTGTCCAATCATGGCGCTCATTCCTTGATGGAAAAGGACTAGGCTACTAGGGCCCAGGTGAATACCGAGAAGGCCCCTACTGCGAAAGATATTCAAGGAGTGCAAGTCCCTGCTGCAGAGTTATAAGTTATCAAGGCAGTCGAGGAGGTACATGTTACTGAGAGGCCTCTTGAGGCATCCCCATTGGCTATTGGGGGTGCTATTCTGTAACCTGATCCTTCGTTGTTAGAAGGACCCAGCTCACCTAGCACCGTACCTGAGTACCTGTACGTTAGGAAGGGTAAGGGAAGAGTTCAGGAGCAGACGATTCCCCTTCCCCCTATTCTGGTTAGATTGTTTGATCAGTCAAAACAATTGAATGAGAGAGGTACTGCTTCGGTGAGCTGTGGTGATAATTACTTCTATTACATGGATATTGCAGAGGCGAGGAGGCTTGTAGATAGATTAGACTTCCATAGGGTAGAGTTCGAGTTAAATCGCCTGTCGGTGGAGCAGGGAGATGATCTTATTGTCGCCCTTTTGAGTCAGGTGTTCGTTTTACAATGGGTTTTTCTTAGAATACTCCTATTCTTGGTGTATTAACTTGTCTCCCTCTTTTCCTACTCTTCTTTTTGATAGGTTGTTGCTATGATGGAGTTCCAAAGGATAAGGAAGGATCAGTTGATCGGCTATTTACAGGGCCAGTTGGACAATCTTAGGGGAGAGATGGCTTGTCTTCAAGCCGAGGGGAGAGAAAGAGAAAGAGAGGTTAAGGAAAAGCAGACAGTTTTTATTGCTCTTGATAAGAAGGAAAAGTTGATAAAGATATTATAAGCTAACCTGGAGTATTTATATGAGGTGACTAATGTTGCCCTCAGGGAAGGTGAGCGGTTGACGGATTGTCTCGCCAAAAGTGAGGTGGGCCTCTTGGCTACTGAGGAGCTGGCTCGGGAATGGGATGAAGCTTTAGCGAAGTTGTCGGAGGCTTACAAGTGGGAACATCAGGAGCTTACTGAAAGGCTTAATGGGCCAAGGAAACTATCCACCATTTGAGAAGAGATTCTGTATGAGTGGACGTTTGTAGTTCCACTGCTATGGGTGTCGACCTGGTTGGGCCTTCTAGTGGTGGCCTATCCAATCTTTCGGGCCAACTTTGACAAGTTCTGACG
Organism: Dillenia turbinata; assembly: GCA_037126225.1. Lineage (NCBI taxonomy): Eukaryota > Viridiplantae > Streptophyta > Magnoliopsida > Dilleniales > Dilleniaceae > Dillenia > Dillenia turbinata. The sequence continues at coordinate 15,871,947 of JBAMMX010000028.1, forward strand.
GAGACCTAGGCTTCCTCCTTCTCCTTGATGTATCTTTGTTTCTTGTGTTTTCTTTTTTCCCTTGTTTCTTGTGCTTTTCTTATGATGATTGGCAATAATATTAGCCCACAAGTTTTGTATCTTCGGGCGGCTTAGTTGTTATCCATTTTTTTAGGTGTCATTGCTATTGTGTGAATTTCCTTTAATTGCATAGTAATTAGGCACCCCGTTAGGCCAGGGTACTGTTGTAATAGTATCGGAGTGTTTTGAGATTCCATGAGATGCGTGACATAGTGCAATGCGATAAGCATTAGGCATGGTTTCTAATGATGCTCAATGGTGTCATGTCTCAAATTGGCTTTGTGGGCTGGGTCTGGAGGCATTGAGTCTTGAGAAAATTTGGCGTACTTAGTGTTGTGTTAAGAGTATTCGGAGACGTTACGCCTTAGGTGAATTTAGCATACTGATCGTTACATCGAGGGTACTCGGAGGTGTTGCATCTTAGGAGAATTTAGCGTATCAGATATTGCGCCGAGAGTATTCGGAGGTGTTGCGCCTTAGGGGAATTTAGCATACTAGGCGTTGCACCAGAGTACTCAGAAGCGTTGCACTTTAGGAGAATTTAGCATACCGAATGTTGCGCTGAGGGTACTCTGAGACGTTGCGTCTTAGGAGAATTTAGCATACCGGGTATTGCACCAAGAGTACTCAGAGGCATTGAGCCTTATGACAATTTAGCGTATCAGGCATTACACCAAGGATACTCAGAGGCGTTATGCCTTAGGAGAATTTAGCATATCAAGTGTTGTGCCAAGAGTACTCAAAGGTGTTACGTTTTGGGAGAATCTAATGTATCAGGCGTTACGCCGAGGGTACTCGAAGGCATTGTGCCTTAGGAGAATTTAGCATACCGGTCATTGCGCTAAGGGTACTCGAAAGCGTTATGCCTTAGGAGAATTTAGCGTACCACCTTAAGCACCTGTTGCAAGGATTCTGCAATAGCTGGTTGTACATGATAAAAGTTAGTATAATTAGTCAAAGTAGGCGATTGTGTAGGAAATCATAACATTATTATTATTGAAGTGCGGGAGATAAAGGACAAAATGAGAAAAAAAAATAGGGATGAAAATTCGTTATAGGCCGTATAGTGCCATCAGTAGAATAATAGAAATTATTAGGTTGTCTGAGCAAGAGGAGCAACGGGATCCTGATCACAGTTGACTGTCCCAATGCCGAGAGGCATTCTAAACTTAATCTTCATGTGCCTCATGCTCGGGAGTGCTTCCAAAACATTTAGGCCAAGCCTACCTAAGATTACATTAAAGGTAGTGGTAGCGATGACAATGTTTGGTGGAGTTCCAAATGTAATTGGTAGGGAGATGACCCCTTATAGGTACAGCCATTCATTTGAAAGCCCTGTAATAAGTCGATCGTGGGGCTGTAGATTAGAATGGTCAAAACCCATCTGCGTGAAAATGTTCCAATACAGGAGGTTGCATCATGCTCCTTGGTTCACAAAAACTTTTTTTATCATAAACTGACCAATAACGAATATAATAATCAGAGGGTTATCACGTTCTAGTTAGACCCTCGCAAGGTCCTCATCGTTGAACCCTATCTGGGCCTTTTAGGTGCCTTGCCTTTTCTGACATGAGCTGAGAGAATTTCGTTGGAAGTAGATTATTTATTCAGTTGGAAGATTGGGGCGAGGAGTGTGTTGTAGAAAGGTGTCATGGCTAGATTAACTTTAGGTGAAAGAATTACAAAGGGTGAGTCCCCGATCCCTACATATAAGACGACTCTGGCAGCATGATCTGTCATAGTCTTTGGATTGTGATATTCATATTTTGTGTCTCCTCACTTTTCTTCTGGTGGTGCTGGGCGAGGGTTATTGTTGTGGTTATCATGGATGAACCTTTGAAGCTTACTATCACGAACCAACATCTCTAGTTCATCCTTCAACTTTCAGCATTTATTGGTCCAATGATCGTAATCTCGGTAGAAATGACAATCTCTAGTCTTGTCCTTCTTGATATCATCACTCGAGGGGCGTCTAGGCCATCGTATATAAGGTTTATCCCTAATCTATAGTAGAATCTGACTAGGAATCTCGTTTAGCGAGGTGTGTGATGGTTGAACTTGTGATGAGGTAGTTGGGTTGAACAGCTTTTTTTTCAGAGAGGGTGGTAAGGAAGGATAGTAGTATTCATTCTTACTCTGTTTAGACCGACACTTGTCAAAGGCTTCTGCTTCTTCAGTGGCTATGTACTTCTTAGCTCTTAAACAGAATTCTTGTATGATGCTCGTGGGTTCTTAGTGATCGAGGTTTTCATGCCTAAGGGTCTCAACCTTGTTGACAAAGCCATTAATGCAATGGAATGATCCAAGCCTAAAACCTTTATCATTTTCACCTTGAACTTCTCTAAGAAATCTTTCAAGTGCTCATCTTCCCTTATTGTAGCGAAAGAAGGGAGGTAGATTTCCTTTTGGCTCCTTTGCTAATTACAAAATGAGCTTCAAACTGTTCCCTCAACTAGAAGAAGCCCCTGATACCAAGTGGTGGCAAGGAATTGAATCATGTTAGTGCATTGCCCTTGAGTGTTGTGGGAAAATACTTGCACATGGTTGCATTAGACATATCTCGAGACCATTATGGTTATAAAGTATGTTATATGATCTCGGGGGTCAGTCATCCCGTCATATCTCTTCATAGAGGGAAGCAGTATATTTGCAGCATGGGCTCGGTTGAAATCTTCAAGTCGAAGGGTGAAGTATAGGTTGTATGGCAGGCGGTTTCCTCTAGTCTAGCATTGGGGCACCTGAACTCAATGGTCACGAGATCTTCCACTTGCTTTTTCAGACCCTCAGGGTCGTGTTGAGATTTAAACAAGGGTTCTCACTCTTCTCGAGTAAGAAGCCTATTTTGGTGCAAGTATTTTAACCTCTGGGGAGGGAGGGAGCGACCTGGCTGAAGGGCTCAGCTAAGATCCTCTAATTGTCTACTCATATCTTGTAATCTTGAAGTTAGTCTTTTTATTTCCGAATGAGGTGGTTCATTAAGAGGAGCAGGGGTAGTCTCCTGAACTGGCTGAGTTGGTTGTTGGGCCATCTAAGATCAAGTTTGTGTTATGGTTAGGTCTTCAGGATTAATAGGGATTGATGGTTAAATAGAATTTGTGGGAGTCGTAGGGCATCCTTCCACTAGGGGACACAGCTCTGGAGGACGTCCTCTTTCTTCTTAGGGGCATGGTCTTTTGAAATGGATAAGGTGCGAATTGTAATCTTCTTTCGTATATTTTTTCACGGACGGAGCCAATCCGATGGAGGTGGATTTTCTCCATAGATACCTGTTCTGTCTATTTCTATGGGAGTTTCAAAACCAAGTGCGATTTGAAGCTTGTATCCTGCACAAAGCCATCAGAGGGTGCTCCAGCGGAGAAGACTCCGACATTCAAGTTAAAAGAGCGGGTTTTGAGTATAGTAAATAGATTAAGAAGAATCCTGATTTTGGGTAACATTATGTGTCTTTTGTGTTTAGTTCCAGAGAACTTACCTTTATGACGACTATTGTTTTGCTTATATATTTGCTCTCTTGTGGACGGTGTCCTAGGATTTCGGGGGTCTACTAACCCTAGTTTCCTTTTAGGGAGATTTGAGAGAATCCTCGAAACTGCGGGGGTTATAGTTTGAGATTTCATGGTAACATCCTACTTTCGATGTTTTTGGGAAGTTTACAAACATGGGGGATTTCTTTCTTTTATTGATATGCCTGTTATGGTAGATTTTTGTATTTTAGGGATTACTTAGAGAGCATGAAAGACTCCTATCCACACAAGGGAATTTGAATTTGTTTGAAAATTTGTTTCCTTTGTGGTTTATCCGGAGTCGTACTTACCCCTTTGATTGTTTGGTCCATGGTTCTGAGGCTATCTTACCAAAGAGTAGGATAATTGAGGAACAAGGTACCGAGAGGAGAAATGACCAAGAAACTACAAGTGGTCCTGAATGCATGCCCCTGGCTGTGGGGCTCAAGGGGTAAAGTTTCGGTTTGGTTGGTTTTTTGGGCCCATTTGTTGGGCTTTTGATCACGTATAATCATATGTAAATATAAAAAATATAAAAATTTTTATGTAAATATTAATTATTTTATGAAAATAATAAAATAGTCATATTTTATAATAATAATCTAAAATAATCAAATATATAATTATTAATTATAAGACAAATAACAAAAAAAATTATAATTAAATAAAAAATTATTAAATATGAAAAAAAATGTGTAAGTATAAAAAAATATAAATTTTGTGTAAATATTAATTAATTTAATACATTGAAATATTTAGAAAATAAAAAATATTACTTTTAAAATTTCCATAGTAGCTTAAAAAATATTGTAATTAAATATAAAAATTTTTGTGTAACAAAAGGAGGGAGGGAACAATTCACTCCTTTTTAATTATTATACTATCTGCATAGTTAAAAATTCTTTTACTTTGCAAATCAACTTTAAAAAGTTTATTCACTTTTTTTATTATTTCGATAATAAATTATATTAAAAAGAAAAAAAAAAGATAGAAAAAGACTTCCCTTCCAATTGCACCTCAAATATTTTTCATTTATGTAATTCTTCTTCTTCTTCTTGGACAGAAACCGACCGCAATGGATTCAAACTCACGACTCTTTGATCCGAACTCAAAGAAGCTAAGCCATTGCGCTATGCGGTCCTTTGTACTATGCAAAAAAAAAAGATCAAAGAAAAACTGACTTTACAAATGAACATCAATTTTTTTTTTTTCATTTCACTTTCATGTAATTTATCATCTTCAGAGGAGAGGAACCAACCATGGTGGGAGTTGAACCCACGACCTTTTGATCCGAAGAAAAATGTGCTAATCCACTGCGCTATGCAGTCATTTGTGCTATATTTTGATATTATTGATTTTAATAATAAATTCTATTAAAAAGAAAACATGAAAATCTAAGAGTGACTGTCTTTACAAATGAATCTCAAATTCTTTTCATTTAACTTTCATAAAATTCTCCGACCACAGTGGGAGTCGAACCCACGACCTTTTGATCCGAAGTCAAACGCGCTAATCCACTACGCTATGCGGTCATTAGTACTATGCTTTGATATTATTAATTTCAATAATAAATTCTATTAAAAAGAAAAAAATATAAAAAACAACTTCCTTTCCAAATGCACCTCAAATATTTTTCATTTAACTTTTATGTAATTCTTCTTCTTTTTGTTGGACAAAAACCAAAAACAATGGAGTTGAACTCACGACCATTTGATCTGAAGTCAAAGACGCTAAGCCATTGCATTATGCAATCATTTATACTATGCTAAAAAAAAAGGATTAAAGAAAAACTGCCTTTACAAATAAACATCAAAATTTTTTCATTTTACTTTCATGTAATTTATCATCTTCAAAGAAGAGGAACCAACCTTAGTGGAAGTCGAACCCACGACCTTTTGATCCGAAGTCAAATGCGTTAATATACTGCGCTATGCGGTCATTTATGTCATGCTTTGATATTATTGATTTTAATAATAAATTCTATTAAAAAGAAAACATGAAGATCTAAGAGTGACTGTCTTTACAAATGAACCTCAAATCTTTTTCATTTAACTTTCATATAATTCTTCTTTAGAGGAGGAGGAGAAACCGACCACAGTGGGAGTTGAACCCATGACCTTTTGATCTGAAGTCAAACGCGCTAATCCACTACTCTACACGATCATTTGTGTCTACTGCCTTGATAAATGAATCTCAAATCTTTTTCATTTAACTTTCATGTAATTCTTCTTCTTCTTCTTCAGAGGAGAGAAACCAACCATAGTGAGAGTTGAACCCATGACCTTTTGATCCGAAATCAAACGTGTTAATCCACTGTGCTATGTAGTCATTAGTACTATACTTTGATATTATTAATTTCTTCTACTAAAAAGAAAAAATATATATATATATATATATATATATATAAAACGACTTCCTTTCCAAATGCACCTCAAATATTTTTCATTTATGTAATTCTTCTTCTTGTTGGATAGAAATCGACAACAATGGAGTAGAACTCACGACCTTTTCGTCTGAAGTCAAAGACACTAAGCCATTATGCTATGCGGTCATTTGTACTATGCTAAAAAAGAAAAGGAGATAAAAGAGAAGCAACCTTTACAAATGAACACCAAATTTTTTTTTAGTTTACTATCATGTAATTCATCATCTTCAAAGGAGAGAAACTGACCACAGTGGAAGTCAAACCCACGACCTTTTGATCCAAAGTCAAACATGGTAAACCACTGCGGTATGCGGTAATGACCTTTTCATCCGAAATCAAAGACACTAAGCCATTATGCTATGCGGTCATTTGTACTATGCTAAAAAAGAAAAAGAGATCAAAGAGAAACAACCTTTACAAATGAACACCAATTTTTTTTTTTAGTTTGCTGGCATGTAATTCATCATCTTCAAAGGAGAGAAACTGACCACAGTGGAAGTCAAACCCACGACCTTTTGATCTGAAGTCAAACATTGTAACACCAAAAATCCGGTGTTTGAAATTTGTGTTAAACATCTGTGTTACCAATTCGAAGTACATCCTATTTTGATGAAATTTGAAACTTCAAATATAAAGTGTGTGTAAAAAAAAAAAAAAAATGAGGAAGAGAGGAGACGCATCGTTTTGCCCCAAAATGCTGCGTCCCCATGTTTTTAATTAGAGTTTGAAAATCCTAATTCTCTTCCTCCCTCTTTCATCTCTCTCACTCGCTCGTCACTCTCTCTGTCTCTCTCGATTCTCCCTCTCTCGCGTCTCTCTCTGCCTCTCACCGATGGTTTGTCCAACCACTGTCATCGACCCTAGCCGACAGAAGTTGCTCTCTCTCTCTCTCTCTCTCTCTCTCTCTCTTTTCCTCGCGCACGCGATAGTTCTTCCCCTCTCTCTCGCTCGCTCGCGCGCGGTGTTCTTTGCGGAGTTCATCGCCTTCCTGCAACCCCTGCTGCTGCGTTCACCTGCTGACCTTCAAAAACCCAGCTCACAACTTGCAGACCTTTGAAAACCCTAGGCGAACCTGCACTCCATCCCCTGCGCAGGTAAGGGCAAATTCTTGATTAATAGCTCTAGGGTTTGACTTTATTATCATGTTAAATTCTAATCCAATGTTAATGTACTCGGTTGGGATGGAGATTAACCAGCTACAGTGGTCCCCTGTGCAGCCTGATTGGATTGGAATTGCATTTGCTAACAAGTTGCAGCTTTTGAAAGTTTGAGGTAATTGAACGTCTCATGTTAGTTTATGTAATAATTGTTGTGTCGTTAAAGATGTTGCTTTGATTAATAGCTTGTAATCTATTGAGTAGTTGATAAAGCACAATGTCTAATTGATCACCAAGTTATCCGTATCATTCTTTTAGATGTCTTCTTACATGGTTAGTAGGGCGGTAGGTTTGAAAATCATGGACTTTTCTTTTTGTGAATTTAGAATGGATACTGGTTCCTACATAAAGTGGGTAACTGAAAACACTCCCATTGATCTTTCAAACCAAAGTTATAGTGTTTGATTATACCAATCCTTTGACATTCTTGAATTAAAAAAAATTAATGTTCTTAAAAAAAAAAAAAAGGAAATTCGAGAGGAAATTGGAAAGGTTGATGAAATGAGAATCTAGAATTGTGATTGTGCAAATTAAGGTTATATTAAATTAGGAGAAAATTTGAAAATCCTTTAATGAGACTTTATTTGATAATAAATTGTGATGATTGGTCTAGGTTGACTTTTTGGAGACTTGAAATGAGTCATTCTGGAAAACTTGTAGAAGTAGGGAGTGAATACCCTCCCTATAGGTGAGTGGATTATTATGCATCGTATAAATGAGTAAATGATTTTAAATATGATTTGTAAATTTGATTTTGAAATGAATTTTGCAATGAATTTATAATGTTTTGTGATTGTGGTGAGTCTGAAATGAATTTTATGACAAATCCATGACTCGTGAATTGAATGATGATTTATTTGTACCATGTTACGATTGAATACTCATATGAATTGTGAAATATTGCTCCATTTTATACATTGAGCATGAATTGATTATGAAATTGAATGTGGTAACGTGTTGCTGGAAAAAGACTATAGTCTGAGTCTTATCACGGACCAGCCAGTGGGATGGCGTGGTTAGGGCTAACTTGTGATTAAATTAGAGGCTTGGAGGTGGCGGGTTGGAGAGCCACTCAAGTCGGCCGGATGACGTGGTGGCACCCCACGAAAAAATTTCAGGGCCAACGCCAAAGGGAATGGGATTTTTATGCAAAAATTATAGAAAATCCTTTGGCGGATCCTACCAACGGCCATTGGTAGGATAATGTTTTCAGCACACCCAAAAATTGTGAAAAAAATGAATATAGACTGTTTGATTCAATCATATGAGTTATGGTGGTTTGATATGAACGATTTTATGTAAATGAATTTCTTTACTGCATTAAATTATGTTTGATACATGTATTTGGCATCACCACCCTCACCTCTCATTTATATACTGCATACCATTGTACTCCACTTACTGGATATTCCTAATACTCACTCCCTCTTCTTTATTACTTTTCAGAGGAAGTTTAGCTTAAGGGCGACTCTTTAAATTATGAGAAGAGCTTTTATGGTACTTTGGGGTAGGTATGGACTATGTTTTATTTTGGGAGCTTGTAGGTCGTTGGACTATGGAAAAGAAGTTCTGTACATCTCATATCGTGTGGATTTTACTGATACTGGTTGAGTTTTTCGAGCAAGTATGGGTAAAATCCGACGATTATGATTTGAGACTTCATTTTTGCTTGAAATTATCTTTGAAAAAAAATGTTTTATCTTGTACTAGGACATTTAGAATATAATGTTGGATTTCGATATTTTCTTTCAGTTTTATGAAATTCTGTACATCTCATACCGTTCGGACTTTATTGATAATGGCTTGTTTTCTTCGGGCAAGTATTAATAAAATCCATACGACTATGATTTAGGATTTCACTCATTTTGATTGGATTATATTTATAGATTTTGATATTTTACTTCAGATTTGCAAATTATGCAATGCTTAAGAACTCTGGATTGGCTGGGATGGCCACATTGCATTCATGCATGTATAGGAACCCCTCCCCAAATGTGTGCTGATGTATGCTTGTATGTACAGGGACGGGCCAGATGGGCTCCTTGCATGTGTATTATTTATATGATTTTTTATTTTGATGGGTTTTATATTTTGGAAGATTTATTGTACATTTGGAGTGCCTTGTGCTATCTCAGTATATGGAGAGGTCATGCCTGTATACCGAGATAACGCGACAGTTGTTACGTGCTCGACGGGAGAGTCGGGGCGTGACAAACATGCTAATCTACTGCGCTATGCGGTAATGACTATATTTACAAATGAATCTCAAATCCTTTTCATTTAACTTTCATATAATTCTTCTGCTTTTTCAAAGGAGAAATTGACCACAGTGGGAGTCGAACCCATGACCTTTCGATCCAAAGTTAAATGTGCCAATCCACTGCTATGCGCTCATTTATGTCTACTGCCCTTACAAATGAATCTCAAATCTTTTTTATTTAACTTTCATGTAATTCTTCTTCTTTAGAGGAGAGTAATTGACCACAGTGGGAGTCAAACCCTCGACCTTTTGATTCGAAGTCAAATGCGCTAATCCACTGCGCTATGCAGTCATTAGTGCTATGCTTTGATATTATTAATTTTGATAATAAATTCTATTTAAAAGAAAAAAAGATAAAAAAAACAACTTCCTTTCCAAATGCACCTCAAATATTTTTCATTTAACTTTTATATAATTCTTCTTATTGTTGTTGGACAGAAACCGACAACAGTGAAGTCGAACTCACGACCTTTTGATCCGAAGTCAAAGACGCTAAGCCACTACGCTATGCGGTCATTTGTACCATGATAAAAAAAAAAAAAAAAGATCAAAGAGAGATTGTCTTTACAAATGATCATCAAATCTTTTTCATTTTACTTTCATGTAATTCATCATCTGAAAAGGGGAGAAACCGACCATAGTTGGAGTCAAACCAACGACCTTTTGATCCGAAATCAGATGCGCTAATCCACTATGCTATGCGGTCATTTTGTGTATGCTTTGATATTATTTATTTCAATAATAAATGCTATTAAAATGTAAACAAAAGGATCTAAGAGTAACTACCTTTATGAATGAGCCTCAAATCTTTTTCATATAACTTTCATGTAATTCTTTTTTTTTAAAGGAGAGAAACCGACCATAGTGGGAGTTGAACACACGACCTTTTGATCTGAAGTCAAACATGCTAATCCATTATGCTATGCAGTCATTTGTGCTATGCTTTGATATTATTGATTTCAATAATTGATTCTATTAAAAAGAGTAACTACCTTTACAAATGAATCTCAAATCTTTTTCTTTTAACTTTCACGTAATTCTTTTCTTCATAAAAGGAGCGAAAATGACCACATGGCAGTCGAACCCACGACCTTTTGATTCGAAGTTAATGAGGTAATCCACTGCACTATATGGTCATTTGTGCTATGGTTTGATATAATTAATTTCGATAATAAATTCTATTAAAAAGAAAAAAAAAAGATAAAAAAGGAATTCCCTTCCAAATGCACCTCAAATATTTTTTCATTTATGTAATTCTTCTTCTTCTTGTTGGACAGAAACCGACCACAATGGAGTCAAACCCATGACTTTTTGATCTGAAGTCAAAGACGCTAATCCACTGTGCTATGTGGTCATTTGTGGTAAGCTTTGATATTATTAACTTCAATAATAAATTCTGTTGAAAAGAAAACAAAAAGATCCAAGAGCAATTGCCTTTCCAAATGAACTTCAAATCTTTCTCGTTTAACCTTCATGTAATTCTTCTTCTTCTTCAGAGCATAGAACCAATCATAGTGGGAGTTTAACCCACAACCTTTTGATCCACAATCAAACGCGCTAATCCATTGTGTTATGTGGTTATTTTGTGCTGTGCTTTGATATTATTCATTTTGATAATAAATTTTATTAAAAAGATAAAAAAAGATGAAAAAGTCTTCCTTTCCAAATGTACCTTAAATATTTTTCATTTAACTTTTATATAATTCTTCTTTTTCTTGTTAGACAGAAATCTACCATAGCGGAGTTGAACCCCCAACCTTTTGATTCAAAGTCAAACAAACTAAGCCATTGCGCTATGCTTAAAAAAAAAAAAGATCCCCATGATCTTATGATTTGAAGTCAAATGCACTAATCCATTGCGCTATGCGGTCATTTTTGTTATACTTTGATATTATTAATTTCAATAATAAATTCTATTAAAAAGAAAACAATAGGTCAAAGATCGACTGCCCTTATAAATGAATCTTAAATCTTTTTGATTTTACTTTCTTGTAATTTTTCTTCTTTAGAGGAGAGAAACTGGCCACAATGAAAGTCGAACCCATGACCTTTTGATCCGAGGTAAAATGACTGCCTTTCATTTTGCTTTTATGTAATTTTTCTTCTTCAAAGGAGAGAAACCAACCACAGTGGGAGTCGAATCCATGACCTTTTGATTCGAAGATGCGCTTATCCACTGCACTATGCGATCATTTATGCTATACTTTGATATTATTAATTTCTAAAATAAATTCTATTAAAAAGAAAACAAAAAGATCAAAGTGCGATTGCCTTTACAAAAGAAACTCAAATCTTTTTCAATTAACTTTCATGTAATTCTTCTTCAAAGAAGAGAAATTGATCACAGTGAGAGACGAATCACGACCTTTTGATCTGAAGGTAAACGCCCTAATTCACTACACTATGCGGTCATTTATGCTATGCTTTGATATTATTAATTTCAATAATAAATTTTGTTAAAAAGAAAACAAAAAGATCAAGGAGGGACTGCCTACTCTCAAAATGAATCTTAATTTTAGCTTAATAATAATTCATTTTAGTTTAGTAATTGTAATCGAGTTCGACAATTTTATTTTACTAATTCAGTAATTTAAAATTAAGAGTTTTATCAAAATGAATCTTTTTGGCTATATTTGGAGTAAGTGTCCATTTGATAGGGCTTTTTTTTTCAGTTTTGATTCTCCTTATAAGGAGAAGAAGAAATTAATAATTTTTAAAATAAAGTTTAAAATTGTTTCGTACTTTTACTTTTACAAATAAACTAATTTCATAACTTTTGAAATAAAGTTAAAAGTTAAAAATTTAAAATTAACAGTAAAGTTAAAGAGAAAGAGTACAGATCTGAAGGATATGAGGGTAAATGAATTTATGATATGGATATATTTAAAATTTCATTTCTTTCAAGTAAGGATATAAATGGAATAAAAAGAAATATATTTCTAAAAAATTGACGTATAAAAAATAAAAAGAAGAAAAAGTTCCTCCTAGGAGCATTTTCTTAAAAGCTGCTTTTTAAATGTTTATTAATAAAAAAAGACTACTTTAAAGCAGAAAAAAACATGTTTGGAGTTTCTCCTTATAAGAAAAAGAGAAGTTGAAAAAAAACCTTGCCAAACATGCAATAAATAGACTTCATAAAAAATAAAGAATTCATTTTCAATTTCCAATTTTGTTGTTTAGGGAAAAAAAAAGTGAAACAAAAGGTATGAATTTCCGATTCAGTAAAATAGGTAAAACATGTAAATAAATTCTAGTATTCATCTAAAATTCCTTTTGATCCAATGGGGATGATCAGCCCTCTTTTAATTCCCTTTTCTTAGTTCCCTTTCCTTATCGATTAATATCCTTTTCTTATCAATTTTAAATAATCTTTTTTAAATCTAATATTCTAACCTAAATTTTTTATAATTAAAAATACAAATGGAAACAAATTTTTTTAGGTCTTATTATAACAAATTAAGAAATTAATTTACTTTGTTAAAATATGTTGATGAATTATTATTTGAAAACATGATCAAGTAATAAAAGAGCATAAACTTTGTTATTTGCAAATGTTCATCGAACTCAGACCAGAGAAAAAGACCTAGGATTTTACATCAAAATCATGACTGAAATTGAAGAAAAACATCCTAGATCATTTGATTCAAATAATAGATTTGAAGAACCAAAGTATAATGCAACAATTTGCGAAATCTTTTAGTGATAAGGTGAGGAATTTGGCTACTTGTTATAAATTTATACTATATTGTCATATAAAGGTATGACGAATATAACTATTATTTTTTTTGTTACATAGGAGTCGTGAAAATTTTAAAAATATACGCGTTTATGAAAATTCAAATACTAAAGATTGAAAAAAAAAAAAAACAATTGGAACTCTTTATCATTCGAGTATCCTACAAGGACGAATATAACTATTATAACTGATTGATAAGTGCTGATAAAAATTTTTAGATAATTTTTTTGTATCTTTTGTTATTATTTTTGTTCTATTTGCAAATTGACCACGATATTTTAATCAATTAAATAATATGTAGTAAAGAGATCACAAAATTTCTGGTAATAGTTGTTGCAAATCTGCCTCTTCCTTCCTCCTAGAACACATGGTGTTTCCAACTTTGATTTCCGCTGTTTTTTTTTTCCAGTTAGCAAAAATAATAATAAAAAAAAGTAATAGGCTAAATTAATCTCATAGTTGGGATTTTTCTTTTGCATCAGTTATGGCTTAGATATAAAATCGCTATCGAGTTTGATATTCAATTGCTAATAATGAAATTTGTGATCTTTAATTGCTTGTCACATTTGTTAATTCTTTTTTAGATTGATGATACAATATCAAAAAAATAAAATAGAATGAACATATTTATCTCACCTTGCCGTAAGTACAAAAAATAAAAATAAATAAATAAATAAATAGAAACTTTATAACTTTTTAAGAAAACCAATTATGAATCATAGTTATTTTGCTTGAATAAATTATTTGTCAAACTTTTAAATTACACGCTAAAAAATTTTTAAAAAAAAGTTTCGAACTTTAAAAAACTATTTAAGGCTCTAAATTTTAGTTTTGTAACAAATAAGATTCATCTGTTAATGAAATGTTAACACTATTAAAATCCGTTAACTATTTAATGAAACTCTTAATACCGTTGATATCTTTTCTATTTTGATGATGCTTCTAGCTTCTTTCATTTTCATGTTACAAGACTACCTTTTCCAACTCTTCGACTCTATGGTTTGATTATAATACTTTCACATACCCAACTTCTCTCTCTCTAACCCTAAAATTTCTTCTTTGTTTGCATTTTTCTTCTTGTTTCGAATGCAATTGGTAGGGATGAGCAAAAAAATCCGAGTATTTGAATATCTGAGATATCCGATTCGAATTTGATCCGAAAATATCCAACGGATCGGATGTTCGAAAAAATTGGATTGGATTAATTCGAATAGTATCCTTCCCGGATATGGATACGGATCGGCATATTTAGTATCTGTGGATATCCGATCCGATTCGAAAAGTAAGGATAAATAAGTAATTATAAAAAATCCAAATCAAAAACCTAAAACTACTCTTATTATCTCCTGCCTCCATCTTCTCATCTCCTTTTCTTTTTGCCTCCTCACACACATCTCATTCTATCTTGACCACATTCAACCTTTGATCTTTCAATTAGGTGAATTTTTTGGTCATTGTGAATCTTCGTTAGTGCCACCAATACTTCAAGTGTACAATTATGGATTTAATTGAGGAATAGAATATAGATGTCATCTTTGTCGATCGTTCATCTCTATTATTTTTTTTAACCAAAATTTTTTTCCTTTTACTTTTGAAGATATATGTTTGTTGTTCTAGTGAGATGTCATCCTTTTACTTTTTTTTTTCTTGCTATGGAGGGAAAAAAATTTTGAAAGTAATGATAGAAAAAATTTTAAACTATTTTCCTTTTTTGAAGAATTTTTTTTTTTTTTAAGTGAGAGTTTTCCTATTCTGTAAATTGTTTCCTATTCTGTCGATTGTTCAAGATGCTGCTGCCGGTGGCGACAACTTTATTTGACTTTTTCAATTTAAAACATTCTAATTATATTTAATGATATGTGAACAATGATTTTTGATATGTTATTATATTATTTGGATGATATATATTATATTGTGTGTTTTAATGTTATTTTAGTTCACTTGAATGATTAAATTTTAATTATTAGATTAAGTTTAATATATAAAAAAAAATGAAACTTAAATTAGGTTTTTTAGATACTGATAATCTGATATATCCGATCCGTATTTTCAGATATTCACTCAATCGGATACTATTCTATGCGGATACAGATTTGGATCACAAAATTCAATATCTGAAATATTCGGATCGGATCAAATAATGGGCATTCGGATCAGATATCCGATCTATGCTCACCCCTAGCAATTGGGGCTCTATACTCTTTCTCTACAATAGGGGAGATACTAGTAGAGCCACTTTCCTTCTTGAGCCCCTTTTCCTAATGTGTAAATATTAAAAATATAAAAATTTTTATATAAATATTAATTATTTTATAAAAATAATAGAATAGTCATATTTTATAACAAGAATGTAAAATAATCAAATATATAATTATTAATTATAACACAAATAACATAAAAATAAAAATTATAATTAAATAAGCAAATAATTTATTAAATATAAAAAGTGTAAGTATAAAAAATATGAATTTTGTATAAATATTAATTAATTTAACATACTGAAATATTTTAAAAATAAAAAATATTAGTATTAAAATTTCCATAGTAATTTAAAAAAATATTGTAATTAAATAAACAAACTTTTGTGCATCAAAGGGAGGGAGGGAACAATTCACTCCTTTTTAATCATTACTAGTGATGGGCCCATGCTAACGCATGGCATGCCCACAAAAATGTGAATTGTATTTTTTTATTATATAAAAATTTATTAGATTTATAATTAACTCAATATCTGAATAAAATTATTGTCTGAACAAGCGAAAAATATAGCGTATATTAGCGATGGAAAGAAAAAAAAAATCTAAGCACTAGAATTCTAAAAAAAATAAAACAAACGAATGAGATAAAAAAATGATAATACATGAAGTAAAAAAATAAAAAAAAATAAAGGGATAACCATTTGTGAGGTTCTAAAAAATAAAAGGAAAAAACCTATATTAAAAAAAATGAAGGATTTAAGAGAGAAAAAAGAGTTAAAAAAATGATTTGAATTAAAAAAAATAAAAAACTTTGGTTCAAAAATAAGGAGATGATTATTTGTGAGGTCAAAGAAAACAAAAGGGAAAAAATCTATACTCAAAAAAAGTTAAAAGACAAAGCTTAAAAAAAATGGATAAAAAACCAAGAATCTAAATTGACAAGTGGGGCCCAAAAAGAGAAAAAATTTATGTCTGAAAAACGAACGACTTAAGAGAAAAAGTAAGGTAAAAAATAAAAAGAGCAACTAATTGAATGGAAAAAAAAACTATGGTTTAAAAATAAAACCAAAAGGGGAAAAGTTTATGTTCGTAAAAGACGAAAGATTTAAGAGGAAAAAAAAGTGGGTTAAAAAAAGAGCAAGGACTTGAATGGAAAAAAATAAAAAACTGTAGTCTAAAAATAAAATGATGACCATCCGTGAGGCCAAAAAAGGGAAAAAAAAACTTGTCCTAAAAAGACAAATGACCTAAGTAAAAAAAGGGGTTAAAAAAAGTTCAAGGACCTGAATAAGAAAAAAACCAAGCGTGATTCAAAAAAGATGAAATACCTAAGCAAAATAAAGGGTAAAAAAAGAACAAGAACACAAATGAAAAAAAAGAAGTGCGGTTCAAAAAAGACAAAGGATCAAGCGTAAAAAAAGAAAAACGGACAAAAAAAGTACAAGAATCTGAATGAAAAAAAATATAGTGGGGTCTTTCAAAAAATGAAGGATCAGAGTGAAAAAAAACTTAGCAAAAAAAAAGTGAAAGGATTTGAACGGAAAAAAATAGTGGGTCTTAATTGAAAAAAAAAAACATAGTGGGGTTTTTCAAAATATGAAGAACTTAATAAAAAAAATAGAAACCGAGTAAAAAAAAAGCGCAAGAACTCGATGCGGAGTTTTGAATAAAAAAATATATATATTTTATATATATATATATATATATATATAGCTGGGTCCTTCAAAAGGACCCAAGCAAAAAAAAAGAAACTGGGCAAAAATAAAAAAAAAATAAAAAAAAAAAAAGAAGATGCAAGCGCTTGAATGAAAAGGGAAGAAAAAGATAGCAATGTTCAAAAAATATGGCACCACCGTGGAGGGACTTGGGGGTACTTTGGTAATAAAAGGGGTATTTTGGTAATTTAAAAAAAAGCTGGGCATTTAAGGTAATTCATAAAAAGCACGGTACTTTGGTAATTAAAAAAAGGCAGGGGTACTTCGGTAACAAAAAAAACATGGGTACTTTGGTGATTAAAAAAAGTGGGATACTTTGATAATTCAAAAAAAGTCGAAGGTACTTTAGTAATTCAAAAAAAAAATAGCGGCACTTTAGTAATTAAAAAATGTGAAATAATTTGATAATTCAAAAATAAAGCGGGGTATTTTAATAAAAGCATGTGAACAGTAATGAAAAAACGTAGGACTATTTTGATAATTCAAAAAAAATTAAGATATTTTGATAAAAATGTGTGAACAGTGACCCCACTCTACTTTATGTATATTAGTAATATTATCTCCATAGTAAAAAATTCTTTTACTTTGTGAACCAACTTTAAAAAGTTTATTCACTTTTTTATTATTTCAAATAAAATAAATTAATTAAATTTTATATTTTTAATTTTTAGTTCTAAATTTAAAATATTTATTTATAAATAAATTTTATAATTCAACTCATTTTAAATTAACCAAACTTTTTCTTTTCATTTAATTCCAAATATACATGGTAGGATTGAAGAGGGAGGTCAACCGATAACCAAACTTTTTCTCTTCATTTAGTTCCAGGCTCAACGTAAACGCCTCTCTCTCTCTCTCTCTCTCTCTGATCCAGGGTGCTCATGCTCTCTAAAACTATCAGTTAAAAACCTCGTCTCAATCCTAAACTCAATTTTCAACCATTCCACGCAGAATCGCTTTCAAATTCCCAGATTTGTTTGTATGGATCGGGATTCGGATTCGGATTCGGATTCGTATTCGGATTCAAATTCGTTCCCAACAATGCAATCAATACTGAGTTCGAAACCCTAGAATTCTGGGAAAAAACCGTTCGACTCCTTTCCCCGATTGAGGAGAGGCTAGGGTTTCGAATTTTCGAAAAGATTAGGTTATTGTTGTAGTCATGTTCTATGGTGCAGTAGTGTGGGATCCATGGCTAATTGTTGCCCAAATTGTATGTCTTCAATGTTTATACTACCTCACACTTGGAACTTTCATGTGGATTCTTGTCGGGTCTCGCGTTTCTCGGGTGAGTCTCGTCTATTTCTTTGACTTTGCCTCTGTCTCTGGTTCGACTGTCACCGGTTCGTGCGTCATCTCTTCCTTCATCCTCACTGCACTTGGAGGGTAAGATTGCTTTACTTTAATTCACGTCTTACAATTCAGCAATAATTAGTTCAGTTAAAATTGCATTAGTTTATGGAGAGCTGTATTCTCTTTCTTTAACATATGCTTTCTCATGATCTGGGCTTTACCTTCATTGCATTAATAGCTGCTTCTGAGCCCGAATGTCTAATTTGACGCAGTGAAGTTAAAATAGTTATAATGTGCTCTTCCATGACCAATAGAACATGCCTTGTTGAATTTTATCATATTGGTCTTTGACTTTTTTTTTGGTTCAAATAGCCTTACGGGTGTCAGGATTTGCCTTTCTTATCTGTCTTTTGCTTCATAAATCAACATATTGAGGGGTTTTCTCGATTCAGTAAACGACAAAGGAACGATAGCTTTTATTTGAAATTTCATCAACGTGTTTTGGTAGTTATGTTATGCTGAAGCTTGTTCTCAACTCTCAAGCAGATGAAAATTCAAAGGGTTTTTTTTTTTTTTTTTTTCTTTGGTTGAAACTTGGAGTTTTAAGACCAGGATATCTGCCATGAAGTCTAGACTGGGAGCTACATGTTCCAGAGTGGGGTAGTTGACTCCTCTCAACTGTAAAATTAACTCATATAGGTTAATCCCCTTTGGATTCATAACATAATTATGATTGTTAATTCTAGTTGATGAAAATTTAGTTTAACTAAAGAGCTCAATGAAGACGTTATCAAATCAAAGAGCAAGAGTTGCGTGAAAGGGTAATTTTTTCCTCGCCTTGGCTCAAATACTTAGAAAGATGGAAATATTGCAAAAGTTGTTGAATATAGGATCAGCGCAGAGTGGATGAAAAAAGAGAAATTCTCCTTTTGGGGAGGGTGTTGTGAAATCGCAAGATTCTAATTAAATTTTTAATGAGAAGTTTTATAAGAAAGCAATGAGAACACTGATGCTTTATGGAATAAAGGGTTGGACTTAAAATCAACATTCAGAAAAGATGGGTATGGTCAAGATGAGAAAGCTAAGGTGGATGAATTAGGTGACAAGAAATATAGAATTAGAAACGAAAACTTCAAAGGAATGTTAGAGGTAGATCCAATTGGAGATAAAATGGGTGGACAAACATCAAGATGGTTTGATCACACAAAGAAGTTCATTGCCGTTACTTACTTTGACCTCTATCATCATTTGCCTTCTATGCTTAACATTGTTTGGAATGTCTTGTAGGATTTTGGATGAAGTATACATTAATAAAAAGTTTTTGCATTTCTTGATAAAAGTCAGGGTGAAAGACAACTTGATACTGACTGGGTTTCAAGGATCTATTTACCTTAATTATGCACATGGTGATCAAAGTGTGAGTTCTTTCTTATTGGTGGTAGTTTATATCGGGGATTTACATTAAGGCCAAAGGATAATATTTAGCCTTAGTCGATTTTCCTATTTAATTGGTATGGAGCAGGAGGCTTCTTTAAAAGAATTAAACCACCTCTAGAGTTTCTACAAATGGGGAAAGAATTAAAGGAACCCCTGCAATGACAAGGGACCAAGCATGTAAATTTCTTAAGGAAGATACTTTGATCTCTGTCAAATATGTGCAGCATTGTCTTAAAAAAGGGGTTATCATCTTTTATTTATTTATCAATTCCAAAATAAGGACGTTGAGTTAACCCTTTAAGTACGACTATTTGGATTTTCATTTCCCTACCCCCATGCACTTCCTACCTAAGCAGAGAAAAGAGATCTCATATCTGGTGGTATCGCCAAAGAAGTCAACAATTCAGAAAATATTATGCAAATAAATCAGCAACTCTTGTTATCCTTTCACATTCACATTTGCTGCTATTATCTGTACCCCTTCTCTGTAAGCTATTTTGAGCTTGATTCTTCCTTAAAATGCCGGCCATCCAAGAAAAGCAATTTTCTTACAGGCCTGACACTACCACACACTTCTCCCGGGAAACACCAACATCTTTTCACCAGACAAAGTCCCAGGTTAAGTTTTGAAATTATATATCCCATCTAGCATCACAGATTTTGCACATCTTATCGTGGGTATATCCTGATAGCTTATCATCATACATTATCTGTTTTAGCTCCTCAACTGCCTCGTGTCTAAGGGAATTATATGGGTGCAGGGAATTATAATATCTAGAACTTCTTTCCTGGGGTGCACATGGTTGGTTTTGGTCACTCTTCTAATCATTTTTGTTGCTGAAATGCCAAATTCAGTTTTTCAAAACACCAGTTTTCAACCAAAAAAGTGAGGAAATGTCATCAGTTTATGCAATCGGTTTTGGTCGGCAACTGTCAGTCATGATCAGCCACCAGCACAATTCTTAGTTTTAGTAATTTCAATAACAAAATCTTGGAGATGATCATATTTAGCCTTGGCTAACTAAAAGAATAATAGATTAAATATTCTAAGAGATGTAGTTTAAGGCCTAAAGAGCTTGCAGACTGGTCTTTATCTTGAGCGCATGGTATCTAGTTGTGGGAAGGGAAAACCACCAAGCAGACAAGCTTTTAACTATATTACTCTTATCACCCAAAATTGGAGAAATCGCTTGAGATAGTCTCATGATCCAAACAAGGTCAGTTTGTTTGATGGTGTTAATGGAGGAAGCAGCAATGAGAATAAAATGCAGAGTAAGGGAAGTGAGCTCTAGGGTGTTTATATGCAAGATATGAAACACGGTCAGTTCAGTTTATTTTGGTTTTGTCCCAATTCAAATTGAGACCAGATGAAGCATTCTCAATTTCCAGAAATTAGTAACTGCAGCCAACTGTTCTTGCTGGAAAACTGTCATTTTCCGGTTCCGGCTGGTTCTGTTGGTTTTTTCACCCTGTCTGTTCATTCCTTCCTTAATCTCTGACTTCTAAGAGTGGACGTAACCGTCCTTCTCTTCTAATTGCGATAACAGAGAAATATGAGCAAATACAAGAATCTCTATTTCAACTATTAGTTTTTGTTTGTGTTCCTTGTCATACCAAATTCTAGTTTGTGGGAGGGAAGGGAAGGGAGATGGCACGATTTGTCTATGGTGACGAAGAAATTTAAAAAAAAAAAAAAAAAAAAAGACATGACATAGCAGGAATACAAATTTAGAGTAATGATATTACTGTATTTACATTGTTAAAATTTTTGGAAATTTGCAATTTAAGCATTTAAAAAGTGAGGGGTACTTTTGGTGTTGTGGTGTGAAAAGACATTAAAAAAGTATAGGAGAAATTCTCATAGGGGATTACGTTTAAAGTGGGGCGTGGATCGAGGGTACACATTTGGGAGGATGCTTTCTGCGGGAGCCTGACTTTTAATGATCTGTTCCTCGAAATATACAGTATACCTCCTTGCCACCTCAAGGCAGAAAGCCTTTTCAGTCTCTGCAAAAATTTTGAAAGAGTTTCTGTTTCTCCAAGCATAGAGAACACAATATTATGGAGGAGTGATTCTGATTTACTTTAAGTAAGGTGGTTCTACAATGTTTCAAGGGATTTTGAGCTTGAGGAGGAAGATATATTTGCTTGGAAAGCCATTTGGAATGTAAGTCTATGCCCTTCCAAGGCTAATGTTTCCTTGGAAAGCCATTTGGAATGTAAATCTATGCCCTTCCAAGTCCGTTTTCTTTTTTGGTGTAGAATCTTCACTTGACAACTTGCAGCAAAGAGGGATTCAGCCAGTGACTATGATGCCCTTTGTGGGAGAGATGAAACAGTATCATCTGCTCATACTTTGTACTAGGGCATGATGTCTTTGACCCTTGGTATACATTGTGCTTCATATCCATTGGATGCCTACTCAAACGTTGGGTTTTGGAGGGGTGGAAATTGTTGTATGTGGAAATAGAAGGTATTTACTTGATCCCTTCAACCTTTTCTTTGGGGGCTAAAAGAAGGAAAGAAGGAAAGTTTTTGAGGGGATAAAAGACTCATAATCAGTTTTGCTGGTTTATGTTTAAAGAGCCTTTACTTTTGGCATTCTTTTCAAGATTTTGGATTTTAAGCAGGCAGTCTCTTTCATAGATTCCTCCCCTTTCTTGTAGGTGGCAAGGGGCCCCTTGGTGCTTCTTGAATATAAATGTATTTTAAAGTGAATTTTATTGTATGAAAATGAGGCATAAAGGCTGCACATGCTATTATTGAACGAAATTGCCACAAAAACATCCAAGTGAAGTATCAGGTGAGTATTTGACGAGTATCTGGCATTGAAAAATGATATGCCATGTGTAGGACACAATAGTATTGTTGCAATACCATGGTGGAAATTTGCATTTTTGGTCATACTATGATGTATATGGAGAAAGCGGTATGCCAGAATTTTCTGCAATCAAATCATTGAAGTTTCTCTTTTATGGAATAAAATCATTTTTTATATTTCTCTGTGAGCTTAAGCCTTTCATTTATAAAAATTATAGTCTAGAAGATTAGAAGATTTGAAGGTAAACTGGAGAGTTATTGTGTATTATTTTTGTTATTTCAAGAATTTACCATCCTTGCGGGTTTCTCTACATTTTTCCATACATCTAATATATTATTCTTTTTCTATCCAACAAAAAAAAAAAGAAAATTGCATTTACCATAGATAGAGCTTCAACTTTGAAGTCTTTGTGCTTCCTGGCAAAGTATATCTCATTGTAGGATTCTTATGAATGCTGTATCCTTGCTGCAATATCCCCCGAGTTAGTAGACAACCACTGGCAATGAGACTACTCCTCTAGTGCCCTTAACCAATTTGCATATATAAAGAGATCTTGAGATCTCTTTATATGAATTAGCATCCTGGGGTCTCCTTAAATTTTGGTTGCATTTGCTTCCTTTACTTGAGATCACTTGATCGAGATTAACATAGTCTGTATTCAAAATTAATCTGGAGAAACATAGAGAACCAGTTTGTCTATGATTTAGGACACCTGCATCCTATAAATTAATGAGTATTATTTTCTATTAATTGATTCCATGACAAAATATAATGATTGTTTAATCTTGTCATATTATCACCAAGCTCCATTTACCCCTGCTAACTTGCTTATGTTTTTCTTGGAGCAGAGCTTTTTATTTGCTTTATTTAATTGAGAGAGCAAAGAAGTGCTTAGACTTCTCAGCTACAATCTACATCGTACATCTCCTTATATGCATTTTATATGGAGGCTGGCCTGCCTCAATAACGTGGTGGATTGTGAATGCTGCTGGAATTGCAGTGATGGCTTTGCTCGGTGAATATTTATGTATAAGACGTGAATTGCATGAGATTCCCATTACACGATTCCGTTCAAGTGAGTGAAATCTGTCTCTCTCTTCCCCTCCCTCCCTTTTTAATATCCTCTTAACTTCTGAAGTTCTGTAGACTGTGTTCATGCTGACAGCATAGTGGATTATTACCTCAATTTCCTTTAGTTTTCCCCCCCTCCCTTTTTTAATTATCTTGCCTAGATATTGCATCTGTTTTAAGATGACTCATTGATATTTTATTTCTTTGCCTCTCCGGTCTATGCTTACAGTTTTGTACTACAACTCATGTGTCCTGTAACCTGAATTTCAATCAGCTTTGAGTTTTATCTGTCTTGTCAGAAAAATTTTAATTATAGTGTTAAAAATGTAAATAATCCTCATCCTGGTGTCGCGTCTTGTATATCAAAGTGGTTTGACTGGCCGCATGAGTGCCACATAAGATGGTCAAACCCCTTTGACCGGAAATAGTTTATAAATAGCTGATTTGGTAATGATATGGAGCTGATGTGGTGCTGAGGTGGCACGACATGAGTAGTCAAACACTTTGACTGGAAATAGTTTGGAGGTAACACTAAAATAAGAATTATTTATATTTTTAACACCATATAACGTTTGACATTCTTTCATTATCTGGGAGAGATGATTAGCACTTGCAAGGTGGAAAGTCTAGTAATTTTAAGATATAAAAGGATCTTATCCAGTATGGTTCTAGTGTTGTTCTTTGAAACATGTTATGTTTTGGTTTGTATTGGTTTGTCTTACACTACCATATGGAACTCTTCTATTCCCAATACAAGGATCATTGGTGGTAGGCTTTGTTGATCAGATCTGGGATCTGAATATGCATAAATATGTTTTGAATATGCATAAATATGTTTGTCAATGTCGTAGTTGGAACTCTTTAATAGCAGGGTCATTTAACAAACAAATTGCGTTATGCATATTATATTGTAATTTAAATAAAAATAACAACAGTATACTGTGTATATACTAAAACCTTGCATCAAAAAAAATTTTTTTTCTAGATTTCCCAAAGATACATCATTGATATTGGTACAATATTTTATTTCAAAAAGAGGAAAAAAATTTCCGCAAATGTATTTGCACTCCTAGAATAGTTTAATGATAGTTTAATGGTATGGTAACTATGCGTTTATACATCAACTTTAGCACCAAAATTATGATGTGTACTAATTAATGGCCACAATATCTTAAGTTTATGTCAACCATTTGTATTAAATTTGTATTAAACTTATAGTGACGCATAGTATGAGACTGGCACTTATGGCTCAAATTTATGCATTATAGTCTATCTCATGTTTTTTTGTTAACATTTGAGGTTTTATGACTGAAATAATTTGTTCAAGCAAAGTGTGAGGTTGACCCCGCTGCACACTATTTTTTTTTAAATATTATTTTAGTGGGTTCTAATTGCAGAATAGATATATTGAAGAGTTTCCTACAGTTGTTAGTACTTTTAAAATATGGAAGTTAAAAAGTTAGTGGGGTTCAATTGATCGCACCAGGTTCAACATGGCTTTGCCCATAATATTGTTTGTTGTATGAAGTGTGGTATCCACCTAATGTATAAATATACTTGGACTTATGGACAGAATTAGTATATAAATTTTCTGAAAATAGACGTACAAAAATTATCTAAGAGAAATAGGTTCCGGAAAAAGTTTATTATTAACAAGATATGGGAAGTTTGAAACTCTAAATGTAAATAAGATTTCTCATTTTTTATGTGGCTAACTCTACAAATTTGGTTCTGAATTTAATTGTTCGGATATTTGGGAGGAGGGCATAGAGAGGATTCGTTATCATAGGGCTTCAATTGAATTAGAGAATGGCAAGAATCTCTCTCTCTCTCTCTCTCTCTCTCTCTCTTGCTATTCTTTTATGGATGAAAGTTTCTTTCAGTTCCATTAGAAGTTGACTATGTTCAAAAGCAAATCTTACTTGTTATTTATGTCTCATATGATTCCACAATCAGGTCAAGAATTGGCACATCCATTTAAGTCAAATGTGCAATTTACTTAAGAGCTTGTTTGAAAAGAATTCTATGAAGTGGATTCTAGTAAAAATTGAAGTGTTTTTATCTCATAAGTGTTATTAATTTGTTGGCTAAACAAGTTATTCACTTGACCAAGTGTGAGCACATGCATCAACCAATTTTGTAAACTTCATTTTCATTGTCTCATTACTTTGGACTACCATGCTGAGCTTGGTTGTAGCAGTTTAGTTGTACCAATTTTAATATCTATTGATTCTGAATTTTCATATTATGGATTAATGATTCTTCTTATAGCACTAACTATGCGTGCTTCACTTGACCAAAATGACAGAAAAATCTTTTTTATGGTTCTTTTCTTGGTGTGGTAATTATGATTTATTCAAAATGCCAAAAAAGTATACCAATTTTTTGTAGTATTTTATTTATTTATTTAATTTTAAAGGAGGGAGAAAGGGGATAGAAGTCTTGGCCAATTAATTTTATTTTAGATGATTGGTTTGGATAAGTTGGATTGAGCAGGACTTTGGGGAAGATCAGTGGAGTTGACCTTTAAGGTTGATTGTGGGTTGGTCCTTTTCTTGTCATTTTCCTAGTATAAGCTTTACAGGAGCACCACTCAAATAGGTTTTGTTTTGGATAGCATAGCACTGCCTGCTGTTTTTCTTGTGTTTGATGCCCTAGGTTGTCCGGCCATCTTATTGTCTCTTTTACTGAAAAGAATGTGTTAGTAAGAAGAATTGTGAAAAGATACACATCCAAGTGGATGAGACGGACTCTTGAGAAATGCAGTGACAAACTTAGTAATAAAAAGGGTATCGAAAGGTCCATACTTTGCAATCTCTAGTAGCATTCTCTATGGAGATCCTATGAAAGATCTAGCTGATAGAAATTATAAGAAAGTGGAAGGCCTTGATTCTTGAAAATTCAAGCATTCATTTCTATCTGGATAAGCTATATAATAAGACATTTTTTTTTTTCTGAGTTTTCAAAAACACCTTCGTGTCTTTGCTACCACTAAACCTATTAACTTAATGAGCAGAAAATACATTGATTACATGGAAAGGAAACTTGTGATGCTTACAAATGAAATAAGACCTAGAGCCTTCATCATTTGAAGTCCTAAATAAGTGTTCATATTACATGAAACAAAGCTTGATATAGCTGCATTAAGTGAATTTGAGTGAGGACTAACAAGAATAGGGTAAATGAGGAGGTGTCTTCGTTGCCCTTGTCCAACAAAAATGTATAATCCTCCTCTGAAATTGAATTGAAAGGAGCTCCCTTGAAAGCATCAAGTTTCATTAAATTCCTGGTGGTAATAGGCTTAACAAGGATGGCTTGGGAATTTTACCCCGAGGAATGGCGAGATAAATTTTTTTGACTTAACTGATCATAAAGTTTCTGTGCATTCTTATCTCATTCTAATACAACTTCCTTTTGCTATCTAAGAAAAAAAAGGGAAATTGATCATAAGGATGCAGAACTCCTTGGGAATACGCTAAAATGGTGATTCTGGGGTGTATTTGGTTAGAGAGGGATTCTTGGATCATTAATGATCAAAGTTTTCCCATTAATTTGTTCTGGGGTTGCTTAGTTATTTATTTTTGGCATCTCTTCGGGGCCTCAGTCAGTGGTGCTTTTAGGGGTTACATTTTCAAAGATATTACTAGGGATTGGACAGCAATATTATCTTGTATGATTCCTTCTTTTGTCCCTTTTGAGGAGACTCTCTTGTATTCTTTGTACATTATTCTTCTTCACAAAATTCTTCTCTTTTACTTCTAAAATATATTGATCTTTAAGACCTGAAATTATCTAAAAAACATGAAGCAAATGAAGCATGGTGTTCGAACTAACTTTGTCATTGATACAGACAACCAAAAAAAGGAGTAGAATTATTGGCAGACTGGTAGTGAAGGAACCATGATTTTGTTGGGCCCAACCTTAACCATGATTTTCCGGACTCCAAATCTGACCTTAATACAATTTCTTTTATATTTTCCCTAGGCACCCTTAACCACCTGATTTTTTGCTAGAACATACATCCAAGATCAGAAATGCACTCCTATTGGCCCTACAGTTTTATCTAGAAATTTCTTATGCATTTGTGTCCTTGATTCTTGTGTTATGAAGTTGATTCTGACTACTCTCGAACTTGTTGAGGTCAATCAAATGATTTTTACTTTATTTATCTGCAAGTAATCCCCAGAGGCTCGAGTGTTTTGGTCAATAGTTTTACGCAGTTGCCGCTGAAAGTATTCTATGTCTTAGGAGAGTTTGGTTAATGATGCTAAATAGACTTGAAACTTTGACTGTAGTTGGTTTGACAATTGTTTTGTTTTTTGATATGTTTGCTTCGTAAGTAAATTGATGGTGTTTTCGTTGTAGATGTTTGATCAAAGGGAAGCTCAACAAGCAAGAAAGATTTTCCTTTTGGACAGATTATAATGGCAAATCTGCTTCGGAATTGCTCCAGGACAAAGGCCACGGCGATACCACATGCGATTTTCATCAGAACCAGCCTAAAGCCTTCTTATATATTTTATGTGTATCTATCATGAGGGTGGAAAGTGTCAACTTCTTCGTTCACAAGAGTTGGATTAGGGATCAAAAGAAAGAAACGAATGCTCGATCAAGCAAAACCTCCATGGACGACAGTATAAGCTTTGCAATAGGCAATGCTTATAGTGCTTCGAATATTATTTTGTGGAAAGTCTGATTATTGATAAGATTTGTTTGTTTGGCTTTCATTATTTCCCAGTGATGATGTGTTGAGCTTTCAGTTCTTACCCTCCACCCCCATTTTTGTGAATCGTTATGTTGGCAATAGGTTGCTTGAGAGGATTGGTTGAACTCCTTGTGGATGTCACTTCAACCATGTTGACAACCTTAAACTTTGGGTTTTTAATCTCACTTCTTTTTCCTGGAAAATCTGTCTGTGAAAGACATTAATATTGGCGGTAAGAACTTACTCCTTACTCTTTACAACGATGTTAATGTTGTAATGTAAGAAGATTTCTCACGACATGCCTTACCGCTAGAAACAGACAGGGAAACTGAAAGCTTATGGCCATGGTTTGCCAAGACCACTGCATCTCATGAGCCTCTGAATTTTTAACATGTAGAAGAAAAATTACAATATAATTAACTGATCAAGGTTATGCATTTTGCCTCTTCCTTAAAAACTGAAGATAATACAGGGATGATTTACATG
This sequence comes from Dillenia turbinata, assembly GCA_037126225.1. Lineage (NCBI taxonomy): Eukaryota > Viridiplantae > Streptophyta > Magnoliopsida > Dilleniales > Dilleniaceae > Dillenia > Dillenia turbinata. The sequence continues at coordinate 15,900,814 of JBAMMX010000028.1, forward strand.
TGAGTAGGGAACTTAAGAATACCGAGCAATCCTTTTAGCTGTTGCAATGACACCATAACCGCTGATCCAGCCATGAACCTGGTCACCGTTGCTTTGGACAAGAAATCATTGATGAAGCCTAATCTACAAATTTCAATTATGTAAGCAAACAGAAGATTACTCGAGTTTTTGCAATTGCTCTATTTTAACATTATGTGTCCACTTTAGGAACCTCAGCAGGCCTAGAGAGGCTTGAAACAGACCAGCGAAAAATGTTGCGGTCAATGCCAATATCAGATGTCCTGGCTCTTCAACATGATCAACATTTTCTCCGAGCATAATAGCCATCGCCATGGATGCTATTGACACTGGTCCAACAGCAAGATGTTTTGAGTTTCAAAGGAACATGTACACCGGTGGTGGGACAAGACTTGTATCCGGTTCAGGTGTGGCTAAGTTTAGAAGTATATCAAGTTAGAATTAAAAATAAAATAAATTATGCATTGATTCTCACAAAGGCCAACAACTGGAGGTAAATTTGCAAGTTTTGCATAGGGAATTCCCTGCAATAAGAGAAGCAGCATGGAATTAGATAGTTCAAACTTCTATATTGGACTGTATAGGGATAGAAGGAACTGCACAACGACAGACACTTTAAGCCTTGTCAAAATCTAAAGCATAGACTAAAATAAAGCAAAAGAAGGATAATCTCAGAAACAACAAGGTATAGCTATCAAATGGCCCCAGCATCTGGTGCTTTATATTATTTAAATTGAGGTACCGATACAAAATGTTTGCCACAACAACAGTCCTTTTTTATGTTTCGTTGTATGCTGACCATATCTTTGTTTTTCATCATAAAACATGTTTTGTGGATGAGAGTGAGATTTTGTGAAGCCATCTCTTCAATATAAAAAAGCATATCATCAAGACTTTTAAGTATTGTGTCGCCTTCGAACCTGGTGTTAATATTGAGCACCCCAAGAAGGTGCAAAACAGAATAGGCTAGTTAAATGGTGCTCAAAGCTTGATTGTTAAAATGGTGGTGTGTTGCAAACAACATTACTACCTACTGTGGGTATTACCAGGTGGGTCTCCATCCGTTGTCGAATGGGCAAATGCTACTCAAAACATCCGACTAAAGATGGACAATATATGGATGATTATATGTTCTTTCGATAAAGAAGATATATATTTTTTTTTTCTAAGAATTGAACCTCGTGGTCTGGCATAAGGCTTCAAGCAACTTTACCATAAAACTATGTAGATTCTACTAAATGAATCATAGAATCTGATTCTAGGAATGCATATGCATATATCAACTGTGGTATTGCAAGGCCAGAAATGGTGAGTCCTGGAACTACATCAGATCTAAGTAGACAGAACTTGTAAGCTGGCAACCACTGACACTTGAAAATGGTTGGTTTTTGAACATGTGAAATGAGTCATCAGGGCAAAACACCTCAAAGAGTTTATGTTTGAGCCTCTGAGAAACAGAACTAGCAGGCAGAATCAAACACTGTCTGAGGTTTATAGGACATCCTTTATGGTCACTACACCCATCTCCCTGACTTCATAAACTATTGAAAAGCACATAACCAAGTGCATATTAATAGAGACAAGCTGGAGGGAAGGACAAAACCGGTCTGCGCATGGAATTCTTGAAGGAGCAGTCATCACTGATATGAATCTTTGTTATCAATTTGCACTTTTCTCTCACATATTTCGTCTTTTCCTTGGAAAGAGTCCCACATAAAGCTGAATCTTTGAATAGTCCACCATTGTCCTTGCTCCTTTCTAAGTTTTCTCCCCACCCTCTTTTATTCGGAAAAAAGGGGGGGCGGAAGAAGAATATAGATCCTAGGATCGAGTAGACTCCATATGATTGTAGTATGCTGTCTTTTGACCAAGTTCTTTAGTCATGCAGGGCTTGAGATGAGGAACTCACAAATAAGTCCATGTAAGCAGAATTACAGGTGCGCATGCATGTGCATTCACACGCGGGCGCACACATATCAACGTAATGCAGGGCAGGCAGCCACAACTTCTATCAATGTCTGTACGTAATGTAACTTGCAAGAACTGCAGTAAAATCCATTACTTCTGATTGAACTTGGGACAGTAATAAATGCATAAAAATCAAAATTTTCTCACATTACATGAAACTACTGGTTGCTTGATGATCAATGAACTCCGATTTATCTCTCTTTCAAAATTCGGGATATTAATCCTTCTGCACTGCCAGTGCTCAAGCGTGTGGATCTTTAGCACGGAATATCTGCACATTTACTTCGTTGCATTGATTTTTGCTATTAAGAACAAGCTCTATTAAGCACTAGTCCTTGCGACACACCTTATTCTCTTGGTAGAAAGTCTTCCAATGAGTAAGTTCAGTCCGACCACCGCAGGTGACACGGATTTTAATAGGCCACTTGTTCTCCTTTGCATCTCTAAACGCCACAATGGGCTTCATAGCAATAATATGCTTCAGCAGCAACTTCTTAGGTATTGACTGCAATTAGTAAGCATGTCATTATACAGCAATTAAATTCTCATTGAACGCAAGAAATAAAAATAAGTAGAAATCCAACAAAAGATTGTGCCAGAGCATTAGAAAAATAAAATTCACTAGTTGATGATTTAGATAAGTAGATATCACAATCTTTAAAAGGAACCACTTACAACATAATATCTAGTCTTGTGCACAAGCATTGTTCCCAAAAAATGTGGGAACTTAAGTATGACAAGACCTGCTGTGCACTCTTCATTGATCGAGAATACCCTGCTGACGGTACCCCTGCAAGCCCAAGATTCATTAGTAAGACTACAGCATTGTTTTGAGAAAATGCCAATTCCATTAACACATAAAAGTTTGCATGTCTGCCCCCGGTACGAGTTGAAAGAATACTAAGATAACTTGTAAGTGAAAAAAGCAAGGGTACATTTTTTTATTTTTACACAGATAGCGAAAAATAACAAAAGATGAACTTCGTGGAGAGAGATATAAAATATTTCTGAAAGGAACATACTCATATGATTCTTTAGTTCCCGGATGATCAACTGCATTGAAGTTACGCTTCGCAACCCACTTTCCCTTCTCAAAAACTTGCAATTCATCAATATCTTCTTCTTCTTCTTCTTCTTCTTTTTCTTCTTCTGATTTTTCAGATTCTTTTTCTGCATCTTGCTCTTCCTCCTCTTCTTCTGATTCTGATGCTACTTCTGTTTTCACAAATACTTGCTTTTCCTTTACATTTTCTTCCGGTCCTTTCTTCTTGAACCGGTTAGTGTTATTGTCATCCACTGCTTCTTGACTCCTGCTTCTCTTTTTGCTGGTTGCAGCTTCTTCTTTCTTGCATCCATTTGTGCCAAATATTCTGACATAAAAAATATTTGGCCTATTATTTTTGAAAATCAAGAAATCCCCTGGATTTATCGAGCGATCATCCACGAAATCCTTCCAGCCATCTTCCAAGAAAAAATGGTTTTCATTTTTCTTCACACTGACATCATATGATTCTCTGCCGCCACATTTCAGGAAAATTTTGTTGGGCACAACTCCATTGAAATTCTTGATGAATGCCAGAGGTATCCGCTACCCAAAAATAATAAATAAATAGAAATCATGTTAATTCAAATTTATGTCCCGACTCCTAATGTGCTCCAAAGTAAGTGATTGCAAGTTATGAATAAAATATTTTTAATTGAAACATAATCTGATAGAGATACCACTCCTTCAATAAATCTAAACAATGCATAAGAGAGAAAGCAGAACACCCCCCAATTGAAAACTTCATAAATTAACAGAAAATAACAGGCTCATGGGTTTTATCAAATCAGATGTTCAATGATTATTTTCTCTAAATAAATTTTCATTAATCGAAAAACCCATAAAATAAACTGGGTTTTGGAACTTCGAAAGTCTAAAATAAACTAAATTGGCTGATGGGTGCTGCAAATTTGTAACCATGACAACAACTGTTAGAAAACGGGGCGGGTCTGCCCAGGTGAGTACACCCAACCCTACCACTTGTTAAAGTTTTAAATGGAGGGAGTGGTTAGGGGAAAAACCACCCCCCCCCAACTCTCCTCTCTCTCTCTCTCTCTCACTCTCTCTAAATTTTGAAAAGGCAACTTCTCATTTTTTATGCATGAGAGGACGTGAATTGAAGAAAAGGGAGAAACCATTTTTTTTTATGTGTAAGAGAGAGAGAATGAAAAAAAGAGAAAGGCTTTCTCACATTCGAGAAATGAAGGACTTGAAGAATCAAAATCACATTTAGATTTAGATCGTGAATAAGAGTATGTGATTTGAATTTGTTACATTTTCTCAATTCAAATATTTTTAAAAAGAGATAAATGATTTTAATTTAATTTATATCTAAAAATTTTGACATAAAAAATTATTTGTTAGTTTATTTTAAAACCTCCAACAACAAAACCCTAAAAAGTCAAGATTTTTCGTTAAGTAATTTAAAAAAAATATATAGGTAATTTAACAAGCATTGAGAACATTGGTTCGGAAATTAAATTTTGAAGAATTCTGGAAATCTGTCACACCACGTATGATAAACTTTCTTGCGAGCCCAATTTGTCTTTCTTTTCTTCATCATTATTATGTGTTTCTGCCAAAACCCAATGTCTGGATTTTTGTAAATAAAATGAGGTTTTTTCCTATCTCTATAGTTAATACCTCTTAGAGCTTTTTTCCTTATCTCTATAGTTAATTTCGACCACTCATTTCTCCCATCATAATTTAGTTTTTAGTTTCCTTCATTCTGTTTATAATTACATCTTGACATTATGATAACTAAATTTTAAATGTTTTGGAATCTGTATTTTATTATTTCTGAATAAAATTATAAAATTATCAATTATTAAAAATATTTATTGCTAAAAATTATTTATAAAATATTCCAAGTAAAAGAATTTATAAATCAAACCAAAAGAGTCCCATATGGTTTGGTTTAGTTAGTTTAAATTTTTTGAAATCAATCATATTTAATTTAGTTATGGTCTATTTTTGAAACCAATCTAAACCGCCTAACGTCCACACCCCAACTGCAAATGATAGACAAAGGCATGGGTTGCCATTCAGCCCTATTAAGGCCTGCGAGCCCAATACAGGACCAAACCATGGTTTAATCTTGTGGTCTTCGGTGACCGATATCTAAATTTTGCATAATTAATTCGATCCGTGCAGTGTAGATTTCATTAAAAGATTAGCTTTTCTGAATTCAAATTCTTCATTCCTATGACTTAAATATGAGACTTATTGTTAAGAGAGTGCAGTGTACTATTGTTACATCCATTAAAATTTGGTCTCATGGTTTAATTTTTATCCCTCATTTTCTAGGCCAAGCCCACACTACTTTTTCTTAATATGATCAATCAGTATCCAGAATCATATTCCAACTAATCAAATTTGAGGGTTATCATCAGCTCTAACTTATGAGGGAGTTCTCTCAACGTAATTTTTTTTTATTTTAAAATTTTGAACCCAAAACTTGATTAAAGAGATTTAGCACACTTATCCACTAGATTAACTGTCTGTTAATACCCATATCCTGCTTTGCGAGTTTCTTCATGAAACTTCGGTATCAACAATCTTCTCACAATTTCCGTGGATATTACTACTTATGCATTTGCGGTTATTGAATTATTATTAAGAGTTATCAATCAATTTATTATCACATTCTATTAGTACCCATGAAATATAAATCTAATTATCATAAATCCTAAAAGAATCCAGGATTTATACGAGTGTAGAAAATCACCGATATAAAAATCAGATGAAATTTTATTTGTGGGGAATAATAATACTAATACAACAACACTCATTACAATTGCATACTCCGCATTTCAACATTAGGATGGAAAACAAGGGCTTTTAGAGGACAAACAAAATTTTTCTTACAAGAAATTGAGATGCATTTTCAATAACACGTCCACAACTTAGAATTTGTATCCTAGAATTAAAAATAAATAAATAACTCTGGCAGATACTACCATACACTGCATTTTGCCATGTTCTGTAATTCTGCTAGCCGTGTACCCTTCTTAGTTGAGCTTACAAACGAGGCTTCCATGACAATGAGATGCTAGCAACGGCCTCTCCTACGGTCAGATAAAGCCCATCCATGGCAAAGGATTCTAGCACATTAGAAGCTTTGAGCTTCTCCATGACACTTGCAACTGGGTTTGCTAGCACAAACTACACAAGGTGCAGAATAAGCACTTAATTAGTATACTTTAGAAATTATTTGGGGAAAAAAAATAGTTAATATATGTTATGTTTTTGTTGTTGATGTGATGCATTTTCTTTACCTGAAGAGATCTTTTCTCCAAGATTTTTCTGAGTTCAGATATTGTCTCGATGCCACTTGTATCAATGGCTGTCACAGCTGAGAAAAAAGAGCATAAAGTCATTAGCAATATGTTAATAACAGGTGCTTCTCAAATGCTGATCTTCATGACTAACTTACCCGTCATGTCCAAAATTACGCACTTCATTGCATAGTCATTGTCTGCTCGGATCCGCTCTTCTTCTTCCCTTACCCATCTTAATATTCTGCAAAAAACATTAGCGAAATGAAGATTTAGGCCATAAGAAGACATGAAAATTTCACACTTGTGAAACCCAACCCACCTTTCTTGTATATATGTCGAATTGGCGAAGTAGAAGGGAGACTCAACTGCGACGATAAGGAACGATGGAACCCTTACGGCTTCTCTATATCGGGCTATACTATGAAATGTTTGTGTTCCAGGAATATTTCCCAAAACCATGATGTTTGGCCTAGTGACATGTAAGAGAATCTTGAAAACCGAAACTCCAATCTAAAATTCAAGTCAAATTCAGGATAAACATAAAAAAGTAAATTGCTGATCCCCGAAAGATAAATTATAGAATTATTACTACGGAAAAAAAAAAGAATGTTAAACTATTTTTGAAAAGATAAAAGAGTTTACAGCAATCGCCAATCCAGCAGGCACAGATATAAAGAGAACACCAACGAAGGAACACAACCAAGCCATGAAATCAAGCTTGTCAATCTTCCACAATCGAAATGCAGATCGAAAATCGATCAACCCTATTACGGCTGTTATTATGATGGCGGCCAGGATCAAATTGGGCGTGTAGTAGAAAAGGGGCATAAGAAGCAATAGTGTGACAAGAACAGCTGAAGACATCACTATGTTTGAGACTGCACTTTGTCCTCCTGCATTGTAGCTCACTGCGGACCTCGAAAATGACCCTAACCAAAAAAAAAAAATGAATAGCTCTTATATTACTTCACAAGATTAAAAATTAAGAAATTAATAAATCAATTAATGAATTAGTACCTGAGGTAACAAAACAAGAAGTGCAAGAACCAACCATGTTCATGAATCCTATTGCCATCATTTCTTTGTTCCCATCAACTTGGTAGTTTTTCATGGCAGCAAATGTTCTTGCAACAGCAATTCCTTCCTATGGTACAAGAAAAAGAATACCCAATTTTTCTTTTTTTATAATTTAATCATTTTGTGGATAATTGAGGAAGCAGACTATGGTTTAATCAACTTACAGTGAGAGATAATACGCCGGTAATAATGCCGGTTTTGATGGCTAATGCTACATATTGACCACGGAAATAAAGCATGCTTGCTGAAGGTGGATTCAAGCCTTTTGGCAAACTCCCAATCTGGGGTTGAAAATTTAAATGTGATTTTTTAGGGGAAAAAAGACAAGAAATTTATAAAAAAAAAAAAAGGTTATTGATACTTACTATGGAAACAGGAAGCTTTGATTTGAGGAGGCAAACTAAGATGGTTGAGATAATAACTGATGATAGAGGAGCAGCTGCTGAAACCCAGAAAAGCTTTGGCTTCTTCATGCTCTGAGATTTTGGAAGAGGAAATAAAGTTTTAGAATTCATGCAAATCTTGTAAAGTAAAATTGAAAAAAAAAAAATGGAGATTACAAACTGTACTTACAATTCTCCTAGCACTCAGTAGAAAGACTAGGAAGCAAAAGGCCATTACAATTGTTTGCCATGACCACTGCAGAAAAAAATTAAATAAATAAATTCAAATTATAATTAAGTACCAGATCCTCTCTCTCTCTCTCTCTCTCTCTCTCTCTCTCTCTCTCTCTCTCTCTCTGTGTATGTGTGTGTGTTTTGAAAAATGCTATTTCCTTAGGGTTATTTTGGTTTTGATTTTATCAAAGTTTAATTCAGTGATTGTGAAATAATTTTAACCAATCTGAATACATTACATTGTACAGATACTAGGCATGAAATCAAAAATTATTTTAAAAAAAATGAATACTTCCTCCATTTCACTTGAACTGTCATTTTAATTTTTTTTTTTTTACTTCATCAATTATTTAAAAAGTTTAATAATTTATTTTTTTGATTTTATTCTTGTCTAAAAAATGAAGCGAGAAAGAGAATTATTGAACAATGATATCCAGAGAATTAATAAAAGGGTAATTTAATCAATTACAACTATTATTTGTAATGGGAAATTGGTATTGTTTAATAATTTTCTTATTTCTTGTTTAATTATCTTAAAATATATTTAAAGTAAAATATATTTAATTATCTTTAAAAAAAGATTTGCTAAAATTTTGTCCAATACAATTTAGACACGTGTAAATTTTGTAATGCCCAAAATGGTCATCAGAGTTGAGCATTTGTTCTTATAAGGCATTTGTTCTTCCTACCTCATGTCTCTGTTTGAAAACCGAGGACAAAACAGGAATAATCTGCATTTCGGTGGTGAAATGAATAATCCCAAGCAAGCCCTTGAGCTGCTGAAGAGACACAATGACAGCTGCGCCGGCCATGAACCCAAGCAAAGTAGCTTTTGATAGAAAATCTATGACAAAGCCCAACCTGCATATCATATACACACAGATGATCATATCCATCAAATTAGGAAAGAGGAGATCCATGAGAAGAAATCAAAACATACCTTAGAAGACCCAATGAGGCCTGTAAGACACCAGCAAAGAAAGTAGCAGTAAGAGCCAACTGGAGGTATAGAATAGGCTCATCTTCGAAAGAAACTTGTGCACTAAGCATTGAGCCCATCACCAGAGATGCTATGGAGACTGGACCAACTGCTAGATGTCTAGAGCTCCCAAGGACTGCGTAAATAATTGGTGGTACAAAACTTGAATCTGCAACCCAAAAATTAAAAATTAAAATTTAAAAATTAAAATTTAAAAATTAATTTAAAAAAAAAAAAGAAAAAAAAAATCATTTTTCTTCAAAATTGTGAAGCAAGAAAAAAAAAGAGGGGGGTAGAATGGACACTTACAAAGACCAACTATGGGAGGCAAATTTGCAAGTTTAGCATAGCTGATTCCCTGCAATTTTAAGCAAGTAGTTGAATAGAGTATTATTATCCCAATTTTTTTAATTTTATCCAATTTTTTAAAAACAAAGTAATTAAAAATAATGTAAGAGTATCAGCTAACAAGTCACAATGTGTAACTAGACTCCAGATTAAACAATTTTTTTTAATTAAAATCTCAAATTTGAATTTTAAAAATAAAAAAAAAATGAGGCATTGAGAAAATCCATTCTTAAAATGCTCGAAACGATTAATCAAGTAATCAGATCAGTTCAGTATCAAAAAAAAAAAAACACTGTGTAGGTAACAGGACTTATCAAAATTATCAAAACATCAATAGGCTATGGCATACGTAACTTCAAATCCTCTCTTAATTTAATAAATTGGTAAAGTGTGTGTAAGAGAGGGAGAGATTATTTCTTATTTTGAAAAAATAAAAAATAAAAATGCCATTTTGTATGCCTTATTGTAAAAACTTTTTCAATGGGCCATAACGTTAGGAATGTTATTTATAATAAATAGTATTTCTCCAAAAAAAAAAAAAAAAAAAGAGACCAGAGATGAGAGAGAGACCTGAGGAATAGCTAAGCTGGCAATGGTGATACCAGAGATGAGATCAGACCTCAACGAAGAAAGGCTACAGTGAGGAGCCCACTCAAGAATGGGGAAAAAATACTGGAGACCCAGTATGAATTTCCTCACCGAACTCTGATTCTTGAACCGATGAAGAGGATCATCCGGGAAGAAAACCTCACCCAGTTTATTTATCAGCTTCTCCATTGTTGTTTGTTTTGGTGGTAAGCAAACTTTGTGTATTTCCATTAACATGTCTCTGTTTGGCAGTGCCTCTATTCCAATGTTTTCTAATTCATTGCATGCTGATGGTGTGCTCGGAAAATGTTCTATTCTATATGAGTTCCCACCCATCCTTTTTTTTTTTTTTTGAGTTTGTGAGGAAGATGCACCAGGTGGCCTGAATTTACAGTGAGAGAAAAGGGTGTTTGGAGGGGAGAGAGAGAGAGAGAGAGAGAGAGAGAGGGTCTGGCGTGGGTTAACCAGTGGAAATCTAGAGTAATAAATACGGCAAAGGATTTTGATTAAAGGGGTAAAAAGGTGATTTGGGTGGGGGTTTATTTGGCTAGAAATATTTAATTTAGATTTTATTTTTATTACATTTGTTTCAAAAAAAAAAAAACATAAAAGGTAAGATACGGCAAGACAACATAGAGTACTAGAATATATCTGTTGAGATTATGAGATCAAATTCCACTTAGAAAACAAAACAAATAAGAAAAAGAAAGAGTAAAAATTATACGTAAATTCATATTATAGCAAAAATTTTTAATTTGAAAATAAAAAATAGGAAAACTTAAAAAAAGAAATATAAGAAAAAGTTTTTCAACGAATACAAACTAATACAGTCATCAAATATATGCAGCAATAAAATCTTAACTCGAAACAATATAAGTTCATATTATTGTGAATACAAGATGGATCTTTCATAGAGCTGGTCTTTCAAAATTTGTCTAAATTAAATCATGATTTACAATTAAAATGAAAATTTACTTTCTTTCTTAAAAAATAAATGTTTTATAAAGGAATAAATTTTACCCTTTGCATTGACTCAAGGTTTAAGAAAAGGTATCAACGAGCACTCCTTCAAATCTTGTATGAATAATAAGGGGTTTGGTTAAAGCAAATCGTAATTAAGAATCAGATCGAAATTCATATGATTTGTTTAAATTTATGAAATGAGAATAAAATTTAAGAATAAAACTTTCAAATTATGGAGTTTCTGAAACCCAAATGAACACATAGGATTTTGAAACTTATTTCTATTATTTTTTATTCCAAATTCAATTTTGATTTACGAGTACGAACCAAACGTCGCTAACTTTGCCCTTAAGAAAATGCAGTTAAAATGATTAATTTAATCTAGTTGTTTTGACAAGAGTTTGGCCACTTGTAAAGAAGAAATAAGTGCTTTTGTTTTTATGTACCTTGAGGGGAAATTGTTGACCCTTGATATAATTTTGATGAAAGAAATAATAAAATTGCTTGATGACAAAAAAAAAAAAAAAAAATTGTGAATAAAAATATTACAACTTCTTAAATCCTAATTGGGGAACCTTTTGTCTTAAATAGTAATTTATCTTATTTTATTTCTGAGTTCTTGATCAGCCCCCTTTCTTTTTTTTTTTTTTTTCCCTATCTTCTTTTTCTTCTCACAGTCCCCTCTTTTCCCCACTTTTTTTTAAATGTAAAAATTCTTTTTAAACATATTAATAATAATGCTATTTTTTATTTTAAAGTAATAGAATACACATAATAAAAAAATATGATTTTTCTTAATTTCTTAATTAAAATAATTATTTTTCCTAATTTATAATTTTTAACAAATAAACTTTGCTAGGAATTTTAATTCATTGAATTGCCACAATATTTCAATACTAAGTATATTAATTAGAGTTAATAAAACCTCGTAACATATATCAATTTATCACATAATGAGAATGTATTGAATATATTAGTTAAAAATATAAAATGAAATGAATATGAGAGATAGATTAATATGCCTTTAATATCATATTAAAAATGGAGAGCAATATAATAATATGAATTCTAATGATTCATTATCTAAATAAATTATTACAATAATTTGGATTTAAACAGAAAACTCATTGTTATAGATATAAAAACAATTATTACAAATATAGAAATATAAAAATAAGTAAATACAAATATGTATCAAAATCAAATCAATAATTAATTTGATTTTGATATATAATATATTTTCTAATATCTCCTCAAATTCAATGTGATACAGTAAAAATTACTTGATTTTAAAAGATACGATAGGTGTATATTGAAGTGCAGTTTTCTAAATAGACCATAGGGTTTTCTGGAGGCATGTGCATGCGCATAGACAATCCTTATTGCAAAGTAAACTCTGATTCTAAGTTAAAAATATAAAATAATATGAATATGGAAGATAGATGAACATGACTTGAATTCTATATTGAAGATAGAGAGTAATATAATAGTACGGACCTTAATGATCTATTATCTAGTAAATTATTATAATAAGTTTGTTTATATAGAAAATTCATTGTCATATATATAAAAACAATTATTACAAATATAGAAATATAAAAATAAGATGGATTAAATATATATCAAAATCAAATCAATTGATTTGATTTTAATATATAATATATTTGCTAACAATATTAACAAGTCCTAATGTTATTTGAACACAAAAAAAAAAAAAAAAACAATTCGTCAAATACTCGATATTTCATTGCAGAACCTTATTATGCTTGATGATACTTGATATTTCACATTGCAAAAATGGAGATCAAACTTTATTTCATTAATTATAACAATGGAATCTCATTTATTGGTCATAACTTATTAGTCATAAGTTATGCATAACACTACAACTCATACATCCGAATATTTAAAAATTTATTTTATTGAATTACAATATATAATAACAATAAAAATAATAATAATAATAATAATAATTTATAAATTTTGTACAAAATTTTAAATAATATAATTCTCTTTCTTTTGGTGTTCTAGACTTGGCTTACCGTCTAATATTTCAAACTTTATTTCAACTAGTCTAACCCGAGCCACGATCGGATTTTCATTCGGAGGGGACTTTCCCAATATCATTTTTATTACTCTTAAAATTTGAATCTGAGCACTTGGTGTGAGATTTTAGTGTCAATTTCACTAAACTAATGAATTGTTGGTAAATAATATAATTCTCTTAAACATGGATGTGATGGCAACATTAAAAAATGAAATATTTTAAACATGCAATTATTAAATTAGTATAATTATTACAAATTTTAAAAAATAACTATAAAATCTCTAAATTCTTATTAATGCCCCACAGTTTTAACTAAATTTGCCCTCAAAATTTTCTAACACTGTTAGCAAGTGTCGCAAAAGCACCAAAATATGAGGGGCTAGATCCCTTGCCAATGATCTATTGCCGTGGGACCTAAAGCCCAATTTCTGATTAGTCACTTTGGTTCCTTGAAGTTGACCTGTAGGAACATTGGCCATAGTTGACCAAAAGTACCCGGTCCAGGGCTTGGGTGGAGGAAAAGTCCTTTTTTCTAATATAACGATTTGAATTCTGGATTTTAGAATTAAAAAAAAAAATTATAATTATTAAACTATTCTCTTGAATACGAAAAGAAAAGTTCTATGGAGACTTATGAAAAATCCTTTTTATCAAGTCTTTTGTGGCATTTTTTTGATTGACTCAAATATAAACTATATAGACTGAAATTAAACTTAATTGTCTTTTATGAATTTATATAGATTAACATTATACTAAACTCTCTTAACTAAAGTTTTGAGTTCGAATCAATTTTTAAATTAGATCTCACAACTGTTCGAATCGCATTAGTCAAATTTTCAAATACCATGGCCAAACAACAAAAATTATCTTTCACAATTAGCTACAAAATCACTCATTAGACAATAATTAATTTTCACTTAAAAGTAATTGAACCTGTCAAAAGAAAGTAGAAAAATAATTTGCAAGGAGGAGGGAAGAATAATTTTAAAATATCTAACTGAATTATTTTAAAATTAATTCTCATAATTCATTTCAAATAAATTGAACTTATTATTTATTTAGTTTAAAGAGGCGTGTAATGGATCTGAATTAACGGTTGAGATATTATTAACTTTCTAATTAGGTATTAGGATCTAAAAAAAAAAAAAAAATCTTAATTAAACAAATTTTGAGCTATTACTTGTATTACTAAATTTATGGCATCAACCTACTCTCAATGAAACATCACAATGAAATTGCCTGTTTTCTTTTCATCTTTTTTCTTTTTCTTTTCTTTTTTCCATTATTTAGGCAAAAGACTTTTTAAAAAGAGGGCAATCGAGTTTTGAAGAAATATTAAACAAAAGAGTCAACGTGAATGCTTGCCCCGGTGGTGAGATTTTTTTTTTTATTTTTAGGCTCTAATTCGAAAATTTTACAAGAGAAAGAGAGGACGATACAAGTTGGTATTGCCCTGATTGTGGTATGGTACCCCTTAAAATAATCTTTTTCGTAGAATTTAAAATATTAACTATAGAATGCCAAATACTCAACTTGTCCCATTTTTTTTTTTTTGAAGTAATGTTATATGTTGTATTAAAAATTTCAAGAATAAAAATATTTAATTCAATGAGTTATAAATATATTTATCATTAAAATACAAAAGAAAGAAGACATGATGTAAATTTTGAACCAATAAAAAAAATGATAAATCAAATTAAATAAATTGAAAACCAGTGAGCCATTAAATATATATAGGAATTAGGAAGAATGAACTTTTTTTTTTGTAGTTAACCACAAGTATCAATTTACCCTACAAATACAGTTCAAGTATTGTGGATTCAATTTAAGGATGAACTCTCTTAACGTCTGTTTTTCCATTATTGATATTCAAATTCAAAATTTTAATTAAAAAAATTTAATGATATACCACTAAAACCACAAAAAGTTAGTAGGAAGAATGAACTTTCCTTAACCGAAGGAGAGTAATTTTCCTATTAAAAAGAATGGTGAATTACTTATAGTTTAGCTATTAGCCATTGATCTTTCTAATAATGGAAAGAAACTTCTTTGATCCTCCAATTTTTTTACTCCAATTTTGGAAAAATTATGGGCATCCAATCTCAACCGTCCAAACCCTTTCTTTTTTCCTTCCTCCTTGATTTTAACATGGTTTCATTGTTCTAAACGTTTGAAGGTCTTCTTTCTCTAATTTTTAGAAAGGAGATATCACTCTTGTCCCTCACACACACAAATACTCACTACTATATTAAAACGATGGTATGTTTATTTAGGTGTTTGATAATATATTTAATTATATAAAATTTTTGAACAGATAAGAAGAACCTCGGATTCTGTTATCATTTTATATATTGTGTAACTGTTATCTATTTTGAAAAATAAAATTTGTGAAAAGAGTTGTTATTAATTATTTTATATCTTAAATAAAGTTTCAATAGAGTTAAAAATAAATACGACGCTCAAGCTTTCGAAAGTTTATTTAGTATAGTATAGGCCTTCCAACTTTTCTAAGGAAAATTTGATATTGTTGTAATATTATCATATAGGGTAATATTATTAGGTCATGGAGGGCCAAACTAATCATTTCAAATGGGCAACTCTATATTATTTTTCAAGAAAGTTATCTAACATTTCATGATATTATATCTTATTAGCTTAATTAGACAAATTGAAGAGACATAGTTTGAAAGGGCTAATGATATACCACAATAGACACCTCCTAATTTTAGTAAGTCCAAATTTTTTCCTACAAAAAAGTAAAATGTTTGTGTTAAATTTGAGTAAAAATTTTTATATATCAATCAGTCAGGGATAAAAGAATACGTGTAATCACTTTTTCACAAAATTTAGTAATCCAATAAAATAAAACTTTCGCGGGTCAATATTCATTTTTTCAATTAATATTTATTACAGATTAGTCCACAATATCTCAAAATGAATAAATTTTTGCTCTAAAAATAATAGAACTGCACAAACACCAGTTTTTTTCTTTTTTTAACAACATTAGCTAAATGCTTTGAACCCATCATTTGATTTGCTAATGGAAAGCCCTAAAATGGGTCAAAAGTTTTGCATGGTATAGTATAACTGAGGGATAATTCCAATTCCTTCCCAATTCAACAATAATTGTTTTACATTTTTTGTAGCTGCGGCTAACAAGAAAGAAGAAATTATTTGACTGATTTGAAAGTCATGTTGGATTCTTTTTTTTTTTTTCATCTTCTTCACATATCGATATTCATATTTTATTTGATTAATTTAATAAGAATATTATAGAGTCTATTAAGAAATTGATTTTTCAAATCATTTTTTTATTTTTTAAATTTAAATTCAAAATCTTTAATTAAAATGATCGAATATCTCACTATTTAATTAAAAGGGGTTTGATAAGTTGATCCTTGTTCTCGCTCTCCGTCCACACCGAAAACAGAGGAGAGAGAGTGACAAATCCTTCCCTTCCCATACGCGGCGAGAAGTGCAGACTAGCTGCTGAAGCCTATGGTAAAATATCATGCACGCCCACATATAAAGTACGAAAAAGTTTCCAAAGTATAAAGTAAATTTATATTGTGCCCACAATGGATGGAGCCCATTCAATTAAACAGCTTTATTTTGGTACCCAATTTCTTATTTCTCTAATATACATTATTGGAGAATATTCTTGTTTTTTTTTTTAATCACTTTTTCTCATTTTTAATTTTTTTCCCTCTTGACTTGTGTCTCTTCTTTTCTAAATTACCTATAATTTTTATATGATTGAATTAATTGGACAAATTTGTCACATTTATTAAATGTAGAAGAAATCTTTCCTTTATTTTTAAAAAATTCTTCAAATATCTTTTTCACATATATAATAGATGACACAAAAGGGTGATATTTGAGTTGTGATACATGACGATATCCAATAGTTACAATGAGTTATGTTGAGGAGTGGTGAATTGCTAAATGAAAGAATGATCTAACACCAAAAAAAAAAAAAAATACCCTCTTTCTCTGTTTTGGTGGTTCGGCTCTAGTCAAGTAGTTTGGTTTTGCTGCTCTACTTTGTCTCTTAATTGGATATATTAAGCTAGTTTCTGAGTGTTTGCACTCTTGTGGCTGTCTGTCATTTTTGCAGCTCTATCCGCTACTCTTTATACTCTGTTTGTTTACTTTTCCACCATTGGCTTATGCACCGCTTATTGTTAAATTCCTATCAACTCACCCAATTTTTTAAACATAAAATAACATCTGAATTTTTTGAAATTGATCGTTTAAAAAACAAATATAAGATATTTTTTATATTTATCTCTTATTTTAATTTTGATAAGGTGTTTTATGTTGATTGTCAATGTATCGCAACCCACGACCTCCTTTACTCGTTCACCAAATCTTTTAAATATGAAATGTAAAAATTAAAATCGTTTTATTTTAATATTAGTTTTTAAGACGGGGTTTAATAATGATATTGGAATCATTTTAATTCCTAAATGTATTCTGTGGAGTTCTATCGAAATTAATTTTAATTTGTTTTTAACTCTGTCATTAGTTATTTGCAGAGGAAATGTTAAGTCCCATATCGACCAAAAAGTTAAATTCACTTCTAATTCTTATATAAATATATATATATATATATATATATATATATATATATATATATATATATATATATATATATATATAATTCGTGGAGATTCCAAGTATCAAGGTGAGATGTTGTTAGAAATTTACGTGACTCATACACGCAGCGAAAGCAATAAAATTAATTTTCAGAATCGTAAAAGTTTAGGGTTCGCGATATACCTCAACCGGTGATGCAAAAATCGTCGGAACCGCGAACTCCCGATATGAATATCTCGTAGTCGGGATGATAGTCACGTAAATCGAACTATCACCGCAATGCCACAACGATCCAACCCTTTAACCCTGTGATTTTACGTTGATCGGAAATCCCTTTGAATAATTGTTCTACTCAACAATTATCCTAACCCTCAAAAATGGTACAAGTCTCTTTTTCTCTCAGACTCTACGTTGGTTCTCACAAGAATGTTCAACACACATCCCACAAACTCAATAACCAAAGTTAACTCCCGTAGGAGTCATGTAGAGAGAAAATAGGGGAGAGTGGGTAATGGGTAACTACCCATTACCCCTTATTAGAATTCAAATTATTTTTTACTATGGTAAAAATATATTAAATATTCACGTGGGCACATCTAATATCTCCCACTTGCACACGAGGGCGTTTTACTTCCGTCATAAGATCACAACTCATGCAATCTACTATATCACCCTACAAGGTTTTCATACAGAGTTGGTCGTCGTGCGACTAGCGAGTACACCTGCAAACAAAGACTTCTCGATACACCTGTTAGGATGATCGAGTAGTCACCGTTAGTATCAAAAAAAAGCTCGCAGTACCCCAGATCCAAGACAGATTGCATCCATCGAGCTACTTTCCTCATCGAAAGTAATCCCCAGATATCGCTCGACTATGTATTCACTATTATGTTCAAATCCCTACATGGATGAACATAAAAGACCGGTCGGTGAATACAATACAGTGATGCAGTGTCAATTGGTCTTCCTTTCCCAAACTCGAATCTATTGGTTTCAACTCAGCTGCTTTCCTAGACCTGTCCCTCAGACCTCAATTTATCTTTCGGGCCATCGGTAAACAGACTAAAGTAGCAAACACTGAATCAAAACCTCAAGAAACAGCCGAAAGTAATAAGGGCACAAGAGATCCCACCCAATGGATCTCGGGTCTCACACAGTGGGGCTCGGGGATAAATTTCAATTTAATATCTCAAGTAATATAGCTCCCACTATCTCAAGTCGTCTTTTCACACGTGGTATGAAACACGTGCCACAGTGTTATTCCCCCATCTCTCAAAAGGGCATATGTCAGATTTCTCTAATACTATGCAGGTATGGAGACTCAGTCTACACGTAAGACTTTACCCAGAGATCTTAGAGAGAGTACCTCAGAGACAATATCACAAAACGCAGGTGATATCTGATATCTCAAACCTGGCTACTCACAGGCTACATGGATGTGGGTACGTCCATGTCGGTCATATCGCATATGACCTCATCCTGAACACGTATCAGGGCGACTTATGTTCTAGCAGGGCCACTCTCAAAGCCTCTTACAGCTAGAAACCGTCTCATCCCCGCTCACTCAGAGCTGGAGGTGGTCACTCGTGTGAGAGAGTCGACCTTGCCTGCCCGACATATCTATTATCACATCACCAAATATATATATGACAATGAAAGCAAGTGCATTAAATGAAAATATAACACAAAAGTGACTGAAAAATGCACTATAATCATATATATAAAAAATCAATAAGCATCAATGTCATCAATAAGTACAAACTGAGAAATGTCAGAAAATACTCAAACCCAATGACTCTCTATACCCTAGAAAGGAGTCTCTAGTAATGGGTTTGGTGAAGGGGTCAGCCACCATGTTGTGTGTCGAAATGTACTTGACGGTCACTTCACCCTTCTCGATGATGTCTCTAACATAATGGTATCTGGTGTCAATGTGTTTGGTCCTACTATGAAACTTAGGGTCTCGTGTGTAAGCGATAGCGGCCTGATTATCACAATAAATCATTACTTGTCTCCCACTATTCGCTTCAATCCCTAAGTTATCTAGTAGTCTGTGAAGCCAAACACTCTTCTGAACTGCAACTAAGCATGCCACGAACTCAGCCTCTATCGTAGATAGAGCAACATAGGTTTGTTTCTTACTGCTCCAAGAGATGACCTCGCCATTGAGCAAGAAAGCAAAACTTGATGTCGATTTGCGCTTATCCAAATCGCCTCCCCAGTCGGCGTCTGAATAGCCCACAAGGCGCAAATCACCTCCCCCGTAACTCAAGGAGAAGTTTGCAGTTCCCTTTAGATATCGGAAAATCCTTTTCCTTTGCTCTCCAGTGACCCCTTCCAGGATTTGCCTGATATCTACTCACCAGACCAACTGCATAACAAATGTCCGGTCTAGTACACAACATTGCGTACATTAAACTTCCCATCTTTGCAGGTAAGGTACTTTACGCATTTCCCTTACTTCTTCCTGAGTTTTCGGACACATTTCCAGGCTCAGGCCTTCACCTTTGGCGATCGGAGTATCTATGGGATTACAATCACTCATCCCAAAACGCTCGAGAATTTTCTTAATGTAGGTCTCTTGTGAAAGAGCTAACATTTTTCTCGAGCGATCCCTCTGGATCTGAACTCCGAGGATGAACTCAGCTTCACCCATGTCTTTCATGTCGAAGCTGGATGACAACCACGCTTTGATGGTCATTAAATACCGAATGTCGTTCCCAGCCAACATTATGTCATCCACATACAACGACAGGATCACAAAAGAGTTATCTGACCGAATTAGATAGACACAATGATCCTCCTCGACCATCGTAAAACCGTAAGATATCACCTCCTCGTGAAATCTTAGGTACCACCGCCTGGATGATTGCTTAAGGCCGTATATCGACTTCCGAAGTCGACAGACCTTGTTCTCCTGACCTACTAGAACGAACCCGGTGGGCTGTTCCATGTAGATCTCCTCATCCAGGCTCCCGTTAAGGAAGGCGGTCTTAACGTCCATCTGGTGTAACTCTAGATCCAGACTAGCAACAATCGCCAAAAGTAGACGGATCGAAGTAAACTTGACTACTGGGGAGAAAGTCTCCTCGTAGTCAATGCCCTTAGTCTGCGTGTAACCCTTGGCTACCAGACGGGCTTTGTACC
Organism: Dillenia turbinata; assembly: GCA_037126225.1. Classification (NCBI taxonomy): domain Eukaryota; kingdom Viridiplantae; phylum Streptophyta; class Magnoliopsida; order Dilleniales; family Dilleniaceae; genus Dillenia; species Dillenia turbinata. Next base: position 15,921,488 of record JBAMMX010000028.1, read on the forward strand.
TCTCAATCGATCCGTCGGCCTTTCTTTTAATTTTGAGAACCCACTTGTTCCCAATTGCCTTTCTATCCTCAGGTAAGTCAACTAGTTCCCAGACTTCGTTGACTCTCATTGATTCCATTTCCTCATTCAAGGCCTGTAACCAATGGTCCTTTGCCGAACCCTCGAGAGCATCCTGTATGGTTCTTGGCTCTTCGTCATCCTCGGGAGTCACGATAAGGATCTCATCCTCAATCGGGAAACGACGTCGAGGCATATGTCCTCGAGTACTCCTACGAGGAGAGAGAGCCTCCACACCTTCAGATAGACCGCTCCCACTAGGACCAAGATCCGTAATCGGCTCTTGAGTCCCGCCACTGGGCTCGGCTGAGCCGCTAGGCTCATCCATCTCATGGAAGGTGAAGTTTCGAGCGATTTCTCCTCTCTTAGGGAAATCACTCTCGAGAAAAGTGGCATCACGAGACTCTATCTCAGTGACAGTGCCATCCGTATGTTCTCCTAGGAACACATGTCCCTTGGACTGTTCAGAGTATCTAATAAAGATACACTTCTTTCCTCGCAGGCCTAACTTGCCGTACTGATGCGAGGAATCATGAACATACGCGGCGCAACCCCATGGCCTCAAGTGGCTAAGGTCAGGCTGTCTCCCTGTCCAAAGCTCGTATGGGGTGCTGACTACGGACTTCGTCGGAACACGGTTAAGGACGTAGGTTGCAGTCAACAACGCATCCCCCCAATGGGAGATAGGTAAGTTGGCCTGCGCCATCATCGACCTCACCATCTCCAACAGAGTCCTATTCATTCTCTCGGCTACTCCGTTCTGCTGAGGAGTAGCAGGAATAGTCAACTGTCTAGTAATACCTCTATCGAAACAGAGCTCTTTGAACTGCTCAGACAGATACTCGCGCCCCCGATCGGTTCTGAGAGTTTTCACCCTCATGTCTAACTGATTTTCAACCTCGCTGATAAACCTCCTGAAGCACTCTAGTGCCTCAGACTTGTGCGAGATCAGGTAGACGTAACCGAAACGCGTGTAGTCGTCTATAAACGTAATGAAATACGTTGCTCCGTTTCGGGCTCTCACATTCATGGGTCCGCAAATGTCGGAATGGACCAATTGCAATGGAGTCCCAGCTCTCATTGCTTTCCCAAATGGTTTTCTAGTGGCTTTGCCCGCAAGGCAAAACTCACACACGGGCAACTGGACCTTGGTTAGCGGGCCCAACAAGCCACTCGTAGCTAATCGGGTCATCCTCTCTTGCCCTATATGGCCAAGCCTACTATGTCATACATTCACATCATCCACTGCACTATCAGATGCAAAAGCAATAGTAGAAGAAGAATAAATCTCATAAAATGATATCAAATCCAGTACATAAAGTCCCTCATGGACCAAACCGGAACAAATCAAAGAACTGTCATAAGTAATGGAAACTCTAGAGTTTCCCAAAAGCACAGAATATCCTAACAAATCCAAACATCGGACAGAGACTAAATTCCGCCTAATCTCAGGAGCATACAAAACGTCATGAAGATATAAGATTTGGTCACTTCGCAGCAACAGCTTGCAAGTGCCAATCCCTTTCACTTCAATAAATGCTCCATTCCCCACGTACAGCCTCCTCGCCTGGGGACTCAAACGGCGGAACTCCACATACGTACTCCTGTCACGAGCTACATGGTCCGTGGCTCCTGAGTCTACAATCCACAAAGGAGAAGAGTTAGCGAGCATCACACTAGATGACACGTAACTCAAACCATGTAAAGAAGAAGGACTTACCTTTCGCTCGCCACACTCGCGTGCGAAATGCCCAGTCTTGCCACACACGTAGCATTGGACCTTGCTCTTATCGAGCTCCTTCTTCTTGCGTTTCTGTCCTCTGTCATCGGTCTTGGCAAATTGCTTCTTCTTGCCTTGGCCCTTGGCCTTCTTCTCATGCTTGCGCCACTTGCGCTTTACTCCTCGGGAGCCCTTACTCGACTCCGCAATGTTAGCATGAGCATAAGAAGACCTAGCCACCTCCTGACGCTCCTCCTCGAGCTCACAATGCCTACTCACGTCCATGAAAGTACGAATACTCTCGGTGTGCGTGAGATAGGTCTTAACCACATCCCAGGAGTCAGGCAAAGACTGGATCACACCCGAGATTTTGCAAGCTCATCAGACATCGGCTCCCCCATACTTTTCAGAGAAGCGATCATACTCGACATATGCATTAAATGCTGCTTCATAGTATGATCGTGCCTCTTCTTGTAAGTGATGAATTTATAAGTCAACATCCTCAACTTAGGAGCTGACGGGGCGCCATAGTGCTCTCTCAGAGCATGCCAGATCGACTGTGCAGTAGGATACTGCTCATATATGGGAATCAGCTCATCGTGCATGCTGCTAAGAAAGATCACCCTAGCTTGGCCATCCTTCTTCTTCCAAGCACGATACACCTCCTGATCCCGTCGCGCTTGTGCTGTGGTACCCTCCCCGGGGTCCACCATCTCGTTCTTAAGAACTTCCCCGAGCTCTTGTTCCTCGAAGACAAACTGAACCTTCCGGTGCCAAATGTCATAGTTGTCACCGTTTAGCTTGTCTCCCTTTACGAGATCTAGAACGACAGTCTTCGTTGCAGTCATGTCTCTGTCACACAGAAAAAGAGACATTAGTGACATATTGATGCTTATTTCACAATTTTATGTACCCTACCAATCACCAAAACCAAAATGACTCGAATGCAGATTCCAAGACGAGCGTATGAGTCAACGGACACCATACACCACAATCCGTGATTGCATCTCACCATTCGGAATAGGATTCAGTACATAAAAACCCATAATTAGTCACTTTTTATCACAAAACCCTCAAAAAATCAGAAAATTCCAATCTTAAGACGACCTACGCGCCGCCGGGAGGGTTCACGCGCCGCCAGGCTTACGGCGGTGCTTCTCACGCGCCCCCACGCGCCGGGAAGGCGCCTGGGCTCGTGCAGGACGCGCTGTGCGTCAGGCACGCGCCTTCACGCGCTCGGTGCGCATCCGCAGACTCGCCTGACGCGCGGACGCACGGGCGACGACGCGCCTACACGCGCGCGCCCGTGTCCATTGGGTCGAATCCGGACGCAGGTTCGGGTCGGGACCCGAAAACCGGTCCGGATCCCCGGGTCGGGTATAAAACCGGGTCGGTCTGACCCACGTCAGACCCGACATATCACGCTCCTACGTGCGCGTGATATGCACGCGCTGGGGCGCTATGCATGGACGCGCCTTCTCGCGCGTGTACTGCACTCTCCCGCCCCTGCTGGCTAACACGCGCCTGCTCGCGCGTGTCACGCACGCGCCTTCTTCTTCCTCGCGCGATTTCTGCAACTGCGTTTATTTTCTCCGACCCTCAAACCAAAAATCTCAATTTCCGGTGTCAAATACATGTAATATATATACCAAAATGTAGATCTAACAACGAGAAACACAGATCTAACATTTTTATGAACCAATTTGACCTAAATCTCGCCAAATTTGGGGTTGAAGTGTTCGGTCACTATTCACGACCGAATGCTTCAACCGGAATTTTCATGGCCTAAACGTGTCCAAAAAATTACGAAAAAATTATTTTCGTGTTCTACGTGAGTTGGGTAACACAGTGGTATAATTGGACTCACGAAATTCATCCGTGATCCGAACCCCAAATTTTATACCCTATATTTTTTTTATACCCAAATTTTATTCCGAAAAATTATTTAAAAAATTTCTAACAGGCTCTGATACCAATGTTAGAAATTTACGTGACTCATACACGCAGCGGAAGCAATAAAATTAATTTTCGGAATCGTAAAAGTTTAGGGTTCGCGATATACCTCAACCGGTGATGCAAAAATCGTCGGAACCGCGAACTCCCGATATGAATATCTCGTAGTCGGGATGATAGTCACGTAAATCGAACTATCACCGTAATGCCACAACGATCCAACCCTTTAACCCGGTGATTTTACGTTGATCGAAAATCCCTTTGAATAATTGTTCTACTCAACAATTATCCTAACCCTCAAAAATGGTACAAGTCTCTTTTTTTCTCAGACTCTACGTTGGTTCTCACAAGAATGTTCAACACACATCCCACAAACTCAATAACCAAAGTTAACTCCCGTAGGAGTCATGTAGAGAGAAAATAGGGGAGAGTGGGTAATGGGTAACTACCCATTACCCCTTATTAGAATTCAAATTATTTTTTACTATGGTAAAAATATATTAAATGGCCCCACTCGAGCACATCTAATAGATGTTGTATGAGAAATTGAGAATGTAAATCCGGATGCATCCAGGTGACCCATGTGAAGTCCTATCAAAACTCAATTATTAATAGTCCCCTCAACTAACAAAAAAATACATACCACAAACAAATTAAAATAAGAGCTCCCCAAAAGCATGCTTGTGACTTACTCGAATATTTTGCACAAGAGTGAAGAATGACAATTTTCTGAATTAGCTTGACCTCTAAGGTCACCTAGTCCTGTATAAACAACAAAGGATAATAGGGTTTTCTCCTTTTTTGTTAAGTGGGTATTAGGCATTTATGTGAGTGTCAACCCCTTTTGGTTGCTTGATCAGTGCCAAACCCTAGACCACTTAAAATGAGTCTGCGAGATCATGAATTGCATTTGGTGGGACAAGTTTATTCTAGGAATATACCATTCCATTCTCAAGTTTGTGCCACACTCTATAAAGTAGACATGGAATGCAAGTGCTAATCATTCGGTCTTGAACTTGAATTATGACACTATTGAGACTTGAGGCAATTGGTCAAAGTAGATAGGTCATTTGGTCCCTTAATCAAAATCATGAATTTGATTTATAATTTAGGTATAGAGTAACTACGTTAGGAAAATCCATATCTTCCGAAAGAAGACCTAAGATAGGTAGATCTGGATTAATAGAAATGAAGCCTCCGCAATCGGGGAAGTGCCCGTGTAGGGGAAAAAAAAACAGACTCTATTGGGTATTTTAGAGTTGTTTCATTTCAATCAAAATGGCTTTTCTTTTTTAGGGAGAAAGATTGGGAATGAGTGATCGTGATCATAACTTTACTACATGACCCGCTCAAAGACTTTTTTTTTCTCATTTTAGTATTATTTTAAATAAAAAGCAATTTCTTTTGAAGGAATTTATTTGGAGTTCATTAAGAGGGTTATGCACTTTAAGTGCAAGTATGGGGTGTGGGGGCTCCACCCTCAGCCATATAAGTGAAGGTCGAAACACTTGGTATCATTATGGCTGGCAGCAAAGTTAAAAACCTATATAAACGGGTAAAATATAATAAATATTTAAAAGTTATAGTTTCAAAAAGCGAAAATTATAATTTAAAAAAATATATTTAATATTATAATTTTTTATATCATTTATATGCAACATTTGCTGTCTCTTTCTCCCTTTGCCCTCGCCTTGGCAAATGACAGAAGGTTTTGAAAGGGTATTCTTCTGCTAACAAAGCACGTACTAGATTTTCTGTGGAAGTCAACTCAAGAAAAAGCAAGAAATGACCACGAAAAAAAAAAAAAAAAAAAGGAGCAGCACATTTGATGCCCTTTTTTTTTTTTGGTGGTGAAGCCACCAAAATCTGCCCCCACAACGTGAGCCAAGCCTTATTGTATAGATAGAGATAGGTATACATCTATGAATGGCTGGATTTTGTGGCCTTGGTTATGAAAGCCATGATGTTTCTTGCCCCATCTCCTTTGCAAAACTTTGATAAGGATAATTTTTTTTAAATAAAAAAATATAATTAAATAGAATTAAATAGAAAAAAGAATGATGAAGATGAAGAGATTCTATCGTTTGAATTGTCCCTAAAGAACAATAAGGTTCATTTTTATCATGTTGGGCCCACAACATTCTCTCTGTCTCACTATGCCAATAACACATTGGTAGGATGTTGAGAAATGGGTTGTTGATCAGACATTTTCACTTGCTTAATTGAAAACTAACTTGTTTTTCATGGGGGTCAGTAGAGTTTTGCTGAAGTAAATAAAGCAATTACATGTAGAGGTGGCTGAAAATAAAAAGTCTCTCCATATTAGGTCAACTCCAGGATAATCATTAGGTCAACAAAATGTCTCTCCATATGGAAAACAGCATGTTTGCTTTCATCTCTAGTGTAAAATTTTGACAAACAAATACAAAATGCAAATTATAAATTTGTCCTCATAGAAATCAAGTACTAAGCATTCACCAGTATTTATACATACAACCTTATGTATTAAACATAAGAAAGAACAGAGGAAAAGATTGGAATATTCAATAAAAGGAAGAAAACAACAATGTTTTTAAAATCGAAGCGGTAGACGATTCGACTAACCTATTGGTTCCTTGGTTGGACCAATTGAACCGTTTTACAAGTCGGATATCATATATAATTTATATATTATATATTTTAAAATAAAATAAAATTCGTATATCTCTATAAAAAATAAATTTATTCTATCAACACATGAATTTAAGAACATACCATAAAATAAATAACCGGTCATGTTTATTAAATTTTTACCTCAACTTGTTATTTATTACAATAATTTCAATTAAAAAATTTTAAATCCAGAATTTAATATCAAAATATCATTTTAATTTTTCAAAATAAGTAAGTAAAAATAATGATTATAAGTTTTAATTTAACAATCCAAAACAAATATAATAATATAAATTCATGCTCTAATTTTAAAATTCAAAATTATCATAAATTATAATTTAATTTAATTAAGTCAAATTATATGAAAAATGTCATTTTGCTATATATAGATTTTTATTTTTGATTTTTATTTTAAAATAAAAAATTGAGACATTTTTTGTAGATACAAATAAAATATTTTGAGTGTGGAGAAATTTTAAAATAAAAAATAGAATGATATTATTAAGAAATTATAAATAAATATAAATTATAATACACTAAAACAATAATAACATATGACCTGATAGTAAAGGTTATGTATATTATTATCATTTTCTTATATTCAAATCTAAATAATTATAATATTTTCATATATTTTTTATACTATGAAAACATGTTGAACAGGGCTATTTAATCCGGTTTATTTGGTTCAATCATGAGTTTGACCGTTCTTGATCGATTTTTAAAAAATCTAATTTTATAATAAAAATCTAATCGATTATTGATTCGGTTCCGATCTAACCGATTGAATCGGCCGAACCGATCCGGTTTTCAAATCACTGGGAAACGGTTGCAAATCTTTTGTTTTCTCCATCAATGCGCACTTGCAAACAGTCCACTGCAATTGTAACCACACTCTTCGTTATCCAATGAGTCTTAATCTTGGCAACAGCAACTCAAAAATCTATTGTGCAATATTGGGCAGAGTTGTAGTAGATCATTGTGCCACCGTTTCACTGTTTACTTTACAAATTGACAGTTGGATTTGTATTGTTATTCATCAATATTCTTTTCCCAATATACAAAGTTGAGTGGGTGTTTCAAAATCTCCCCCTCCCTCAAAAAATTAGGAACATGGCCGACAAGAAAGACTACCCCAGAATCCCAGATACCTTAGAATATGAATATGGGAGCGCTTTTCCTAATTAAAGGGGTTTTTATTTTTTTTTTATATAATTAGGTTATTTATCATTATCGTTATTTAGATTTTATTTGGCTAATTGGATGAATCAATTCAGGAATTAGCTATTTTAATTTCTATTTTTCTTTTATTTTGATTATTTAAATTAAGTTAACGTCCCCACTAATCTCGCAAGAGGTTTTTCCGGTGACAAGTTTCATTAGTTTACTTATAATTGCGACTGTTGCCTAAGTCATCATCACACGTAGGACCAACCTATCGTCTGACTTATTGTTGTGCTTTGCGAATTCCTTATCCACGTCAGCGTGTGAAGCCACATCAGCTAGCGCCATACTCAACACTTGTTCTAATCGAGGTGAAGCCCGGGGGCGACCACGGTTGGATTCGAACTGTGAATCGAACCAGAGTAGATAGTTCAAAAATTAAATCAAAACTGTTTTTTAGGTTTCGAATCAGAAATCGAAATTGAAACCGAAGACATATAATTCAGTTTTGATTCTTAAATTTTAAGAATCGAAATCGAAATCGAAATCAGAACTGAATCTGAAACCAAGTACTTTTTGGTTGAAACCAGAATCGAATTTTTGAAAATAATTGGTCTTTACTTTTGAACAAGTATTAAAATCATTCAAAATTCAAATTTTTATTATTGTGTTATAATTATAACAATAAATATGAACAAAAACCAAAATCATTTAAAATTCAAAATTTTAAATACAGGGCAATTTATTATTGTGTTTCAAATTCTTGTATACAAAACTTGAATTTAAATATAATTTAAATATAAGACAATTTATATTAAAATAAATTGACTGAATTAATGAATTGAAAAAGAATATAGTTAAGTCACCTATTAAAAAAATGAGAGAATTAAAACTAAATAATTTAAATTTTGGTTCTAAACGGTTCGAATCGGAACCGAACCGTAAGGATCCGAAATCATCGATAAGTGATTCAGTTTCGGTTCTGGTAGACGATGAATTTGAACTATCAATTCTGAAACTGGAACCAAAACGTAAGGAATCAAAACTGAAATCATTGATGAATGGTTCGATTCCAATTCTATTAAATGATGAATCGGAGTCGACGATTCCCGAACGGTGGTCACCCCAAGGCGAAGCCTGTCAACACATGCCCTGACTTGCTTCGTATGTGCATTATGTTTTGCCCTCGTGTTAATTTAATCTCAGCATGTTAGGCCACATCAGCAAACATAAGCACTTTAGCCAACACGGATTTTCCATGCTTGCCTCTCTCTCTCTCTCTCTCTCTCTCTCTCACACACACACACACGATCATTTGAAAAATCAAGAATGACGACTCGTAGTCATGCAAGAAAAGTCTTGACATGCAAAAACAAAAGGAAGCCGCACGCCGCTGACCATGAACAGTCTGGACAAAATGCAATGTCACTAAGGGATCATTTTCTGCCGTCAGATCACCTATATGAGGTTCATCAACGGTTGAGATCCTCCGAGTGACAACATGAAGGATACATCAAGAATGCAACTCTGTTACTTTGACCCAGTAAATTTTCTTAATTGCTAAGTTTGTATGCTTATTTAAACAGTTTGAAATGTTGGGAATTCAAAACAATTCAACTCACAATCTCATCTGGGTCTCAAGCATCTGCAATTTATCCGATTGCATTCCTCTCATCAAATCGGAACTTTAGCAAAACCCACACAGCATCTCCAAATATGGTGAGTTCCACTAAATTCTGTGCATGCCCTCCAAGGGGTTGGGACATTTTCCTTGCATTAACTTCTGAGCTCAACCTTGAATAAGCTAACAGCAATTTCCTGTGCGAATCCATACCAAGGTTTTAATCTTGTACTGACATTCTTTTGCCTGGATTTTGCATGTTATGCTTCCTCGTCTGGTTCCCTGCAGGCTCTCGCACTCGAAATAAAGGTATAACATAATATTCATACCATGATAAAACTTTTTTTTTTCCTTAAGTTTATCAAATTGTATAAAAATGTCTGGATGGCCTAATGAGACTGATATTTTCTGGAGCAGAATGAATTCACACAGAGATCAGAGAGAGTAAAATCAGTGGATTTTCATCCTACTGAACCATGGTAAATTATAAAAAAAAAAAAAAAAAAAAAAAAAAAAAAAAAAAATCCCTCTCAAAAAGTATCATCTGATTTTCATATATTGTGACCCAAAGATGGAAATGACTCTGATGAACTGAAGTCCATTATCTGGTGCAGGATTCTAACAAGCTTGTACTCAGGAAATGTGCGCATATGGAACTACAAATTACAGGTATGGTGATAACTTCTTTATTACCATCGTGCTTTTGTCCATGACTTCCATTTCCTTCTTCCATACCATTTGTGTGCATCAGAATATTGCAGCTATACACCAATTCCATCAAACCTAGTGATACACAAGGCACAAGAAAATGGTGAAAGCACCTTTCATTGCCCCCCTTTTGTGCTTGTCAAACATCATTTTTCCATAAAAGACAGAAGTTCCACTCATTGGTCTGTCTTTTAGAGCAATTGTATCCACAGCCTTTTTATCTCTAAGCAAATCAGAGCATCTCCTCGCATAGAACTAAAAACACTTGGTGGGTGCCAAATCAAGAATAGAAATGCAACACGGTAGTGCTATTGCCTGTGTTTCTATTGCAGAGATGCAGACAAGCAAGAAAGATACTAGTGCTTCAATATGCACTCCAAACTACAGAAGCTCAAAATTCATCTTCTTTCTAATAATGGAACATCGTAAACTGATAAAAGATGGCTAGGGCCGGGGCGGGGGGGGGGGAAGACCAGACAACCGTCATACTAACAATAGTCATTAGGCCCAAAAAGAATTAGCACAACTGGCACCACAGAAGTAGTGTTAATTAACTACAGCCTTTGCAATTTAATACATCATTCAGTGTAGCGTAAATGAAAATAATCATTGCCTAGTCATTCAAGGGAAATTCCATTAAAAGCAGATCCTTCTGTTCTTCAAAGCTGAATGTTAAGGGTCAAAGACCACTCCGATGCTCCTTTTTGCAGTGTACTTGTGCATTAAGCCAGCAGCAGCATGTCATGGATTACATGTTATATGTGTATAGTATAAGAGTTTTATCATTTTGTGGATTGCCTAATTACTTGATATTCTTATACTGCTGCAGACAATCGAGAAGTCAATCGAACTCACTCAGTCACCAGGTAAATAATTTGGTCACCAGATACTAATCTCTGGTATCCTTTTGGGTTCTTGATCAGAAATAGAATATGCTAACGTGAATTAATATTGTCCTTTAGTCCGGTCAGCCAAGTTTATAGCACGCAAACAATGGCTTGTTGCTGGGGCAGATGACACATTCATCCGAGTGTACAGTTACAGTACTGGGGAAAAGATTAAGGAGTTTGAGGCACACAAAGATTACATAAGGTGTCTGGCGGTCCACCCTACCCTTCCCTATGTGCTGTCAGCGTCTGATGACCACCTGGTAAAGCTCTGGGATTGGGAGAAGGACTGGGAATGCATCCAGACCTTCGAAGGACATTCCCATTATGTGATGCAAGTGGCATTCAACCCCAAAGATACCAGCATTTTCGCAAGTGCATCCCTAGATGGCACTAGTAAGGTACAACCTGGATTATTTTTTGGTAACTTACTACCGCATTATGGCATACTGAGGATAGACGAGCTAATATCTCGCTGCTAATTTTCTCCTTTTTTAGATCTGGAATCTTGGTTCCCCCAATCCAATTTCTACACTGGGAGGCCATTCCAAAGGGCTAAATTGTGTGGAATACTTCAGTGGAAGTAATAAATCATACCTAATAACTGGTTCTGATGATCAGACTGCAAAGGTTTGCTTCCTCTTGATGTCTCTTTTCTTCGGATTCAAGGAAACTGTTGTTCAATGTTCGAACATTTTCTAAGGTATCTTATGGAAACAGGTTTGGGACTGTGAAACAAAAACAAGTGTTCAGACACTAGAAGGCCACATACACAATGTCACTGCAGCATGCGTTCATCCCGAACTCCCAATAATAATTACAGGTTCCGAGGATGGAACTGTTGGTATATGGCAGGCAACTACTTATAAGTAAGTTGTGCATGAGACTTTCTCGTGAGTAATGATAAGCCATTGTTTGTATGTTCTTTCTTTCTAATACATTCTCACTAACTTGCAGGCTTGAAAAGAAATTGAACCATGGTCTTGGAAGAATTTGGGCTATTGGATGCTTGAAAGACTCACTCCAGTAAGTTCCTAACTGTTTCTAGTGTTTCTTCAGGGGACACATTAGTTACAGAGGTTTCCCAATCATCAATTTTACTTTAATGTTATTTTTACTTAGCTTTTTGCTAATTCCTCTTCATGCTCTATTTCGAAGGGTTGCATTTGGGTGTGATGAAGGAGCTACTATTGTAAGCATCAAAAGCTCTTGCAATGAATATGCTCCAAACGTGGGAGTGGAGAAAGAAAAGAAAAATGAATAACTTCAATTATCTTGGAGATGATAATCATGTAGTAGACTCTACAACAATAAGTACCAAACATTAACTGTTTGGCCTTTGCTTCTCTACATATTCTGCGCTTATACTATTATACTGTATTGTACTAGTCGTTCTGTATTATTAAATTGTAATAAGCTACCACAAAGTAGCTCTTATGTATTGGTTTCAATTCTAAAGTAACATCATTATCATTCTATATCAACATTCTACGGCCTTTCAAATGATGAACAGGAATAAACGAAGATATTGATTAAACAAAGTGAATTCAAACAAACTTATAATGAGGCTTAATCGCTATAATCCATATATACTCTTTTCTATTTATATGTAAAGAACCCTTCAAACCCCCCTTTTGAGCAAATAGTCCTATTAACTATGTGCTGCTCTATCTTTATTGTGTAATACTCAAAAGATGTACAAGGAAATTGAGGGAGCAGTGCCTACTATTTATGGTCTGCCTTGGTGGATGATATCATGTCTACTGAACTCATGTTCTCTGATGGTTTTGCTACATACGGCCACTTTCAGTGTAACAGAACATATTATGCGCAATAGTTTTTGGTAAATAAAATCAGGTATCTAGTTGCAGAGACAGAGGTTCTCTTCAGCAATAAGGTTGTCTGATAATAGATAGACATATAAAGAGAGTTTTCCTCCACCTTCACCGATAAGGTTATCTTACAGATGGACAGTTTATCTAATGGGCGAGGATTATATATTCCTTTACCAAGTTTGAAATTCAAAATTTAAAAATAAAAAAAATTACGTTAGAAGAATTCTCTCCTATATTGGATCCGACGGTTGACCACGATCCAGATTAATTGTAATATGACTTCAAATATTAGTCCTGATAACACTTAGAATTAGTTAAAGTATAAATTCGGATATCAATTAGTTATTGAAAAAAAAAAACAATGAGGTTATGTAGTTGAAACTCCAAAATAAAAGAAATAAAATGTTTGCTAAGGATTTTCCACCATGCGCACTTGCAATCAATCTAGTGATGTAACACCATTCTCCTTTCTCTTTGAGCGACTGCAAATCTGATCTACAATATTACCAAAGTTTTATTTTACCAATAATGCACTGTTTACCCAGGACAGAGAAGTGTAAAAATACCCCAAAAACTCAGGAACAAATACAAAAGGTCCTAAACTTTCATAAAATATAAAATCTTCCCTAAATTATGAAAATTTATAAAGGGTCCCTTAATTTTTTTTTTTTTAATTAAGGTCCCTTATATAACACATGATTGGAATAAAAAAAAAAATAATTTATTTATTCTGCATTAATTTTGAAATTTACTCCGAATTTTTAAATTAATCTTTTTATTAATTATTATTATATTTTTTTTTACAATTCTCTTTCTCTCTCTCTCTCTCTCCCCCCCCCCCAATTCTCATCTTCGATCCGCCCCCTCTCCTCTGCAAATCCTGACCAAAATCAGTTTGTCTCTGCAGTAATCCGCCGTCGAGCCCACATGTAAAAATATGCCTTTTTTTTTTTTTTGGCGTAGACCACGCCATCCCAAGTTATATTCGTAACTTATGATGGCTTACTTTAGATTAGACTACCCTCTAGTTTTATCCATTTTCAAGATTAGAACCCAAAACGAAGCTAGCGCCACACGTTGGTAACTTATGCCTTTGACATGTCTGACAAAACTGCACAACACATAGTCTGACTTTAGGCATTTTCTCAATTTTTTTAACCAACGGGGTCATATACTCTGACTGGTTCGATCACTGTTGAGCTCAATTCAAGGGAAGCTCTTCCATTTCGAACTCAGCACCCTTAACCACGAGATTGGCTCTCCGGGAGGCATTTTCTCACTCCGTGACTGTGTGTCCTATTTCTCATGTGGCAACAGTAAACATAAGGTGACGCCCATGTCCTGGAAATCACACTCATGCCAATTTGGATGCCACATCAGCATGTCATGCCATGTCAGCGAGCACACGTCGTGATCTACAATGACGTGCTCCTTTTTCTTTTTCCTTTTTTCCTCTTTTATGAATTTGCAGGTGGCAGGGAACTGGCTCTGCATTATTGCATGATAGAAGAATCTTGAGCCGAGCATGAAAAAAAAGAATAGTAAAAGGAAAAATTTTGACTTGCCAACCCGCAAATAAGGCAAATGAGCTGGACAAAAACAAAGGCAATAAGGAATCAATCTCTGCCGTCAACAGGCTCACCTAAGGTTCATCAACGGTGGAGATCCTCCCAGTGACAACACAAACAAGATTCCAACAAGTCAGGTTATATTAAAATTGACCCAGTAAGTTTCCTTAATTGCTAAAGATTGCGAGCTTAGGAATTTATAAAAACCCAAATCATGTAGCTACCTCATTCCAAGAACATCTGGGTCTCAAGCATCTGCAAATCGTCCCTTTGCATTCCTCTGAAATCAGAAATTCAGCAGCCACACAGCTTGTTGAAGTCAGCTTGAAAATGGTGAGTTCAACTAAATTCAAAAAGAAAGCATTTTGATCTGAGATAACCTTTTTACATACTTCGAACACCCATGCAATCGTGAGCACATAGCCATCCACATTTTGACCATCTGAAATGGTAAAACAGTATAATAATTTACTAACATTCTTCTGCTTGGTCATTGCATATTCTGTCCCATCTGGTGGTTCCTGCAGGCTCTTGAACTTGAAATCAAGGTAACCTAACTTGATTCCACACCCAGATTTAACTTTGCTTTTGTTCTTCATTCTATTTAATTCTTATATGCTGCTAAAAATTGTTGAATAGCCCAATAAGACTAATGTTTTGGGGTGCAGAATGAATTCACAAAGAGGTCGGAGAGAGTAAAATCTGTGGACTTCCATCCCACTGAGCCATGGTAAGTAAAAATATAAATAAACATATTCCCTGCCTAGTTGAAGAGCCAGATTTTCAGATTTAGAGCTAGAACCATGAGAATAGCAAAAGATGAAACGATTGTGATACATGGTAGTCCATCAATCTGTGCAGGATTCTAACAAGTTTGTACTCGGGAAATGTACATATCTGGAACTACAGGTTGGAGGTATAGACCTTCGTTCTTGGGTACAAACATGAATGCTAATTTCCATGTTCTGTTGTATATTTCCATTTCATTCTTTGATATGCACTGGCCCATCACTCCCTTGTTCCTCTGAACCATGCGCGTCAGAAATTTTGTGCCCAAACGCCAATTTCATCAAATCCTGGCTATGGCCAAGACAGAGCAGGGAAAAACAGAGCACTTTTCTTGTCCACCTTTTTGCTAATCAGTCTTGGTGAAAACATCATTTTTCAAAGAGCCAGTATTTTCATTTTTATTTTATTTTATTTTACTGGGCTGGGGTTGGTAAATTACTTCAGTTACATTCAATTTTTTTAGGGTGTAGGCTCCTCTCTTGACCTCAGATTTTGAGTTCAAGCCCTATTGTCGGCGGTGCCCACCCTTGTAACTAAAAAAAGAATAATTATATATTGTAACCTACAATGATCAAAAATGGCATGGCAAGAACCTCTCACGTGTAAAATTCTACGCCAGTAGGGACCCCTTTTATTGTTTTGTTAACATAATTCTCCAGAGAGAGCTCCCAAGATTTTAATTAATTGATGTATTTTTTCTATGGTAGAAAATTGAGAGGTCGTTCGAAGTCACTCAGTCACCAGGTACGTAATGCTTTTCTATCCGATATTATTTTACTGCACTTTACTCTCCTAGACACATTAGATGATACTTATTTTCTTGACAAGATTATGCTCACGCAAACTTGTATGAGTCTTCAGTGAGGTCAGCCAAATTTATTGCATCCGAACAATGGATCATTACTGGGGCAGACGACGCATTTATCCGGCTATATAGTTACAACACTGGAGAAAAGATAATAGAGTTTGAGGCACACAAAGATTACATAAGGTGTCTGGCAGTCCACCCTACCCTTCCCTATGTGCTGTCAGCATCTGATGACAACCTGATAAAGCTCTGGGATTGGGAAAAGGACTGGAAATGCATTCAGACCTTCAAGGGGCATTCCCATTATGTGATGCAAGTGGCATTCAAACCCCGAAGATGCCAGCATTTTCGCAAGTGCATCCCTAGATGGCACTAGTAAGGTACAACCTCGATTATATTTCAGTAACTTGCAATCTTTTTGGGCTCATGCATTGTAGGCACAGTAAATAATGCTATGCTAATTTTCTTTCCTTAGATATGGAATCTCGATCCCCTAATCCAACTTCTACACCGGAAGGCCATTCAAAAGGATTAAATTGTGTGGTATACTTCACCGGAAGCAATAAACAATACCTAATCGCAGGTTCTGATGATCAGACTGCCAAGGTTTTCTACGACCTTCTCGTTTCTTTTCTTAAGACACATAGTTTTTGGATCAGGGAAAAGGCTTTTACTGACACATTTTATGGAATTAGGTTTGGGACTATGAGGCATAAACCTGTGTTCAGACGCTGGAAGGCCACACACACAATGTTGCGGCTGTTTGTGTTCATCCTGAACTTCCCATGATAATAACAGGTTCTGAGGATAGGACCGTTTGTTTATGGGATGCAACTAGATAGAAGTAAGTTATGCATGATACCATTCTCGTGGTCAATTATGTTTTTCTACATATTTTTCCAATATATTTGAATAGAAGCTATATTTAAATTTGGGTTAATTACAATTTTCGTCTATAGTTTGATCGAAATTCACATAAAAAAATACATAATTATACCCTTATGGTTTAAAAAAAATAAAAAAAAAAAACAAAAACAAAAACAAAAACAAAAACCGACATAAATGATCAAAATTAACAAAATTAACAGAAATTGAGCTCCACGCGTGAAAAATAGGAGTCGACTCATGAGAGTAATTTTTATTTTCAAAATTACCCTCAATTTAAAAAAAAAAAAAAAAAAAAAAAAAAAAAAAAAAAAACATTCTATCTCTTCTCTCTCTCTCTTCCTCTCTCATCTCCTCTCCCCTCCCCTGCACTCTCCGGCAACCATGGCCACAGCGAATTTCATGCTCTCACAATCTACTTCTAGCAGATCTACTAACACCTTTTGTAATTTCTCTAATCTCTTCATACCCTCTCACAATTTACTTCTGGCAAATCTACCAACACCTTTTTTATGATTTCTTTAATCTTTTCGCACCCTGTTATTTTTTCTTCTTTGATTATGATAAAGCTTTGAAATTTACATCTTAGATCCTAATCAAAACCCACTATATTTCTTTATTCAAATTGAGTATTTTTAATTTGCAATTTTTATTCTTTTTATTGTGCATTGGACATTTATTTGAGTTTAATCTAAGCTCCTCAAGACCAGAATAGGACTTAGCCAAAGATCTGTAGATATTCAAACCCTTTATTCAAACTTTTGAATAATAAAACAGCTTACAATAGTTTTCGGTTTTCACCAACACCCCCAACTTTTTTATTCAAGTTGAGGGTCCAATTTGGTGAAATTCAGTCCCTTTATTCACATGGCTTTTCAGTTTTCACCCTCTCTCTGCTATCTGACAAAGAAAACAACTCTGCCTTCACTATCTTCATATAGCATTTTTCAACATCCTGAAGCATCACACAGAAAACAGCAAGGAACAATGTTTATGACATCTGTAACAACAAAAGACAAAACAAAAGCAAACACCCAATTCATTCCAAATGACAAAAATAAGGGTAGAGACTAAAAATTGAGACAAAACACCAAATGGCAAAAACCGAATTCATTCCATTCAACAAAAATTACATCTATGAAGACATTTTCCACTGCTAATCTAAAATCTATTTAGTACAAATAAGAGCGGCCGACAAGAATTACCCCAAAATTGTACAATACAAGGTGCGGGCACTGAACAAGGAAGTGTTAACAGCTTTTCTTCGTCAGATATCTGTGAATGCGCTGCCCCTAAAATCAAAAAAAGGCCATATTCTTCAATTAGCCAAGATCCAGTGTCCACTCTTCCAAATTTGGCTACCACAAATTCTTCAAACAAACAAGTGGCAACTACAACACTTTTGGGGAAAGCAGAAGCTTGAGAAATAGCTTGGTTTTCATGTCTGGAGCTGCTGCTTTGTAGGTGGATCTGAGAGCTGATGATGCTGAACTTCTGAATTCTTTGAGTGATCAATACTGCCAATCAATATAGGTATGCTGCAAGGATCAGTTGGCTTGATTGATATGGGAGGAGGTGGTTTTAACTCAAAAAATGCTTTATTTTCTTGAGCAGAGCTTCCTATGCATATTGTGTCTCCCCGACCATGCCAAGTGCCATCTTGTACATTATTCATCTCCAAGGTTCGAGATTCCTACTCCAAATAATTATAAATTTCAATAAGTATTCCCAAGCTTCAAATTTGCTTAATACAATCATCAAGTTTGGATAATGGGAAGGGAAATATAGAAAACAAGGGAAATTATGATGAACTTAAAATTGTACTAAATAAAGCCATGGTTGTTCGGACCCCTCAACTTTCCAAATTGAACTCATATGACTTTACGACTATAAGAGATCTCCGCCAAGAAGCAGCTCACAACAACCTCCAATGATGGGCAAGATACTAGTATAACTACTATTTCTCAAAGAGACCAACGTTTGTGAGCAAACTGCAGTCTAACGCCTCCAACTTATGGCCCACTCAGAAGATCCTGATGGCCCAATCACCATACTTGAACTAGAAGAAGAAGAATGAGAAGGAAACAGAGGAAATTAATCGGTGGCAAAGAACCCAGTAGCAAAATTACAGTAGGAAATTACCCCAACCATCTATGATCAATTGGTTCATCGTCGCCCCCCAAAAACCAGTAAAAATGGCGGCAAAGAACCCAGTTCATATATCCTCGTCCTTTTTTGTAGTTCCATCCAAAGCTCAATCCTCTTTCTATAATTTCCTCTCTCCATTTCTCCAAATCCATCACCACGACTCCATTTCTCCAATTCTAGTTCAACTAATATCCCCAATCAAAGGATGAACATCACCGAATCGCCACTGTGAACGAAGAAGACGGCCGATCAGTCACCGGATCCATCACCATTGTCGTCTGATCCACCCTCACTCACTTTATAGAAGATCTTTCAGTTGCTCAATTCAGGCTTCTCAATCATTGTCATCGACTTGCAGGCTTGAGAAGAGATTGAACCATGGAAGAGTTTGGACTGCTGGATGTCTAAAAAATTCACAGGAGTAAGTTCCTTATCATTTTATTGTTTCTTAAGGGCACATATTTGTTAGTATTAGATAACATGATAAGGGTGACTAGAATTCTGTTCTGGCATGCTCATCAGTCATAGCATGTGCCTGTTGCTCCATGCACTCAGAGAAACATAAGTTTCCTAATCATCAATTTTAATTTACTCTCGGCTTCTCTATGCTAATACTTCTTTTTTCCCCACCTCTTTAGCATTGCATTCGGGAATAGTGAAGGAACTATTATTGTAAACATCAAAAGTTCTTATGGATCAGATACACTAAACATGGGGAATTGAGGAAGAAATGAATAGGAAATATGTTCATCTACCTTTGGATCATCAACTAGACTCTACAAAACTGCTGTTTGGCCTTTGTTGTTGCTTCTCTATGTATTTGCAAGCTATTATGAGGTTGTAATAAACTGCCACAAAAGCGTTTCTAATGTACATACTGATTTTCAATTCTAAAATAAGACTGTTATCCTGTTAACATCTACAGCCTATCAATGATTGGGATAAGGACTAGAGCATCCATAGGAGAACATAAGCTCCTTTAGCTCAGAATGAATCCAATGAACCCAAAGACTTGTGGATTTAATGTTAGGCTTTAGACTCGCTTAATCAAAATTTTAAATTCAAATCTTAAAAATAAAAAATCATGCACAGAAAGAGCCAGCTCTTAAATTAGGCCCCACAGTTATTTAAATCAGATTAGTTGGCTTTCTGGATATCCGTGGTCAAGTTATAAAAAAAAAAAAAAAAGGAATTCAAGCAACATTTTGATTTACAGAGTTGTAATTAGGTGAGATGAGGTAGCATTATTTAGATTCTGAGCATACTTTTTATATTTAAACTTTAAAGTGATTCGCACTGCCTTTGAACCACATTTTAGACCAATTTATTACAGAGTAAAGCCATAATTCGATAAGAATCAATCTCCTTAAATCAATCAATAACACCAAGTTAAATTTGACACATTTTCTTACAAGAGAATTGCTTGAACATTGGCTGGTACATATATCAAATCGTAACTAGAAAATGCTTGGCGGGTGATAGCAATAATTTTACGTACTTAAATTATATTATTTTAGTTTTTATTTATAAATTTTAAGATTATTTTAAATCTTATTTTATGATATTACATTAATTAAATTCATAGATATTGATTTATAAAATATTAAACTTTTTTAAGGAAATTCGAATCAAACAAACAGCTATCAGTTTTTTGGGCTTATCTCTCTATTCCAATATCCGATTGAACTATTTCTTGTTGCATTGGAAACTAAATTTTGAGACCTATAAATTTTGTGAAGAGTCTAGAGACTAATTCATGTGAGAGCATATTTGAAAATTAGATAGAAATTGTTACAGTGTTGAAAGTCAAGTCCCTTTTGAGCAAGGAATTTAATTGAAAATATTTATCGAGTGATTTTCAAGATCAAAGTTCTGAAAAGTCCAAGAGTTTTCGAAATCAAAAATAAGGAAAAAGTTTTCAAATCTTGGGACAATAAGAGAATTTTATCATCACAACAAAAATAAGTTTTCAAATCAAAGTGAAATAGTAAGTTTCATAAAAGTTCACAACTCTTTATTGATTTACAGTTTTAATCCTATAAATAAGACACTTCCTAGGACAGAAAAGACATCATCTTCTTTTACACACGTCTTCGTACGTGAAAATTTAAGAAAAATCCTAAATTATAATTTTTTCACGAAACTTATTACAATCCGATTTAATCAAAATTGTATGATCATTGGGTTTTGATTAGTCGAATTAAATATTTCATTGTATTAGATATTTCATTATATGATCATATGGTAAAATCTAATTTTAAAAAATTTGTCATTATTAATAATAATTTTTTAATTAGTAAATTTAAAAGATTTGAAAAGATTCAGTTACGTAAAAAATTAAAAAATTGATGAAATTGATATTTTAAAATTTTTTATTCATAGATTTTAATTTATTAATATTTTTATAATTTTTAATATTTTTGTAATTATAATTTGATTTTAATTTATTAATTAGGATGTATTTGTCAGAACCCCCTATGTTAAAATCCCATGACTGTGGGTCACTCCAAAGTGCAAAAGTAGCACATTCCCAATGTACAAGAACACTCCCTAAAACTTAGCAATTCATAGATCCCACTTCACTACTCCCAACACATGACTTACGAGGTTTAGAATCCGGCCTTATCATCATCTCATCAACATCAATTAACCTTAGACCACCCTACACATGTAAAAGAGCACAAAAAATCAATGTACATGATCAAAATTAAAAAACCAAAAACAGGGGATTTGAGTTCTTGATGTACCCACATCAAATTAAGGTAGAGAAGTGGGTTTTCTTACCAACGCAATAATATCACGCCAGCCATGGTGACCACAAATTGGGATGAACAGAAAACATGTCAAATCCCAGATTTTGGTTTCCCAAACATGCATCTCCTGAGATGCACAAAAAACCCATGTTTGCTGGATTTTTTTTTTTTTTTTTTTTTGGACCTAAAGATACATTATCTTTATTTAAAAAACAGATAATGTCTCACAAGTGAAGAAGATAAAGATCTCTCACTTACAAATGGCGATGACGAAGGAGGTGCTGTGGGTGTGTTTTTTTTTTTTTTTTTGATGGATAAGAGCGAGAAAAGTGGTGATGGGTTTCAATCGATTGAAAGATATAAGATTTTACATTTTTTGTTTAATCCATTGAAAGGGTGAGAGAGACTGAGATTTTTTGCTTCATCAACATTGGGGTCTCACCAAGCCACATGATGTTTTTTGGCATGGTGGCAGCCACAGCCGTGGCCGCCTCTCTCCCTAATGAGGGAGAGGCTCGGCTGCGAGCAAGTGGCCTTTCTTTGCCTACTGGAGGCAGAGAGACAGAGGTCACCATGAAGGTGGGAATCATTCGCCACCACTGGGAGGCAAGGGCGGTCGGATTACGTTGCTGTCTAGTGGCAACCGCGGTACCGATGGCTTCTTCTATCATTCTATGACGCCGTGAGGGAGAGAGAGGAGAGTGAGAGTTGAAATTGAAATTCCATTTTTACAGTGATTTTTTTTTTCTTATTCTTAATTTTTTGAGTAAAATATATATATTTTTTATTTTAAGAATAAAAATAAACAAATCGTTGACAAAAATATTAACTTTACATATTTTTATAGTTGAGAAAAGATTTTTATATTTTAAAAAATTTAAGGGTCTTCTTATATTTGAGGCGTTTAACGGATATTTTTGTACATTTCCCGCAAAAATATAATAATTGAAAAATATTATTTAATCGAAAATTTGTTAATTTCTTTCATCACATTTTGTGACTAAAATTACCAACAAGTTAATATCTTTTTTCACATCACATATTCATTGAAAACATATTGAATTTTTTAGATGAATTTATATATGGGAGGAATCTCATTGTATTTGATATTTAAGTAATCGATATTTTTCAATTCATGTAAACTTATATTTTATAAACAAACTTGGGTAGAAGAATTTGAATATCCCACCATGAAGGTCTTGAATGTCTCACCTCCTTGAGCATGACTACTATCATGTTAATTTGGAGAGAATAAAGAGAACACAAATATTAGGGTTTAACAACATTTGGACACTAATTGGGCTACCTAAGTTTTAAAATTAGGTAAGTGAATAAAAATATTTTTTTATTATCTATTTGCTTATTCAAATTTTATATCATATAATAAGCGTGCAGTTTGAAAATAAAAATATTATGTATAAAAATAATAAATCAATTTTTCTAAATAGTAATATTTAAAAGTGAATTTCATCTTTTATTTTATTATTAGCATATTTCAGATGCTAATTCATCTCCATATTTAAACTTGGGCCCATATTTGAAACCAAGAAAAAAAAATAAAATATAAAATTTGTTTGAATTTCTCTAATTAAAACAATAAGATAAATCGTGAAGTTCACATTTATATATTGCTATTTGTAAAAATTAATTTATCATTTTCATATATAATATTACTAGTTGAACTGGCAATTAGATCGGGTTGACTCAAGTTTAATCAAACTCAGTCTGTTTTGAAAGTTCGAGCCTAAACGAGTTGCGCTTGGCTTGTTTTAAGGTCAAACTAAGTTTAGACTCATTATTTAGACTTGTTTTTAATTTTGACTTGAGACTGGATACCAGTAGGTTTGGTCTGTTATAGACTCGGTCCATTTAAAATCAAATATTAAAGTATTTTGGTGGTTATTTTGATAATTTTAATATATTATTTTTGATATAATTTTTTAATTTTTGATAACATTGTTATTGTTAATTTTGATAATGGTATATAATTTTTAATTTGATATATTGTATTTTATTTTTGATGGTAAATGTATTTTTATTTTGTATATATTATGTTATAAAATAAATTAAAAATATAAAAAATAAAATTATATTTCAGGTTCAAATATGGTCCGAAACGGCCCCGAGACCCCTTTAATTTTTCGGGTCAGAATCAAATCTCGGGTTTTTCAAGATTTCTTGAGTCAGATAAAATTATAT
This sequence comes from Dillenia turbinata, assembly GCA_037126225.1. NCBI lineage: Eukaryota > Viridiplantae > Streptophyta > Magnoliopsida > Dilleniales > Dilleniaceae > Dillenia > Dillenia turbinata. The sequence goes on from JBAMMX010000028.1 coordinate 15,945,235, forward strand.
TTCAGGTTCAAATATGGTCCGAAACGGCCCCGAGACCCCTTTAATTTTTCGGGTCAGAATCAAATCTCGGGTTTTTCAAGATTTCTTGAGTCAGATAAAATTATATTTCAGGTTCAAATATGGTCCGAAACGGCCCCGAGACTCCTTTAATTTTTCGGGTCAGAATCAAATCTCGGGTTTTTCAAGATTTCTGAAGAATCAAATCTCGGGTTTTTCAAGATTTCTTGAGTCAGATAAAATTATATTTCAGGTTCAAATATGGTCCGAAACGGCCCCGAGACCCCTTTAATTTTTCGGGTCAGAATCAAATCTCGGTTTTTTAAGATTTTTTGAGTCAGATTCGAGGTTGGACCTATAAAATTTTAAATGGGCAGAGCTCAGGATTTTTAAGACTCGGTTCAAGAAACTCGATCACCAATCCTAATTACTAGTTTGGAAAGTATATAGTTCTACGATTTAAAATTTAAATGAATAAATATAAAATTATATATAAAATTCATAAAAATAGATAATTTAAAAAAAATAAATTGAGATTTATTTTTTAATAATATTATTAATAAAAGTGATTTTGCCTTATATATAATATAAAAAATATATATATTTGGTTTTGATTAATTAATATCTGAAATATCTGATTTTTTAGATTTTAGGAATTAATTTTTTTGATTTCTATTATTTTTATATATAAAATTTAAATTTAAGAGTTTAATTAAATGAATCTACTCAGAATACTCGGTGTATGTGGTTGTATGTATATATATTTATTTTAAATTAAAACAAAACCTCTCGGATGCTTGCGGAAAAACCGATCGGGAAATGCCATTCTTGCGTTAAGAAGTAAATGGTTGGACTCGTAAAAATATATAATTTTTTACCGCTACGCGTTAATTTCATCGTATAAATCCCCAATTTTTCTCTCTTCCCCCACCGAAAAATTTTACGCACAGGTCTCTCGTTGCTGCTTCTCTCTCTCTCTCCCTTCCAAATTTCACTTTGGGCAATTCGTCCTTCGGCCCTGATCTCTCTCATTCTCTCTCTCTCCCTCCCTCCCTCCCTCTATTTGATCTCGTGCTTCGAGATCTATAGGGTTCAGCGACTCCGATCAAACCTAATTTTCTTAAATTTTCTCTCACAAAAATGGTAAGTTCATTGTCTCTCAATTGCTTCTGAGTTTGAAAATAGCTTAGATCTGATCTAAATCTGCTTCGATTTGATTTGTTAAGAATTCAATGAAATGTTTAATTTCCTCTCTGTTTTTCTTTCATTTCAATTTCAAAATGCTTGGATTTGAACTGTGTAATAGAGTTCTACGATTTTTATCGTGTTTGTAATTTGAGATCTGATATTTGAATGTTGTTCACTGATTTGATTTCTTGGTTTTCGTTTTCTTTGTCTCTCAGCCTCTCCGACTTGAAATCAAGGTACTGTTTGGATCTTTAAATTATTTGATGTCATTCTCGATTTGCATTTGGTGTTGATAAATGTGTAATTGTGTGTTTCTAATAATGATGCCTTTTATCAGAGAAAACTAGCTCAAAGATCAGAGAGAGTAAAGTCTGTGGATCTGCATCCAACAGAGCCATGGTAAATTGCAACCTCGTTTTCTTTTCTTTAATCATGTTCTGCAATGTTATATGCTTTCTTTCAGTGTTTGGTGGCTTCTTTATGCAAAAATTGGATTAATGCTGAAAAGGCAAGAGTTTACTGGCTTATTGCTGAACGCTGAAAATAATTTTTACATGTCAACCGTCATTGGTCAAAGACTCATTCTAAACTCTGTCTCTCTCTCTCTCTCTGCGATGTATGCATCTTTAGCAGCTTATTTTGCAGCACTTAAAAATTTTCTTTTAATCAATTCAGTGCTTAATCTTCAGTTTATCAAATGGGCACTTAGAGTGCATGACTTTATGGAATTTCTATTATCTTATTGGGGAAATTAGTGGCTCTTAATGGAAAATGCCTTGTTTCCAGGATCCTTGCAAGTTTGTATTCAGGGACTGTGTGTATCTGGAACTACCAATCTCAGGTTTGCTTCAGCTCTAAGTCTTGTCTCTTGTGATAAAGATCTGTAGTCAGTTTCTTACTAGTGCCAACTGTAAGTGGTTAGGGTGGGACATTCTTTATGTTCCTATCCACTTGGGCTTTCTTAAGCTAATGATCTCCTTGCTTTGAGATCTTTTTTTCTTTAGATATTCATATGTCAGCCCCTGTAATTTTATGCAAACTTGCATAGTCTTCCTGCTTATCTTTTTTCTGGTTGAACTTTAGTTTTTGCTCCAAGAAAGCTGTATCGTAGGAAATTTTCAAAATTAAGCTCACGCTAAGGAAATGGGATTTTTAGGAGTCCTTATTTGGGTATGTGGATGCACATTGCCTAATTTATTTGGTTTGGATGTTTTAATTATAGTAGAGTAAATGTATCTCCTGAAAACATAGAGTACAGATGGCGGGCAAGTTGATTTTAAAGGATGAAGATTATGTAAAAGAAGTCTTTGTTATTTTTCGTTACATGTTATATATAATGATGAGGAGATTCATGAGAATATGAGCAATATGGTGATAAACTGCATCATCTTTCATTCTATTTTATCTAACGGTCAGTCTACCTCATCTTCTCTTGTTTGTACTGTTCGTGTCAATCAAGGTTCAGTTACAGAAAAGGAGTAGTTAGGGCAAGATTTTGAATTCAGTTTTTTAGTGTTGTTGGGAAGGAAATTAAGGATGATTAAATTTTTATTTCTTGCAACATTTCTGTTCTATTCGAGAAGTCAAACTGTATCTTCTTTTTGGAGTCTAAGAATATGCTATTAAGTCAGTTCTTGATTTTTTTTTTTTGTTTTTTTTTTTTGAGCACGCATTTCTAATTTTAAACATATTGATGTGCACCAGACGATGGCCAAATCTTTTGAGGTCACTGAGTTGCCAGGTATGTTTATTTTTGGTATACTATTCCTACTAGTGATGTACTAAGTTCATATTTGCATGTTGTTTTTGATAATAGGGCCAGGCCATTAAAATGTTTCAAAATTCTATTTGCAGTCAGGTCAGCAAAATTCATAGCACGTAAGCAGTGGGTTGTTGCCGGGGCTGATGACATGTTCATACGTGTGTATAATTACAACACAATGGACAAAATAAAAGTGTTCGAGGCACACACAGATTATATTAGGTGTGTTGCTGTGCATCCTACCCTCCCATATGTCCTGTCATCATCTGATGACATGCTTATAAAGCTTTGGGACTGGGAGAAGGGTTGGGCTTGCACACAGATTTTTGAGGGTCATTCTCATTATGTGATGCAAGTCACATTTAATCCAAAAGATACAAACACTTTTGCAAGTGCATCTCTTGATCGCACTATTAAGGTTTGAATTGCATCCTTGATTTGATCTGCTGTTCCTGCCTTTCGGCCTCAATTTGTTATTCACCTAAGGACGATGTTCTTTTTCCAGATCTGGAATCTTGGATCACCTGACCCGAACTTCACACTGGATGCCCATTTGAAAGGTGTAAATTGTGTTGATTACTTTACTGGTGGTGACAAACCCTATCTTATTACTGGATCAGATGATCACACTGCGAAGGTATGATATTGTGCTATCTTTTTGGTTTGTTGTGCTATCTTTTTGGTTTGTTCTTATTCATGACTATATTAGCTTTTTAATGATCAATCCTGCAAACTAGGTGTGGGATTATCAAACCAAAAGTTGTGTCCAGATGCTTGAAGGCCATACACACAATGTTTCTGCAGTATGTTTTCATCCTGAGCTTCCTATCATAATTACAGGTTCGGAGGATGGAACTGTTCGCATATGGCATTCAACTACCTATAGGTGAGTTCCATTTAGTAATTTGGCATGAAATTGAGTACTTTCTTTTACCTTTTTAATTTTAATCGAGTGAAAGTACGTAATGTGATATTTTTATTCATCTGACCATGGAGATGGAATTTGAAGTGATGGACAACTATAACTATTACACCTGAAGTGTATATAATTTTCCTCCATTAGCATATTTTCTATTGCACAATTCCCAGGGTGGGAATTATCAAGTTCCAGTACCAATTCTGGAACCATCTGAAATTACAATCCAGGTACTGAGGGGCTGACCTTGATATGCTGAGATTAAAATGACATGCACTGAAATATCAAGAGTGAGAAAGTATATGATGGGGTTGAACTTTAAATGTTGGAATTTTTTGGTTCACTGACTTCTTGGGCTGAAAATTATTAATAAGAAACTATTAGGCTTTCCTTTAATATGAGAAACCACCTGCAAGGAGACCTCGAAAGAAATCGACTCGGCCTGCTGTATCCATTTTTCCAACAAAGTAGCCAAATATTCTGTTCTTTCCAAATACATGCTTGTGCTTAATTTGGTTGGAGGGATGGAAAGAGAAGAATAGATTCTGTGTCTCTTTCTCTTCTCACTTGCCCTTCTTCCCAAATCACTCCAAAACAAATATCCCATGGCAGATGAGAGAATCCTAGACCATGAAGCATGTGATATTGAATTGTTTGATAGGAGATAATCTGCATTCTCCTTCCATGAGGACCTAACATATAGGAATTTCATTTTACAAAATTGTTGGTGGTTCAATATTTTACCTGCATTGCTGTCGGCAGAAAGAAATGTACTTGCTTTGGAGCCTTAGTTCTCCCAGTGCCAAGCCAAGGAAAGTAGAGTTCAACTTACAACTTTTTCCTTTTTTTAGTGGTTGGGGAAGGGGGCTAGATTGCCTAATGTCTCCCATTTTTCTTTGAAGGATAGTGTTTCTGCATTTTATTTTTGGCAATTAAGCTTGATTTTGCTTTCTGTGATCAATTAGTTTCTTGTATATGCGGTTTAATATTTTAAATCTTAGTTGGAAGTTCTAAAATACTTGGAAGATTTGTCAAAAAAGTTTATCACAGTTTAGCTTGTTGCATGTTGTGTTCTTTCACTATCCATTTGTTTAACAATGGACTGTTTTTTTTTTTTTTTTATTTGGGATTCCTGCTGTTTTATTTTTGTATTTACAGTCTTCTTTTACTTGCAGGCTGGAGAACACTTTGAACTATGGTCTTGAAAGGGTTTGGGCTATTGGTTACATGAAAGGGTCACGACGGTATGTTACTTTCTCTCTCTCTCTACCCAAATCTTATGTTTTTGTAAAGGTTGCTCAATTGGCCTGTCAGATTCAATTTACCTTTTTATTTTGCAAAATGCCTGAAGATATCAAATGTTTGGTGGTTTTAGGGCAATCAAAGAACCTGTGTTGCAAACAATAGGACCTTCTTCAGTTTTTGCAAAGACCGAGTCTATTAACTTCTGTTTGTCTAGCGGTCCTAATGCATTTGTAAAATGATGGAAAGTGTGCTTGGAACTGTTTTTTACTTTTTTTTTCTTTGAACTGGATGGTTAATTGGGATAGCAGCAGTGTGGATTACTCCATTTTATATCCATTCAGTCTCCTTGCTTCTGTTGTCATTGTTTATTTGTAAATGATTTTTGAGCCAAAATGCTTGATTGAATAGTGAAATTTTAACAGAAACATGTGGTCATTAGAAATTTTAAAATCATAATTTGGTAGAAAATAAAGTTGCCTGACATTTCCTTTTCTTCTTCTACCATGTACTTACATGATGTTTCTACAGGATTGTTATTGGCTATGATGAAGGGACAATAATGGTGAAGATTGGTAGAGAAGAACCTGTTGCTAGTATGGACAACAGTGGAAAAATTATATGGGCTAAACATAACGAGATTCAGACTGTGAACATTAAGAGTGTGGGGGCAGATTTTGAGGTTTGTGCTCAGTTTCACAATTTTTATTTCCTTTATACAGGAGATAAAATTGAATTTGATTTTTCCTAAATATGCATTTTTCTTTTTATGATAATTCTGAATATCTGCAATTTGGATCTTGTTGCTTTTATTGCCTTAGGTTACTGATGGGGAAAGGTTACCTTTGGCAGTGAAGGAGCTGGGGACCTGTGATCTCTACCCACAAGTGAGTTACTGACCTTTTTCCTCGCGGATTTGGCATGTTTCCCATGATTTTCCCTGGTTCAAAATCTTTCCCTTCTCCAATTTGAAAATTAATCCTATGAAACTGAGAAGCTCTATATTTTTCATATTTTGTTGAGAGTAGATTTGTTGGAGAATGGTAAAGTAATAGTTAATTTTAACGTCTCTCCTTTGTTGTTGTGGAGAAAGTGGTTCCATAAATGCAAGTTCAATGGTTTAACAGGTTTTGACTTTCCAGCTAACTAGTTCTTTATGTGATTATATTGAGTAATTGACTGCCTTGGCCCATGGGCCTTATTGAATCTAAAAAGGAAAAAAAAATGTATTTCAGATGGAAGTGCATTTTCTGCAAGCTGTAATGAATATCTTTTCTGGCATTTTACATATCTACCTACTCAGTATTCTACATGTTGTTAGTTTCCTGTTTGGATGTAACGGATGCCATCAAGGAGCATATTTTGTAATTAGCATTTGCCTTCATGAACGTAGTGACATTAATCAAGTCTTATTATTATTATCTTTTTTTCAGAGCTTGAAGCATAACCCTAATGGGCGATTTGTTGTCGTTTGCGGAGATGGCGAGTATATTGTATATACCGCTTTGGCATGGAGAAATAAGTCCTTTGGTTCAGCTTTGGAAGTTGTTTGGTCGTCGGATGGTGACTATGCCGTAAGAGAGAGTACTTCAAAGGTTAAGATTTTCAACAAGCAGTTTCAGGTATGTGTCATTTCTCATGTCTTTCATCAGAGTAAGTACATCTGGTGATAGTTGCATTTTTTATTCTGCAAGAGTTCTTTTTTATTCTGCTTGGTGGGTGAAGGTGTTAGGTGTCTTAACAAAGTCTTGAGTTTAAAACTTGGGAATGGAAAAGATTACGTTGGGAGAGCTTTCCCCTGATTTGGGCTCGACAACGCTCAGACCGAATTAGTCGGAGTATGGCTCCGGATACTAGTTGGTTATACCAAAAAAAAAAAAAAAGTTCTTTTTTATTTCTATTTTTGGCTGGCTGTGAATTTTGATGGAAAAGGTTAATCATGTATTTCCTCACATCTTCAAGGTAATTGTAAAAGCCTGCTTGGTGATAATTAACCTCTACTTTTGGATTTAATAGCAATATAGAGTTAAGCTTGTTTATTTTTATTTCTATTCTTTTTAAGCGCCAAATGGGTGTATTTAATTATTTCATTTGTTTTGAAAGTCTGGGTGAATGTTGGAGTGGGGTGTCTTTCAGGAGAGAAAAAGTGTCCGACCAACATTTTCTGCTGAGCGTATCTATGGTGGAACGTTGTTGGCTATGTGCTCAAATGATTTTATTTGTTTCTATGATTGGGCTCAGTGCAGGTTGATTAGACGCATTGATGTTAATGTTAAAGTAAGCGAAAAACAATAAACTCAATTCCCACTATTATCTACCATTTTCCTATGATGAAGAATAATTTTGTCTCTTTCTGCTGTTTGTCTTGTGATTTCAGAATCTCTACTGGGCTGATAGTGGTGATCTGGTGGCCATTGCCAGTGATACATCATTCTACATCCTGAAGTACAATGTAATGATTCTCATCTTTCTAAGTTTGGGAAAACCTTTTGCTGTTCCACATTAGGGACCAAAGCACCATATCTTTCAATTTTACAAAATTTGTTATTATACTAGGGTTTTATGCCATATTCCAGAAACTGAATACTTCTGTTTGAATGCTGCAGCGCGAAATAGTATCCGCTTATTTTGATAGCAACAGAACAGTAGATGAACAGGGCGTTGAGGATGCTTTTGATCTTCTCCATGAAACAAACGAACGAGTCAGGACTGGAATATGGGTTGGGGATTGTTTCATCTACAACAATTCTTCTTGGCGTCTTAATTACTGTGTTGGTGGTGAGGTAGGTTTTTTGGCTTTATACCTGGTTTACCTTTTACTGCATAGTACATGTAGGTGATCTCTATCATGAAGCTGTCGTAACCTTATATTTGATGATTGCAGGTGACCACAATGTACCACTTGGACAGACCAATGTACTTACTGGGATATCTTGCAAATCAAAGCAGGGTGTACCTCATAGACAAAGAGTTTAAGTAAGTAGTCTATTGGAAGCTGTTAATCTTGAGAACTTCTGGTTGGTATAGCCCTATAGTTGAGCTTCTTTGTGGATTGTGGCTCATATCTCTCTCTGTGACTTCTCTCCTCCAGTGTCATAGGATATACCCTACTTCTTAGCTTGATCGAGTACAAGACACTTGTAATGCGTGGAGATTTGGAACGTGCCAAAGAGGTTCTACCTTCAATCCCCAAGGAGCAATACAATAAGTATGTTATTTGTAATTTTATTTTATGCTTTTTAAACCACCTACTATTTTCTTTCCTTTATGCAAACTTGAAACAGTCCAGTGCCATACAAATTTGGTATTTGGGGGCTACTTATAATTTTGCCATTAAAGACCGATTTTGAGATCCAACCATGTGTCAAGGATTAAGGAGAAGCTGATTCTTGCTCTGGATATCCCATTCAGTGGCTTCCTGCAAATTCACTATCATATCAATCAATGCTTTGGTTTGTTGGGCATTCAAGGGACAAGCATATCCAACTGATAAATTGTCTTGATAATTTCAACTTATGAGGAGAGGTCTTTGAAATATTGAAGGCACTAATAAAATCACATGAAGGTTGCATAAGTCTGAAATAAGACATAGTTTGTAGTCAGTTTATAGAACATATATGGTGCAGAATATGGCTACACTAAATTGCATCCTTGAGCTGAGTTTCAAGTTTGATATGTCCAAACTTCCCAAATACCTTTTTTCTTCTTGTTTCTTCTGACTAGAAATTTCATCTAATCCGTTATCAATTTTATACATTATTGTGCTACATATAAGATTTGATTGCTAGGTCCCTTAGATAAAAGTATTTCAATTGTTAGCCTTGTCCTGAAAAAGAGATATGATGGGAGCCTCTAATTTACAATTTGGGCAAACCTTCAGATATAAACCATTGCAAAGCCTCTGGATGTTGTCTTTGGAAAACACCACCTATGAGCAACTAGGAAAACTTAGGTTTTGACCTGACCCTTGGGGATTTTCTATCCATTATGCACTTCACCCAATATTGTCTTTTATCTATCCAAGAAAGAAAGAAAGAACAAATGAAAGAAAACATCAAGCCTATCCCATGTTCTTGGAGCATTTAAGATTATCAACTTTTATCATATGGTAGGATGGAATTCATTAGTCTATTTTTATTCTTTGTGGCGTGTATCAAGCGTGTAACCCTTCTTGACTCGTGATAGTATAATGTTAGTGGTTTTTGTTTTCTTGGTATCCATTTCGAAGTTTGTAATATCTGGTTTTTTAGGCTTATTGATACTGAATGTAAGCTTCAATTCTTAGGGTGGCTCGGTTCTTGGAATCTCGAGGAATGATAGAGGATGCACTTGAAGTAGCTACAGATCCTGATTACAGATTTGAGCTAGCTATACAACTTGGTAGACTACAGGTTGCAAAGGTAGGTTTTCCTGCTCTACCTTAAAGGGGGAAAACACTACCAAGCGAACCATATATCACTAAAGCAATGTATGATAAGCTCAAGTGGCCTTTATTGTCCTGACTTGAGCCAATTTATTTTTGCAGGACATTGCTACAGAAGCGCAGAGTGAGTCTAAGTGGAAGCAGTTGGGTGAATTAGCTATGTCAAGTGGGAAGGTATCTGATTTGCTTTGATTGGAAAATGATATGACTGTATACATGTTGCATTTTTTTTTTCCTGTTTTCATTTGACGCAATTAATATTTGACACACTAATAATGCACATTTTGTTAGCATGCATGCATGCACATGTATGTTGTGGGATGAAACTCCTCGTCATCTGAAAGATGATTTTTGTTTCAAAAATTTACAGATGCATACGACTGTTGATTTTGAGTTTTGATGCATTCTATCCATTGTGCACATTAGTTCCTCCTTGAAATTTGATTTGATTTTACTTTGATATGGAATTTTGATCATCTTCTCTTTCATTATTTGTATAATTGCAGCTAGAAATGGCAGAGGAATGCCTAAAGCATGCAATGGACTTGAGTGGTTTACTATTGTTGTACTCGTCTTTAGGAGATTCAGAAGGGATATCGAGCCTTGCTTCTCTTGCTAAGGAGCAGGGGAAGAACAATGTTGCTTTCCTCTGTTTATTTATGTTGGGAAGATTGGAAGAGTGTCTCCAGCTTTTGATTGACAGGTACTATTCATGGAGAACAAACTGGGTAAAAAGAATCTATGAACTTCTATTTTTTGGAAACATGCAAGGAAAAAAATAAAAAGAATTTCTCATTATCATACTAGAGCATTCATGTGGAAATTAATTATCTTTGCAGCAATCGGATACCTGAGGCTGCTTTGATGGCGCGGTCTTATCTTCCTAGCAAGGTTTCTGAGATAGTTGCAATATGGAGAAAAGATCTCAATAAGGTTCTTATCCATCATTAACCATCTTTTCATGCTAACCTCAATGCGAAGAACCAAATAAGACCCTTAGTGTTCTCAGGCTTGTGAGATTGAGGGATTTTACTTGGCTTGTCTTCCACACACTCAGCACAGATCTAAAACTCATTTTGTTCACTTTCTTCTTTTTCTTTTCCTGACTGGTGAACTGTCCTTACCTTCTGTTGTGCTGAAGTTTACACTCTAGCACATTTGTGGGATCCATTCTGTTGATGTGATTATGGTCCTTGATTTTACTTTTTTTAAAGGAAAAAAAAAAAAAAAATCTTACCTTTGTTAGTTGTTGCTGGGATGTGTGGCCTTTTCCCCATCCTTTTGCACCAACATTTCGCACTATATTGCTAGTCTGTAATGTGATTGTCCCCCTTGAATCTTGTTCTATTATAGTTCATCATTCTATTACCTGGGGAATGTTTTTTACCAACTGGCTTTGATTCAGGTTAATCAGAAAGCTGCAGAATCTTTGGCAGATCCAGAAGAGTACTCCAATTTGTTTGATGACTGGCAAATTGCTCTAGCTGTTGAAACTAAAACTGCTGAGACAAGGTACACCTCTTCACTGTCATTCTCTATTCATCTTGCTTTGGAATATGCTAGTGTTAGCTCGGAATTGCTTCGACCATATTGAAACCAAGTTCGCCTGGACTCTCATACTGGCACGAGCTTTGTATTTGTCCCAATCTTATTATATTGCAACTCACATTACTTTGGTGGTTGTGGCTCCATGTCCATGTTCTGTATGCTATGTTACTTCTGTAAATAAATGAGCAAGCCATATTCAATTATAAGGATATTGCTTCTATCATCTCACCTGATGTTAGGCGGCTGCAATCCTCTTAAACTAGATTGTCAGTAGATCCATGTGGAGGGCTACTTGTTTCTAGATATTTGTTTACCTGATGTGGAGTCTGCCCTGAATTACCACTTAAGATTGTAGAATTGCTGCTTCTGATGAGACCGAGGATAAAGAAAAGAGGTAACATGGTTAAAGACCAAGAGAATGAGATGGAGAGAGTTGGCTGTAACAAAATCTTGGTTGTTTGACCTCTGTTGGAATGTATTCACACTGAAACTTTGATTTGCAAAAGTTTTTGCTGAGACTGGAGTAACAATCTTACCTTGATTTGTATTCATGCTTGTCTTGTCCTTGCTGGATAGCAAACTTTTTCTTTCTTCCTTGCAAAAAATAATGAATATTTTGATAAAATATAATAGATTAATTTTTGTGCATGCTTCTATGGGTGCAACAAATATGAACTGTCTTTTTTTCCCCCTGCCAGGGGCATTTATCCTCCCGCAAAGGAGTATTTGCAGCATGCTGACCAATCACATGTTAACCTTGTGGAAGCCTTTAAAAGCATGCAAATAGAAGAAGAAGAAGAGGAGGAGCCACTTGAAAATGGAGACTCAAGTCATGAGGTAAAAATTTCCTACCTTACTCCCTTTGAGCTGGATACACTTTGCAACCAATAAATTAGATTCCTGGACTCCTTTTTTCGAGAATAAAATTCTTTGGGCGGTGGTTTTGTATTAGGGGATCTTTGGGGTCTGTGCTGGTTGTTGTGGTTTTTTGTCTTCTGGTTGATAAAATTCTATCTTAAAGTTAATTATTAATTAATTTATTTTTGCTAAGCTAATAAATTTGGTGTAATGCAACCATCTAGTTGCCTTTTCATTACTGTCCAATGGAGCCTGCTGCAAACTTGGTGGCTAGTGTTATGGCTTGTTATCATTTTGTTTTCCTTTCTTTGGGGGTTGCGGTTAACATTTACCGGTTAATTTCCATTAGATATTTTCACAGTGATTCATAAAACGGGGATCCAAATCTTCTACTTATAATTTATATTCTGGTAGGTTGTAGAGCACAATGGAGAGGAAGAGAGCCAAGAGGAAGCTGTAGTGGTGGATGCTGATTCCAATGATGGGGCAGTACTTGTAAACGGCAACGAGGCTGAAGAAGAGTGGGGTACGAATAATGAAGGAACTTCGTCAGCCTAAAAGCAATTGGTTGGGCGAGTGTGAAAATCCTGATTTTGTCTCTGGTGATTAATTGATTTACTCTGAAGTGCCATCTGAGTCCTTTGTTTTCCTGTTTTCATATTTCCAATTGATTATGGTCCAACTATTCTAGTTTTTGGTTCATGGAAGGGAGTGTGCTAAGGATCCACAAAATTAACTTGGTGGAGATTTCCTTAAATTTCTTATCATCATGTCTAATTGAAATATGCATGCTTAATCCTTTCGATGAATAAATGTTGTCTGTTTTAACCAGCCTGGAGGTTTATAAGGCATAACATTTGGGTATTATTGGGACATGTTTATCTTCTTTTCATGGTTCAATTTTTATAGCTTTACTAGAACTTAATATCTTAAAATGGTTGTAGCAGTCTTTTAGAACATCTATGGTGCTTTGCTCTCTGCTTTTTGATCAAAATAAATTTCTTTCCCAAGGTTTCAGTTCTGGACCTGTTTTTGTTAATCTGAGATTCTTTCCACCAATAAATTGGTTTGTTTTACTTACTATTCTTCTTGTTTGGCTATTTTGGCAGTGCTTACACCACGCCATGCATCTGACTCCGGTTAAACTCATCCAATGGTAAAGGTGAGAAATATATCATTCAAAACTCCGGTTCACAATACTTTGTAATTCAGTTTTGCATGTTAGCTAACTGACTTTTGGGACCGTCCCCTCTGCTACTATCATCTTGTAGTGTTAATTTTCAAACTTCGGGTCTATCTTGCACCTAAAAGGAATATAACATAATATGCTCGACCATAATACTTGGTACCAAGGAGAATGAAGATCATTAGTGCTGTCTAGTGATCATTACCTTCTATTAATGGTTCCATTTTGCATGTTACAACCATATAACTCAATTTCTCTATTAATAAAGCCTAATCCTACCATGGAATACCTGCAAAACTCTTTTTAGATTATTTTGGGAATTTTAAGTTGCACCTATCTTCTTTCACAATGTCAACTTTTCTGTTTCTTAGACTTATTTTGGTGGGATTTTCTTCAGGTTTCTCGGGGACAGAAAAATGTAATCATAGTGGAACAATGATCATTGTATGCGTGCAGCGTGGATTTGTGGCATGGAATTTTGTCATAGGCCACATTATAGACAGGTTTTCTTTCTTTTTTGTTTTTAATTTGTAGTTGTTTAGCACCCTACTAGCATATTCTTTGAGGGTTTCTTTTTACCTTTAATACCTACCCCCTTTTAAAGTTACTGTGGTATTGTGAATGTAGAAAAAATTCATTAGTGAAATGCTCAACCGGCTTTTAGCCCTTTCATTGGTCAAATCTTTATAAATGTTCAGGGTGTTTTGGTTCTATCTGTGCTCGTTAATAATAAAAACATTGTAACAATTTCTCGAGATTGCATGCTCGTCTTAACCATTTTAAGAGTAATTGCCTCTTGGGTTATTATTATTATTATTGGCCCATGGGATGAATATCAATATTTGAAATTATATTTTAATTAAGCTAATGAGTTTTAAGTCAAATGGTATCACTCTTCTTTTCCTTGTAATAGATTTAGATTCGATTCTCATTATGTATAAAAAAAAATTGTAATCGAATTAATATGATCTGAATCATTGGCAAGTATTATTTTGAGGGTAAAATTTTTTTAATGTGTTTTTTTTTATTCTTAAATCTTAAACTTAAATCTTTAAATAAGAGATTTAACTACGAAACTTAAATGAAGGAAAATCTGCTCGAAAATCTCAAGGTCACTTGAAGAACTACGCATGGTCTTGGCGATTTGGTCAGCTTGAACTACTGATATTTTTGCAGGTCTGATGGCCTACCCTACTCTAGGCTTGTGGGCATGGCTAACCCCCCCCCCCCCCCACGGGGGGGGATTAAGTGCAAATATTTATAAAACATTAGGTTAACTTATGTTTTTCACCTCAAATTTCAGGTCAGGTCACATTATTGTTGGATGGGAGCCGAGTTCAAAATCTGTTCCATCTAAATAATTTGAGTACTTGGTTTGTACATATTTTTGAATTTTCCCCTTCTCTTACTTTTTAAAACAATGATTATAATCGTTAAAATTCAGATCCTAATAGAATATTTAATCATTGAGATATATATATATATATATATATATATATATATATATTTATTTTCAGTAGCATATACAATTTTAAAGTTTTAAAACATTCATATCTTATTTACTTTCTTTTCTCACAAATTTTTTGTTTACTTATTTAAAAAAATCAATTAAAGAAAAATAGAAAATTTCATTTTCTAAGTTTTCAATTTTGATATTTTAAATTTTAAATAATTATATATTTTATATTTATTATACTTTTGATTTGTATATATTATGAATCCATGTATTTTTCACTTGTCTCAATTGAATTACTACCCACAACAAAACTAAGCATTTTGAAAGTGTGCGTCTTCTTGTTTTATTTTTATTTATTTTTTTAAATATGGTTAAAATTTTTTACGTATAAATTATGAAAGGAATTTATATCAATATTGAACATTAAAATATATTCTAAACTCCAATTAATAAGTCTGTTTTCTTTTATATAAAGAATAGCCTTGGTAGCTCGATTATTTTCTCGAACCTTAAATCTCTTGAGGAATTAAGTTTACACATAACTTTTAGAGCATGTTTAATTTAGTTAACTTTATTTTTAAATTAGAAGTAAGAAATTAATTTTTTTTTTTAAATTACATGTTATTCAGAAGTTGGTGGCTTCCTTTAGTTATGATTTTTAACTATTTTTATTCGAATAAAAAATGTACTACTTTCAATTATTTTTAAAATACCAAAACATCTCATTTTAGTTTTTAAGATAAGGCCCAATAATATATTATTCTTTATTGCGGATCGTCTCATCTTCACAAACTTTTTTTTTTCTATACAGTAATTTAAAATCTGAATCGATTGATAAAAATGATTATAATCACTAAACTATGCTCCTAAAACACAAGCTATTTAACATATATTATCAACAATAGCGGATCAAAACCCCCCCAAAAAAAATCAACCATTGCGAACAAAAACTAAGAATTCTCTATTTATATATCTTTACTTTTACAAAAAAAGATAATCACATCATTTTAACGGGTAAATTACCTTTCAACGCAATCAATTAAACACTTTAAACTATTTAAAGATATATTTTTAATAATTTTATTAAATAATTAAAATATTTAATTCTAAATTAACTTGAAAAGTTAAAAACTATTTTTTTACTTGATCAAAAGATATTTGATAATTAATATGTTAGTCGTGA
This sequence comes from Dillenia turbinata, assembly GCA_037126225.1. NCBI lineage: Eukaryota > Viridiplantae > Streptophyta > Magnoliopsida > Dilleniales > Dilleniaceae > Dillenia > Dillenia turbinata. The sequence goes on from JBAMMX010000028.1 coordinate 15,960,994, forward strand.
CTAATCCAATCCAAAGTTAACTGTTGGATTTATTAAGAAGCAAGTTCTTCTTGCATATATTTTTAAAATTCTTAAAACTTGAATATAAAATTTTAATTAAAAAAATTTAATATTTTTATAATTGGACCAACAAGGCATTAGTTATAAAAAAATCCATTCTATATTATCCTTATAAAAAAAGATCTACATTAAAAGTATTCACGCCCTCAATTTAAATTAGACTTAGAGACAAATGACAATTTTTTTAAGACAATTATTTTGAAAAATACTTGTAGTACGGGAACAACTAGGGTTCATTTTACCTAACCCCAACCCAACCACACCCGAATATTTGAAGGCCCCAAACCAACCTCGTTTTGCAAGTTTAAGGTTTAGTTCTTACAAATTTTACATTTTCAACGCTCTGTCCGTCTCTTCCGCCCTTTTGTATTCCTCAATTGATTAAAATATAAAAGTTGAACCATTTTTTATCGATTCAGTGAAAAGAAAATTGAGTTCTCTCGTAAATTTAATTTTTTATGGATATAAAAAAAAATTACATTGAGAGATTTAAAAAGACTCGATAGTAAATCGATCTAGATTAGTCGAATAAATCTTCACGGATAATAAAAAAAATAAAATTATGTTAAATTAAATACTATAATTAAAATATTATTATAAATATGGAAAAAAGAAGAAGGCATTATCTTGCGGATCTCTCTCTCTATCAAAACTCTCTCTTCACTGGGGTTCTTCTGCTGCTGCGGCTCTGTCCTTGGTAAGTCCGTCTGAAATCATCTCTTCTGATTTTTCGTTAATTTCTTACCTCTGTTGGTTCGTTTATTATTGTTGTTTTTTCCCCTGCCAATATTACATTTTGTCTCCCATTCTTTTCGATTTTTGGGGTTTTTTTGTGTTGAAATTGTGAATGGGTTTTCATATTTTTTATATATCGGTGGGTGAGGGCTTGATTTTGGATGGATGTCCAAGTTTGAAGGGCAATAGATTCAGTTTTCGCAGTTGGGATTTAGGGTTTTATCTCTTTTTTATTGTTTTTCATTTCTTTTATTTTGTGGCATTTTAAAATTTCGGGGGACGAAAAAAACCTACTGTCTGGTTCTTGCAGGCTCTTTAATGAAAAAGGAGTAGGTTCAAATCAGTCCAATGTTTTTCCTCTGTTATTATTTATTTGATTGCTAAAAGATTCATAAATCTCCTTCCCTCTCTCTCTCTCTCTCCCCACCTTCCTCTGGTGTTATTAATTTGATTTTAATTTATGACTTGCCCAGTTGTATTGATTATGAAGCCCTTAGTTGTGCTTATTTTTCCACATGTGAATCGGTTACTGTTGGTGCCTTGTTTTATTGTTCCTTTATTTCCTTTTAAATTTTATCTAATTAGATATTTCATAATACAAGTGTATCTCGAGTGAGTGCATCCATGTTGGATGAGTTGGATTTGTTGGAAGTTCTATGATTGTCCTTTTTAATGACAAGCAAGCTTAGCTAGCTAATTCTTATAGTTAGAATGTAGTCACATTTTTATGGGAGAAACATGACAAGACCTTTGTTTAAACCTCTATATAAACAATAATCTCAGGGACTTTGCAATTGAATTAGCAAACTTATTAGAGAAAGACGTGTGGTGGACACTTCAGAGCTTTGGTTTCCCATCCAATTTTGATCAGCTCCTCTTTGACGAGACACTAAAATTTGATGGTTTGAGTAGTTATTGGAAGTGGGTACCATAGAAAATTGACGGTGCTTGAAGAACTGGAGAACGACCTACGAAGACTCTAGAAGTGAGAGTGACACTGAAAGTTGATATGTTAAACCTATTAATATGGGTTTAATAGAGTTGAATCCAAAAGGTCCACCCATATAGCAACGTGCTAGCCTTTACCAACAAGTTTAGGATTTGAAAACTTGGTTCAATTGAATGTTCATCTTAAGGAACTCTTGATCTGATCCCATAATAAAGTGCAGTTGGAAGCACTTGATAATTACCTCATTGCTGGATGCTCCTCATAAATTTTGCAACCAATGGAAATGTCTGTTTTATTGGAAGAAGTACATATAGTGGTTTTCATGAAGGTCCAACATAACATGCCATAACCAACCTTAATAACAGGCGATTGATAGCAACTAAGAACTGGTTTAATGAATACTGACGTATGATGCTCATCTGTGTTGTTGGGCTTGACTCTTAAGTTTCATAGAGAAAGGTGTAATTTCCCAATTAGACACCATATTTCATAGTGATGTTATGCATTTCTTTCTAATCGTGCTCTGTATAAGGGAGAAAGGATGGTGGGGTTAATGTGAAAAGTATATCTTATTGGGTGTATGTTTGTGTGTCAAATCAAATGTATGAGCATTGATAGAAGAAGAAAGGAATGAAAGATTAGAAAGGTAATCGAGGCACGCTAAAGTTGAAGCCGCACTTTTGTAATAGTTAGGCCTCTATCCTTTCTCCTAGGAGTAGACTTGGTCTCTTGTGCTCTACAATTACCCGCTTTATTAATTTCTCTTATTTTTCTTTTCATTGGAAACCTTTGTTTTAATCAACTTTATCATGGAGGGTTCAAGTGGGGACTGATCACTTACAGGGGATGCTTATTATCTGACCATGGTGGGGAATGTATTGGTTGATCCATGCCCTTTTTGCAGAAGGTTATATACTTTATGAATCATCTTTTCCTACATTGCTCATGGAGTAGTAACATTATCCATACCAAGTTTTTGTAGGCTGAATATTTATTGGCCTCTGGAAGATCAGTTGTTAATCATGTGTGGAGGACATAGAGGATATTTTATGTTATTTGTGTAGCTTATGGGAGAAATAGTTGGAGGGGTAGTAATAGGATGCTCTTCGAGTGAAAGAGAGGACTTTCCACTGGCATATTCTCCTTGGGCCTTTTGTGCACATATCGTTTTTGATATGGATAATTTTAGAAATTCTTAGGTTTTTTTGGGCCAAATTTCTATTGTCATTCTTTTTTAAAAGCTAATATTATTAAAAAAAAAAAGTTTATCATTGGTCAAAGAATAACAAAAAAAGATGGGACAAATATGCCAGCTGTGGATATACATTGCATCATTATAGCTGTGAGTAAAAGGTATATTGGTCATCACCAGTGAATTTGTGTTGTAATCCCAGATTTTTTTTTTGGGGGGGGGGGGGGGCGGGGTTTGCATGATAACTTGTTATATAACCCAATCTAACCCCCATTAAAGAAAAAAGGAAGAAAATGAAGAGGATTAGATTTGGATTCTACCTTGTTCTCTTTGCTGGAATGAAGCAAGGAAGATTGATGCTTGGGCCAGATTTAAGTTTTTTCCGAGCTCAGTTTTGGTTCATCGATGGCCAATTATTGTTCGGAACTGTTTAGTGGAGAGAATTGAAGAAAGATGTCGGAGGTCTTAAAAACATTGTCATGAATGTTGCAGCTGAAACAGCTTTTCCTACCCACTTAGAGAAAATCCTTTATTTTGGTCCTTGTCATGATGTCCAGAAACTTATATGGATAGATACTGTTCCATAGAGCTATTTTCTGTCTTTTGAATTCTTGATGTTGGCAAACTTTATATCATACTCACCAAAGAAGACATAAAGGAACCTAAAAACTTATGCTCATTTTGTGAAATATTTATGGTGTCATTCCCATTCCAAGGAACATATTTTCAGTAGTTTGCTTGGGCTAACTTTTACATATAACTAGCATTTAATAATATGGAAGTCTCCAGCAAGGTCCATTTTCCAATATTGAGTAGATTGGAAGATGATTTCTGTATCCATCCTCTGGAATTCTCCTTTTTGCAATTGACTTTGCTTTCCTGTTGACTGCTGGGTGAAGAAAACACCGAAAATTTAAGAACACTGATATTATGTGTAACATATAAAGCATTAGAGAGGACTCAATGGCTTAAAAGAATTGCAATAAAGATTAGGAGATTCCAGCCACTATAAGTTGTGGCAAGAAGCCCAACACTGAAAAACTAAGGCCCTTGGTGCTGTACACCTATTTGTCAAGGTATGTTGAGAAACTTAAATGTATTATTCTTCCTTCTCAGTTATCTTTCTACTGAATGGCTAGTGAAGACCATACTTGATATAGCTCTCTTGGGGATTAATGGCTCAGACAATTCGTGGAGCTGATGGGCGGATATAACCTTTTGTTTTTTTCCCTTCATTTTTGTTGTTTCAAAGATGTGTGCAATAAGTAACTTATGTCGCTATTGTATAAATGCAGTTTAAACTTATTGACAGGTATGATTGACATTTGTTGTTAGCATATCCTCACATTAATCTATTTTTACACACACACACTCTTTTTTTTTTTTTTTGGTTACACAAGGATTTGAACCTGGGATCTCCAGGTTGGGGTTGGGGATTGTGATACACACTCTCTATCTCTCTCTCACGTGCATGCGTGCCGGCGCACCCACACAACTCAGTATAATAATCAATACCGTGCCTTGTCCTGTTTTATGTTGTTTACCTTGCCCTTGTTGTGCTTTGAAAATCAGAGAAAAGCATGGAAGCCAAGTATACTCTAAATGGATTGTGTATACATAAATATTGGTGCATAAATTCCTGTCTTCTGTGAAGAGAAATGTCTGGTAATGTCTTTCAATTTTGAAGTATAAAAGCATAAATATGGAATGGCTGTGGGGAGGAAATCTTTACTTTGTAGTTGTTGCATCAGCATGTGAGAAACTTCTTAGTAAAGTGTAATTTTTGACTTCCTTTGGCAAGCACTGCTGGGTTCACTATTTCTGTGTTTGAAGGCATTGAAAACCCTAGAGTTTCACTTGCACATTGTGTTGTTTCTCTGCTAAAACAGTTGTGTGTTGTCTGTTTGACCTCATCCACTTGTATTTCTGTTTTCCAGATTTCCTTTGGACTTGCTTTGAATAATATCATCTCCAACAGTATAACATAGCTTTGATACTTCATGCAGAAATCTTTTCCTACTTGTTGACAACGCAGTTTTCAAGTGCTTGCTTTTCACTTGATTTCAAATGGAGGATGCAGAAAATGCCCTTCCTTCTTCAAAGAAGAGAGCTGCAGGAAGACAGCTATCTCGTGATAACCCTGAACCTGAGGATGATGAAGATGCCTCTGAGCAGGAGACTGGAACTTTCAAGAGAGCCAGTGATGAGGTGCTGGCAGGCAGAAGAATTGTTAAAGTTCGTCGTCAAGTAACTACAGCACCTTCATCCAATCCTTTTGCTGGAATCCGCTTAGTCCCTCCTAGTGAACCCAGTGCAGCCACAGCCATGCCTCCAGCTGAAGAACAGGCATCTAATGAAAAAGTTGCAGAAGATACGAGTGGGAAAAATGAAGTTACTGATGAAACTAAAGATGGAAAAGATGAGAATGATAAGCAGCCAGAAAGCAAGGCTGAGGAGCCAGTTAAGCAAGAGGAGGTGGGTAGTGAACCCTGCAAGCAAGATGAGGAAGGTAATGAGTCTGTCAAGCAGGTTGTTCCAGTGGATGAATCTACTGGAGGAAAGGAAAAAGGTGAAGTTGCCAGTGAAGAAACTGAAGTGAAGGCTAGTGATGTTGATGCAGCAAGGGCTGATAAAACTGACGAACAAGATCAGAAAGAGAATGGTACTGAAAATAAAGATGGTTCTGATGCAGCTCCTCTGAGTTCTTTCCAACAGCTTTCCAGTAGCAAGAATGCCTTCACTGGACTTGCGGGAACTGGGTTTTCCAGTTCTACATTCTCATTTGGCTCTCTATCAAAAGAAGGATCTGCACTAGGTGCTGGTTCGGGTTCTTTATTTGGTTTGAAAAGTGACCAGCCTTTTGGCTTTGGACTTTCAAACAATGGCAGCTCTTCCATATTTGGTGCAGCAGCGGCTTCAATTGGTACCAAAGAGGGAAGTAGTTTTCAGTCATTGCAGGAGGTTCCTGTGGAGACTGGCGAAGAGAATGAGAAGGCAGTTTTTACGGCAGATTCTGTTCTTTTTGAATTTATTGATGATGGTTGGAAGGAAAGAGGAAAGGGAGAACTGAAGTTGAATATTTCTGCAATGGGTTCCGGAAGAGCTAGGCTTGTCATGAGAGCAAGGGGAAATTTAAGGCTGATCTTGAATGCAAATCTTTACCCTGATATGAAACTCACCAATATGGATAAGAAAGGCATAACTTTCGCCTGCATGAATGGCACTGGTGAAGGGAAGGAAGGTCTCTCTACATTTGCCTTGAAATTCAAGGATAGTTCCATGGTTGAAGAGTTTCGCGGAGCTGTCATGGCACATAAAGGTGAACCAGCTCCTAGTTTAAAGACTCCTGAAAATTCCCCCTAGGCTTCTGAGGATTAAGGAGTGCCCTCCCATCACATCAGCATGGTGGAAACTATGTTTCCTCTTTCGAGGTTGCCATAGCTGTTCCTCGTCTTTCCTCTTCTTTCTGGAGTGACAAGAAGAGTCTCCCCTTAACAGTCTCATAAGTCCTGAAACCTTTTGTCGCATTGCGGAGACAGAGTAATGCCTTTTTTGTTGTTTATGAGCAGTTTAGTCATTGTCCGGAGTCTTTTAACTACATTTTGGTTAAATCCTGTGTTAGAACTAAATATATTACAGCTCCAAAAACATTAATGCTGAGATAATTCTACAAAATTTTTAAGTGTATGCATTGTCATGGGGAATTTTCATGTGAGCAATTGCCTCCGGCCGGTGATTTGGTTCTGTGATCACTCTATATCCTGGAGTGCCTAAATGATTATTGGTTTTTTAGAGGCAAGTTGTTCACCCAGAAAAATTATAGTAATCTCCAAAATTAATGGATATCAATTTACTATTCTTTTGCTGCCTTGATGACCTGGTGGAGAATTTTAGCATGAAAATCACCTTTTATAAAAGCCTGCTGGTAGAGAGAAATTTAGACTCTAGCTACATGCAGTCTATATTTATGGATTAGGATTGAGTGATATAAAAGAAAAAAGACAAATCATATTTAACCATGTACCAGCACAGTCTCTCCCTGTGCCCTCCTCAACCTCCCCCCCCCCCCCCCCAAAAAAAAAAATCTCTTTAATATTTTCTTTCCTTTGCTTGGCATCTCTCTTTAACATGAAAGAGAAACAAGCAAGCACCACAAGTGGAGCACCATAAATTTTACATTTTTAATGATTTATTTAGCAGAATCTAATTTAGTAAAAAACTAAATAAAAATATGGAAACAAAACTGTAACATATTGAGGTATTTTTTTTTCATTTTTTTTAGATAGAAGAAATTTAAATTTGAAATCTCTAAAAAAAATGATGGTATCAGTTGATTTATAACTCAAAGTGTTGGGTTTTCGTAATCATTCATGACTTGTTATAAGCACTTTATTTTATTGAAAGAGATCCATCCCTAAACAGGGCTCCTTCAAATGCTCGAACCGGATCATGGTGGAAACGGAGAGGCACGGAAAGAGAGAGAGAGAGAGAGATCCTTCCTAGGTTGGAAAAGCACGAAAAAGGAAATAAGATGGACCTAACGCTTGCTCGACTCTATAAGCTTAATTTCTATCTTGCCCAAGGGCATAATTATTATTATATCTTCCAATCTTGCCTGCTCGACTCAAATGAAACCCCTAGAGAGAGAGGGGGATCCTTGCGCCTAATGCTTTCCGTATGTCCAGGTAATTGGACTAAATTCATAGATTATGTGGTTGTGGGCGAAAAATTATCATCTATAAAATGATAAATTATCAAAATTAAAATAAGATGTGGAAAACAAATTTACAATATAATTATACGTGTAAATTATGATGAACCCAATAATAAAATGAGAAGATATTTATGATTCAAACTTCTTTGTCTAGAAAAATAAAAAATAATAAAAAATTAAAGAAAGGGGGGAAAGAATGCAAGCCTTCCCACTCATTTGGAGTTTGCTCCTTGCATGTATATGCAATTGCACTCATTATTAACTTTTACACCAACAGACTTACATAAAAAATAAAATAATTATCTCAATTATTTTTTTCAAAATAATAATAATAATAATTGAAATCTCGAGCTTAGGGACTTCTTGCTAGTCATTTACCTCCGGGGGCCAAATTTTTGGTGCACTTTCCTGCACATGATTCCACACAACTCTCTGCTTCGATGTTACCTGCAAATATATATACATTAAATCTAAGTACAAGCAAATACATGAAATACAGTGTGGAGAGAGAGAGAGAGAGAGAGAGAGAGAGAGAGAATTACTTATACTTTGTTTGGCGCACAAAGTAGAAATACAACCAACGTTGCAAAAGTAAGTCGTATTGTTCCTGATATGTGGAGTAGTGTGATTTTTAAAAATACATTTCATCGCGCACTTAGTAAGACAATATGTAAGCTCATGTGGTACGCTTGTGCACGCACCAAAACAATCACCAAAGCAACTAGCATTTGAATGCCCTATGAGCACCCCAAACATCAAACCAATCACAACAATTGCCCTAGCAAACTCTTTTTTCATCTTCTCTCTCGTGCTTTAAAGCAAATTACCTCAGGAATTTATCTCAGTTGATTGCATTTTCTATCTTCTTTTGTGGGTGAGTTTATCTAGAACTTGAGAGGTGAACTATAAATGCTAATGTTGAATATTTAATCTAACGTTAGATTAATATGTAAATAATTATATATTTAAACTATCATTTAAAATATAACCCTAATAAAAGTGATTTAATACAATATATATTTAATCAAACGTTAGACCAACATGTAAATAATTATATATTTAGATTATCATTTAAAATATATCCCTAATAAAAATGATATGCGACAATATATTTGATATAGGGTTGTAATGTACTACATAGGTGTGGTTTGGTAAAAATGTGTTGAAATCTAATAGTCCGTTTGAAGGAAGGTTTTTAAATATTTGACCTATATTTAACAAAACAATTTATTGGAAAGTTATACTAAAACCCAATGTTATCAAAATTGTACCATACGTCAACCCATAAAATTCAAAATTATGATTCAACCAGTTCAACCACAGTCAATGTGACTGAACCGCTGGTATTAAAAATATAAAAAATTAATTTTTAAAATAAATATATATTAATTTCATATTATCATATAAATCTTAAAAATAAAATTTATTAATATTTTTTATTTTTTTTAAAAAAAATTAATTATGAAATTATAAAATTAAAATTACAAATAACAACTAAAAATATAAAAACTAAAATAGTGAAATAATACTTAAAAGAAAAAAAATCAATCCTATTGAATCTCGCACCGCACATGAAATAAAAATGCAACATACAAGTTGCCCAAATGTGTGTGTGTCTCACATCCCACTTATAAGTCAAAAAGTCATTGACTTTCCCTATTTCACACTTACATGTGTCTCTCTCTCATCTCACACTCAACTTTCCCAAATTCCATTCATAGAAGCAGAGAGCAAGAGGGCAAGGGCATCGAAAAACAGACGAATCAAAAAACTAAGATGATCTGACCAGACGAAGGTCTCTTCTTCGACGACAGCAACTATGATAGGAAGGAGATGGAACCAGACGACAATGGGGAAAGCCACGAAACTTGAACAGCAATTTGAAGGGTGATGTGATGTATAAAGAGGGCATGAGAATTCAAATGGGTTCAATCAAAGATTGGATTTGGGTTTAAAAATCCATCTGCTTGAACATCACCATTTGCTTGAACGGCGATAATGGGCTGAGTTGAGGATTGCAGCGAATTCAAAGATTGAGTTTCGTTTTAAACCATGGGTAGCACGGGTCACGATTCATCTACAATCGACCTGGGGCTTCTTCGGTCGAATGTTGAGATAGTATTGTAAGTAAACCATCCCGTGGAATAGTGAATTTCTAAATTGAATTATGTTAAATCCAGATTTATATTTTATCTTTAAATGACCATTTGAATTATTTCAATCCAATATGTGCGAAGAAAGTTATGCTAATTTTTTCAAGACTGCTCATGTTATGTTATGAATTTCAGTCTTTACTGTGTGATGGGAATTGAATAAAGTCATTAACATAAAAATTATAATCTAACAATTACAATCACCTTAATTCAAACTTTGTGGGTCAAGATATGACAGGTTTTTTTAAAATACATTTGTGTTGGAAAATTAGGGAAGTGAAATATTCGAGAGAAGCTGATTAGTTCTGGTATTGATTTATGATATAATAATTAATTGATATTCATGTTTTTGGTCAAGACATTTAAAACTTGAGGAATTGGATTTTATTTTGCTTTGGAATTGGGAATAGATACACTTTTAAGTGGATAGATATTTATGATTTGAATAAGAAATATTTTTTTTTTATTCCCTAAAGAGATTTTAAAATAAATTTTATTTGTTATTTGTGATCATGGAGCATCCTAAAAATGAGATTTAAATGATTTATGCGTCCAATGGTATTTGTTTGTATCCTGTGTCATGTTTGGTTTATATATAAACTTGTTGTGATTAATATTATGTTTGGATTTATTTTGATTGGATGAATAATAGCACATTAGATTTGAAATGGATTGGTTCATGTGTGGGGTGTGATACTAACACCCATTAGTGGCTATTACTATTCCCTTTCACGGTGTGGTCTGATGAGGCAATGTGATTGGGGTTATATGACAAGGAGATAATTGTGCTTGAGAGGTGTATTCAAAGTCATCCCCTTAACTAACTTGGTTGCACCCTAAGAGAGGTGTAAACTAATGCCAAGATTGGGGGTGTTTGTTGGTTTAAAAACTCTTGACAATCCCTTAATGATTCCGTCCTTGGTCTCAATTGACCTATGACGGAAAAAGAGATTTTGATAACTCCATGATTTTGGAAAAATTTGAAATGATTGGAAGTATTACTTGATTTTTCATACTTAATTAGATTATTGGAAACTTGTTATTTATCGATAAATTATTGATATTTGAAAATGATGAAATAGATTTTGGAAATGCTATCCGACAATTTTACACTCACCACTCATTTATGTTATCTCATTCTATTGTATTCCACTAATTGAGTATTATTTATATTCATTCTATCTTTCTTTCTCTCTCTCTCTTTTTTTAATAGAGAAAGTTTAGGTACCGGTTTCTCTTGGCCGATCTCTAGTGTCAAACTTGGGGAGATCATCTTTGTGAATTCTTTTGATGTTAATTCTGACTTGGTTTGAGATATTGGTAGATGGATAGATATGAGAATGACATTTTGTAAATTTTTAGAAATCTTCATTTTTTGTTAACATTTTCATTTAAATTTGTATATAGAATTTTATACTTATCTTAGAGATCTTTCACTATTTTCACTTGGATTTTATTGGCCAATTGATTTTATTTTGGATTGGTTTAGGGAAATAAAGGATTTTGTTGATTTTATGGAATTTTGAAAATATGATGGGAATCACGCATGTTTTGGAGTAATTTGATGGTTATCGTGTGTTCAACCCGATGGTCAGGGTGTACGGTATGGATTTGGAATTACCGACAATAGATCATTTATGAGAAGTTGTACCACATTTTTTATTATTATTATTATTATTATTATTATTATTATTATTTTAAAAATGGTAAATCAATACTTTCAAAGCTTTTAGAGGTGTGTCGCTTCTCTCTGTCAAAAAAAATATACGTATTCATATAAAGTTTTTCAATCATCATGTGGGAATGCAACATTAGGTTCTTCAGCAAATAGATTAAAGCAGTTCTTAAAATTTGGAAACTTTTTTTTTTTTTTTGGGATAATATTAAGGGACAAAACTCAAAACTTGACTTCTTTATTACAAATAAAACTTTCTATCAATTGAATCAAAACAATCGGAGAATAAGCTTCAGATAGAAATTTCTATGGGGTTAAGGTTTCCTTCTTGGTGCACAGCCCGGAGCACGATTCCACGCAATTCTCCACTTCCTTCTCCTCTACAAAAACACAAGAAAAACATGCACACGTACATATTAATTAATAAAATTATGAATAGAGAGAGAGAGAGATGTTAGATTAATTACTTGGGTTTTCTGGTGTACTAATATTGGTGCATAAGGTGGTAGCACAGCCAAGCTTGCAGAAGTGATAAGTGTCTTTGATGAGACTTTGAGAAGGGCCACCAATACATTTCATCAAACATGAAATAGCGCAATCCACCGGATTAAGACTCTTCATCGTGCAACCGAGGAAACACTTAGGATAACATATTACCAAGCTAATTGGGTCGCTAATGGCGTCTAAATCCCTAGTAAACATCCCCAATATCAGAAAAATCATAACGATAGTCTTAACGTTTTTCTTTTCCATTTTCTTATCTCCGACTGAAGCAAACTAATGTGATTGTACAATATATGAATTTTACTTAATATTTTCACTTGGTAGTCAAAACCTTAATTTTGATGTCTAATGTTTGAGGGCTTTGTATAGAACTTGAACTGGGTTTCAAACTATTCAATGTCGAAACAACACGTATGGAAAATTCTTGCATTTTCAGAAATTTACTAATAATTTTCCTTAAAAGTCAAAATTTTATGCACTTACCTACTTCTCCATATTATCTTTCGTGGCAAAAAAGGCATATTACTAAGATATAATTATCAAAATAGGAATTATAATAAATTGGAGTAATGACACGATAATAACTATGTTGCACAAAATATATATATTTTTTTTTCTAACTTTTATTTATTTTTATTTTTTTTACCGTTCCCGACAATTTTTGTCATCGTTAAATTATGTGCCAACCAAAGACAAAACATAAGAAGAAACGTCAGCGAAGATTTCTATGGGAAAAATGTGGACGTTTACATGAAAATTGTCAGCAAAAGACCAACACTTTCCCGACATTTAGGTCCAACACACTGTCCCGATATCCGGATCAAAAACGTTGGGAAAGGCTTGCACTTTCCCGATATTTGGTTATCAACATAGGGAAAGGATATATAATATGAGAATTTCATGACATTTCTTTTCATAAATGTCGAGAAATGGAGGGGCAACATGTAACCATCAGCACAAAGTATCATCTTTTAATGGTTTTTGCTCTATTAAATTGTTCCCAAAAACCTGTTTCAATTATTTTTAAAAATCTGCTTATTTCATTCATATATCACCCGTACACCATATTGCAAATATTCATAACAAATATTCCAAATATTAAAAACAAATTCTCCAAACAGCCATCAATCACAAATATAAATTTAAACTTCAAATAATCATAAATCTAAACCAAAACTCTATATGAACTACAAATATAAACTAAAACTTCAAATATCTTTTAACTACAAACATAAAATTAACTCAATTTCAACCCAAAAAAACAAAGAAAACTCTTTTGAATGTTTATAAATACTATTTGAGTAATTCAAAATAGTTTATATAGAATTATTCAAATTTTTCATAACAATGTAAACCATATTATTTAAAGAGTTAAAAATAAAATTTAAGTCTATTACCTCTGCTACCTCTGATGTGAAGTAAACAGGTAGCTCAATATTTGGAAGTGTTGTCTTGACTAAGTTAAAGAATAAGTGCAACTTTTTCTCTATTTTCTTACATTTCTTCGTTGTTTTCTTCCATTTATGCTCAAACTTCTCTGTCTTTGCATCCAAAGAGGAGTCCGTAGTTGTCATTTTACGAGAAGATGATCCATAATAGCTAATAAGTATTGGCCCCAACTCTTTTCTCCTCTCATTCTACCCGGACAGTCGTTGCCAGTTGTTTCAAGAAAGACTCTATCCTCAATCTCATCATTGAAACCTTGTGTTGAGACTGCTTCATTTGTCATCATTTTTTCTGACTCTTTCCTATGTAGACAAAGTGATTATAGAAATATTAGCACAAAAACTTATTAAGAAATGATAACAAAAGTTCATATAAATTACCATTAAATGAGCAAACCCTCTATTGATATATGAATCATCCTTCTTTGTATGGGTAGTTTTGTATAGTTCAATTTGACCCACTTTATGTGCTGTCTCTAATTCCTTAAACTAAAATATTAGCAACTAAAAAACACTAATAAATATATTGTCAGTATATAAATTATTTACCGATTCCCTTTCCCACCCCCCGAATGATTTGGAGCCACAAGTATATGTATACTTTTAAAAATAAGTTATCCTTGCTTAAAATAATTTTACCTTGTAGTTACCCTAATTTAAAAAATTTTACCCCAATTTAAACCCTACCAAATTTCCTCTAATTTAAATAATTTTGCCCTAACCAAAAAAAAAAAAAAAATTACCCTATTTTGCCTACCAAAATTTTCCCTATCCTAATTAAAAATAATTTTACCCTCATTTAAAATAATTTTTTCCCTAATTTAAAAAATTTTCCCTCCGACCAAATTTTGGCTGATCCTAATTTCGCCCTAATTCAAAATAATTTTACCCTAAATTTGCCCTAATTTAAAATTTTAGTCTAACTTCAAATTGGGGAGATAATTCAAATCCGAAGGTAAAATCAAATTCTCAAAACAAAGTCAACAAAGCCAAACAATTTCGTGCAAAGAAGGGAGCAATCAAACAATTTCGACCGGTCAAAGAGGAAAATGAGGCACTCACTGACGAAGAAAAGCGACTACAGCAGCGGCAGAGGCAGATGAACCTTCTGAGGCGGGACAAAGAGGTGACGGCAACCATCGAGAGGAGCCGGAAAGTGACGACGGGAGTTGTTGTCGAGGCTGTGAAGCTACAGTGAGAGAGGTTGTGCAGCTGCAGTGAGAGAGGCTTTGCGGGTGCAGTGAGAGAAGGGTGAGGAGAAGAAGCGAAAAGAGGCAGCGGAGGTGCAGTAGTCGTTAAGGCAATGGCAGTCGGGAGGGGCAAGGAGAGGAGAGAAGTGAGAAATTAGAACTAGGGTTTTATTTTCCACTCCAGACATTTCACATAAAAACATCGGGACTCATGAGAGAATTCCTGACATTTTAAAGTGAAGCGTCAACAGTTCTGGAAGAATTGTCAAACAAACATCGGCACACTGTGAACAAACCCTATATGCCGAGATGCAAGATTTGGATTTCAAATCATGAGATCAACGAGAGAGCTTGTAACTATTAAGCTATATCTTGAGGACCTGAGATGACTCTCTCTCTCTCTCTCTATCTCAATGATTTCCCTACGTTTAGGTATAAATGTCAGCACCAAACCTGTCAACACCGTGGGTACTCTTTCTCTCTCTCTTCCCTCTCTCTTTCTATGATATGCCGGCATTTACTGGTCAAATGTTAGGAGCGTTATATCATTTGTTGATGTTTGTGTCAAAATGTCGGCAATGGTAGAAAACTATGCCAACGTTTTCCTCTTAAATGCCGGTATTGATCTTTTGCTACCGACGTTTATTTGGCCAAATTTGGGAAACAATTACCCACCACCCCCTGATTTTACGCACCTTCAATTTTTTTTCAATGTTTTTGGGAATAAACGTCGTTAATGTATACATCTGGCAATGTTTTTGGGAAAACATAGACAAATGCAAAATTTCAAGTCAGTAAAGAATGCTACAGAGAAAGTGCGATATCTTCGTTCCAAAATGTCATGCTTTCCTTGACCCCTCTCTCAATGGTATCTCTCTCTCTCTCTACCTTTTGTCGATGTTTGATGAGGAAACGTCAGCAAGGTAAATAAAAAGTTCTAGCCACTCCTTATTTTTTCGTGCAATTGTTTTAGGGCAATGCTTTTGGTCTAAAACGTCGCCCTAATGTACTTTTGCCGACATTGAGCTTAAAAATAGTTGGCAAAAGAAAAATGTTAGCAATCTTTTGCTAAAACGTTGGGAAAACTTAAGATTTTTGTAGTGTTAGAATCAGCATTGCTTGGCTATGTATTTGGGGCTATATATGTCAAAAGTGACAACGACATCAGTGCCAAAAGCCAAGGAGGTTAGAATTATATCTATTGAATATAGTTTGGTTGAACCTTCTCACAACGATGCTCATTTTTGCAAAATTGGATGGGAACCCACAAGAACTTCACAATTAAAGCATGCTCACGTGAGAATGGTATGAAGATGGATTACCTCAGGGAAAGTCCTAATTCAAGTCATATTATCACTCTAACAGCTCGTTTGGATGAAAAGATTTGGAGGAAAAAAAATTAAGAGAAAAAATTATTTTTTTCTGTCTTTTGGAGTTTAGATACGAGAGAAAAGAAAAAAATTTGTATGGATTTGAAATCCCTTCAAATTTAAATTTTTTTTTTCTCTCGAAAGTGGAAAGAAACGGTGGAGAGAGAAAATGTTGAAGTCAAATATTTTTTATATTTCAAAAACTGCCCTTTAAAAGTTGAAAGCGAAACTTTTTATCCCCAATAAGTCTTATTTCTTTTCTTCTCTTTCATAAAACTTCCAAATAAAATGGAGATAAAATTATAACGTTTCTCTTCTTTTCTTTTCTTTCCTAACTAATCTTTTTTTATCTCTCAAAAACTCCCAAATATACTACAATGGCAAATACGAGAAATTTTAAGCCAAAAAAAGGTTTAGGTCATTACAATTTTACGTTCACTTAAACATTTTCAATTCTTTTTACATGTGATTTTTGCTGGTATGCATATGTGAAAGAAACTTTAGTAAATGTTTATGCGGTTTGTATTCCGTGATGTGTGATCTACTTCTAATCTATATTGCGTTCAGAGTGCTCATTTCAGTGATCCAATGCACTATAGTCCACATTTTGAGCCGCATGATCTTGATTGCAGACAGCTGAGAGGTAGAGGTCAGTAACCATGGGACTAGATTTGGAAATACATCACAATGGCATCCTTCTCCACTTTGATTAATGGATCGGCTTAAGGATACTTTGGTCCTCTAGCTTAGGATAAGGGAAACCACCATCCCCATCTTTATCATTGTTATTTTACTGTGACTTGAAATATAAAGGATAAAAAAAAAATCGATTTTCTTCTAATGAGCTTTCAAAATATATTAAGGTTTTCCTTCTTTTATGGCCTTTCATGACAATTTTCCAATGTTGTTTCTATGGATAAGATGGATACATTCATTGAAAATTCAATGGCATTACTTATAACAATCTTAAAGGGATGAAAGGATGAATATAGAAAATTAGAAACTGGGTCCAAATCTATTTAGCTTAAGGATAGTCATCGCAATATTGGAAATTTAAGAGGGTGATTGGGAATGTAGAGATTGAGAAGAAAACAATATTGGTGAGATCTTCATTGTAAAAGATTATTGATATAATGATAATATATGATGCATGAAATTTCTCAACACTAATATTATCTCATTTTTTATACGTTTCCTGTTTTCATAAATGTTTCTAAAACATTTCGATATATTAAATTAATTAATATTTATAAAAATATCTTATTATTTTCTATATTTATACATTTATCATATTTTGTGAATTATTTAATTAATTAATTACAGTTTCTATTTTTATTTTATGTCTTATGATTAATAATTACATATATGATCTTTTTTATATTTTAATTATAAAATATAACTATTCTATTATTTTGATAAAATAATTAATATTTATAAAAAATACTTATATTTGTTATATTTACATAGTTATCCATGTTTTTATTTTTTATATTCTTACAAAGTATTATTTTTCCATATCATTTCATATTAATTTTCATTATTTCCGTTTCGGTGCAACCTAAATTATTACTACTTTTGCTACTTACTCTCCCCAGTAAGCCACTCGTGGTAGTAAGCCAAGGATCAATTAGACAAATGCAATTGTTATTATTATTTAAAAAATGGTAAATCAATACTTTCAAAGCCTTTAGAAGTCTGTAGCTTCTCTCTCTAAAAAAAATATATATGTATTCCTATAAGTTTTTCAATCATCAACAATGTGGTCATGCAACAGTTAGGTTCTTCGGCAAAGAGATTAAAGCACTTCTGAAAAATTGGATACTTTTTTTTTTATTTTTTGGATAATATTGAGGAACAATACTCAAAACCTGAGTTCTTTATTACAAATAAAGCTTTCTACCCAATTGAGTCAAAACACTTGGAGAATAAGCTTCCCATAGAAATTTCTATGGGGTTGGGGTTGGGGTTGGGGTTAAGGTTTCCTTCTTGGTGCACAGCCCGGAGCACAATTCCACGCAATTCTCCACTTCCTTCTCCTCTACAAAAACACAAGAAAAACATGCACACGTATTATATTAATTTATAAAATTATGAAGAGAGAGAGAGAAGAGAGGTTGATTAATTACTTGGGTTTTCTGGCGTGCTAATTTTGGAGCATAAGGTGGTAGCACAACCAAGTTTGCAGAAGTGATGAGTGTCTTTGGTGAGATCAGTTTGAGCAGGGGGACCCATACATTGCATCATGCATGAAATAGTGCAATCCACTGGATTAGGATTCTTTATCATGCAACCGAGGAAACACTTAGGATAACATATCTCCCAGCTCTGAGCTTCCAAATTCCCAGTAAACATCCCCAATATCAGAAAAACCATAACAACAGCCTTAACGTTTTCCTTCTCCATTTTCTTATCTCTGCCTCAACCAAACTAATGTCTACAATATATAAGTTTTTTTCACTTAGTAGTCACAAAACCTTAATTTTGATGTGTATTTGATGACTAACGTTTAAGGGCTTTATATAGAAATAGAACTTGAACTGGGTTTCAAATTATCCAATGTGGAAACAACAAATATGGAAAATTCATGCATTTTATCAGAAATTACTAATAATTTTCCTTAAAAATAAAAATTTTATGGAGTTAAAAGCTACCCACTTCTCCATATTATCTTTTGCGGCAAAAAAGGCATATTACTAAGATACAATTATCAAAATAGGAATTATAATAAATTGCAGTAATATGAATTAAAAGATACAATTACCAAAATAGGAAATTTTATGCATTTGACCTTCACTTGCACAAGTCCAATATGAAGAAATTCATTTTTTTTTCTTTTTTTCTCTATTGCGAATGAGGACTGATTTAAAAAGAGAAATTAAATTACTTTTTATGTCTGTAGTTTATTTAGTAATCATAATTAAGTAATTGTGGAACATTTCACGGCTTCCTATTCTGTATATAATACTTGGATTACATTCACCAATTGACTAATTTTGAAGCTTGTTTTCTATTTTAGCTGTATTAGTTTCATAATTATTGATTAATATCTCTGTTATGATTATATTATATGTCATTACTCTCCCAAATAAACCACTTGCGGTACTAAGCTAAAACTCTGCTTGACAAATACCCATTTAAGAATAGATCATCATCATCAGAACAGAAAATTGTTAATCAATCCTTTCAAAGCTTTTAGAAGTTTGTCACTTCTCTCTCTCTCTCTCTCTCTCCCTCTCTCTCTCTCTCTCTCTCAATATCTATATATATGTATTCTGATATACTTTGAGTTTAGGGTAAGGGTCTCCAACTCCAAGTACCAGGAATGTTGTCCATGGTTTCTGTGTGCCGTTCCTGCTTTCTCTCAATGGAACCTCAAAAATCAAAGAGACCCCTAATCTTAGGTCACCAGTTCTGACTCTGAGCATCCATTTAGATGCCCAGAACACTCACATGGCTTTGTTTTTTCTTTTGTTTGTTTGTTTCTCCATTTTTGTTGCTCCTTTTTTTTTCCCTGTCATGCTATTTTAAAATTATTATGCCACGTTATAAATGTATTTACCTTCCAATTTTTTTCTAGACCTTGAAAAACAAGAAGAGAACATATAAAAGAAGATTATTTTACTGTCTCGTAAATATTAATATTAAAAAATATACAGTGCATTATGGTTGTCTAAAATTTTTTAATGTTAAAATATTTTATTTTTAATAAAAAATTCCCAAAAAAAAAGACCTAAATCAATTACAGGTAAGACTTATCTTCACAACCATCGCCATTACCGTTGTCGGGCGTGCTAAGTGGTGGGGTCCTGCATATAATTAGACATGATTGAGAGAATTGGTGGTTTCACCTTTAGCAACCCGTGACTGTACTCGGCAAAATTTCCGGCCCACCCAAAACTTTATTTTTGTCTCTTTGGTATGACAGCAATGCCATGCAAGAGTTGCAAGCCCGTGACCTTTTACTTCTACATTTTTTTCTATGGTGAGGATTCATCGAAACCTCGATCCACCCAAAAGTCCATTTAAAAAGGGGAAAAAATGACCCCTCAATGTGACTGAGATTAGTTCATTGAAATTATAATCATAATACCAAGATGAAATTTCACAAATAAGAGAAAGATAAATCTTGGATTTAATTATTGTGCATACAGAAGATAAACATCAGAAGACTTTTATTCTCTAAACGAATAATTTGATTCAAATCAATTTATTTCGATATAAAGTGATTATGGAATATTTATAATTTATTTTTAAAAAAAAAAAAGACATAACCCACAAATGGAGTGATGAAATTCATTTAGGTTGTGTTTGATAACATTCGTTGCCAAACGCGAAAAGCATTTCTCATAGGAATAACATCCATAACACACTTCCAATTACTTTTGTTTCACTTCTACCACAGATACATTAGAACCCAGAAAAAAGAGACAAAAATATGAACTTAACTCTTACAAGAAAATGTACTTGAACAACAAACACTGCCTAAATGAGATGACGGACCTCGAGTTTAGTAATTCACAAAAACCAACGGCCTAATTATACCAAGGATTGCTTCGTCTATGGCGATATGTAATTCTTGGCGCAAACATCAGAGCACGAGTTTACACAGCTTTCCACTTTCTTTCCACCTATAAACGTGTAAGTGTGAGTAAATAAAAATTCTTTCATATTATAGTAGAGAGAGAGAGAGAGAGAGAGATCAACTAACCTGGGTGTCTTCGGGTGCTAATGTTGGTGCACAAAGTAGAAGCACAACCCAATTTGCAAAAGTAGTGTATGTTGGTGCTAACGTCTTGAGGAGCGGGTGGCATAAGACATTCTCTTAAGCAACCAAGACCGCAAGGCATGGCAGCATGAGGAGGTTCTATCATGCAAATAAGGAAGCAACCACCATAGCATGACGCGAAAGTTGGCGCAGGCGCTGCGCTTGATTGCTCCACATACATTCCAAGGATCAAAACACAGATCAAAAGACTTCTACTAACTTTGGCACTACTCTGTTTCTCCATCTTTGGAAGCAAGTGAATGGGCTTTGGAGACCCTACCTATGTGCACTTCCCAATGACCATGTGAATGGTTTATATAGAAACTCAATACCTCCTATTCTTAATGGAATCTATTTTTAGCTTTCCCAAATGTTATGATAATGCTATGCTATAGTGGCTTTAAAAGATAAAA
This sequence comes from Dillenia turbinata, assembly GCA_037126225.1. Taxonomy (NCBI): domain Eukaryota; kingdom Viridiplantae; phylum Streptophyta; class Magnoliopsida; order Dilleniales; family Dilleniaceae; genus Dillenia; species Dillenia turbinata. The sequence goes on from JBAMMX010000028.1 coordinate 15,982,159, forward strand.
ATTATCAATAATACTACTACTACTAATAATAATAAAATGATTCGCTCGGTGCATAAAGTATTTCTTAATTTAATGCGAGGATAGAGAGAAGGAGAATATACATGTAAATAGCTATTTCTATGCCTTAAATTCGTGATCACGAGATCACCAAAGGAGCAACTCCACTGTTACTCCAAGATTTACGCTCAATAATAACAATAATAATGATAATAATAATAATAATAATCTTTCAGTGTGCCTCGTTATCTTTCCATGTGATACCTCTTCAGTCAGCCAAGTACATGTGACTCGCACATCTTAATAAAATTTTGAAATTAAATCCTGATTTATCATAGTCCAAAAGAGTTAAAGTCACCAAGCCAACAACTCTCGTGAACTGCATTTAAATTTATTTGCAAACACTAAAAATCTAATCAAAATCAAGATCCAAAAGAAATTCCATGAAAAAAAAAATCAGCAACTGAATTACCTGATCTAGGTACATAAGAAATAGAGACTAAACTCAAAACTGAAAATAATCTATTAATCTCAATAAAAATCTACTGCTACTTCCATGATTTCAAAGAGATTTTAATCACCCAAGAAATTAGAATCAGATTCAATCAACAAACTTCCAATAGAAATGTGAAAGATCGATTAATAATATTCTCGTGAATATTTTATTTTAATTAATATGCTACATTAATAATATGTAGTAAAATTGTTTAGCAAAACATTGGATTAGGATGGCATCAAAAGATTTTTAAATTAAATTCCTAACTACTAGGGTTGAGGGGGTTTTCTTTTTTTGTTTCCTATCCGGTATCTGGAGATTTGTCCTGACTAATCCGGATCGACCTACTATTGAGCCATTTTCAGGGGGAGGTCTCCTAACATGATTTTTCGTATCCATTGGGAGTCGAATTCACAACCATGATTAAGAAAACTCATCTTCCTTCCAGCTGAGCCAACCAACGTTGATGGGTTGAATACATCTTTATTCTGCAGCTGAATTTTATAAATTTATATATTGGTGTGTTCTTCTATAAGAAGAAAATATTTGTTGGCTAAGTTTCAAAACGTCCTGTTTCGTTTAAATGGTGGAAACGAGAAAATGGTAGAGGTTATGTCCTAACCAAGAAATGAGAAATTTCTTCATCCTTGGGAGTAATCATAAAACGTTGAATTGGAATTAGAGAGAGAGAGAGAGAGATGTTCAATGAGATAATAAGAGGAAGTTTGAAAGTTAAAGATAAGAAAGAGGAAGTTTCAAACAGATTGATGACAAGGTGGCTACAATAATTGGCAAAAGGTCGTACGTTGGATCCTTACGAGGTACCTTCGAGAATATATACCAAATGAATTTGGCAAAAAGAAATAAGCTTAGGATTAAATTTTGTTTGAATTTTGAAACATGGTGAGTCGAGAAGAGACATTCTTATTATGCATCTTAATTACTTTTTTTTTTTAGTACTGAATCAATTGATGTATCTTTTGATTAACTCAATTCAAGTGTTGTTGATTTTAATTTATGGTAAGGAAAACTCTTTTAATATAATTTATTTTATTTTTAAATTTTAAATTTTAAATTTAATTAAAAAATCTACAATATTATCTACTAAATCAACTGTTGTTAATGCGTTAGTTACTTTATTCAACAAAGATAATGGGAGCATGCAGTACTAACATGCGGAGAGGCGGGGCAAGAGCACCCTTTTTAATGCTTAGAGAAATGGAGAAGGGAAAGTCACCAATAGTACACTACATTCGGCAACAACATGAGTAGGTGTAGCCAGGCAGTTTGCAAAGCTAGTTCCATAGCAAATTACATATTCCCATGGCGACCAACAATCATAAAAATTGCTTTTCTAACACTTTGCTTCTCCATCAATTTTGCAATAACTAAATTACTATTTTCTTTGGCTTGAAGGGTTTTATAAAAATTCATAAAAATATTTACTCATTATTGCAAAAATGTTTGGTACGTGAGGTTTTGTAAGATTTTGGTAGGAGAAATTTCTACATAATCTCAATAATCTCATTTATCTTTTTAAATATTAGGGGGGTGCAATCAAAATTGAATTTGGAACTAAAGAATTTGGAATGCGTTTCGGAAACTCATGTGTTCACTTTGTTTTCAAACATCTCATAATTTCATAGTTTTATTACTAAATCACATTCATATTTCATTAATCCAAATAAATTATGTGGTTTTAAATCTAATTCTTAATTTTCATTCATTTTAACCGAATTTAGGAGAAATTTTCTGGATAATCTAAAGTAAATCCCATTTATCTTATCAAAAAAATAAATAAATAAGATTGAAGGAAATCTCATGCACTGCCAATATAAATTGGGGATGTAATTCCGCATAATCTGGTAAAGGTTTCAAAATTTGTACCAACATTAATTTCTACTCCATAAGAACCCAAACAGCAGACAGCAATTAAGTTAAGAGAGATGCTTTCATGTGACTGTATATGCATTGACTGCATTTCCCACTCAATCTTATATGGAGCTTGAGTAGGTGACCTTCTATGTGCTGTAAATCTTTTTATACACATAACACAAAATCCAAAATTTGAAATTTGAAATTTGTATTTCTTATTATACAATATATGTATAGACATCAATATTTGATAGCGTAGACTTCTGTCACTTAATCATGGTCGGGGGTTTGAATTGTTGTGAGAATGTAAGAGTCGACATTGGGAGACCTTCCCCGTAAAGGACTTGATAGCAGGTCGATCCAGATTAGTCGAGGTGAAATTTCAGATATCGGATGGTGGTCAAATTAGCGGCAAAAAAAAATTATATGTATAGACTTTTGTGATTGAGAGATCTGGACGATTTGATTTAGAGGAACCCAAAATGAAGCCGTGGCTGCTACATTAATGCTTCAAAGAAACCAAGAGAGGTTTAGTACGATAAGATACGATGAGGTATTAAATTGTTTAATCAATTTTTGGATTAAAAATTTTAAAATGAAAAAAATTATATTAGGAGAATTGTCTCTAAATAGGGTATTATAGACATTTAAAATGAATTAATTAAAATATAACTCAAAATATCGATAATAGGTACCAAAAAGAAATAAATAATGCTTCAAAGAAGAATATATTGCTTAGACTAATCAAATCGTGACTTTGAATGTATTTGATTCATCAGAGTTGGTGAGATTTTGTGAGAACCGGTAAATAATCATATGCGTGTATATATGTGTGTGTGTTATGCGCCCTTAACATGTTTATTATGGGGAAGATATGATCTGGGTAGGAATTTTTTTTATACAACAATGTAAAATTTTTCAATTATCACTTAATATATTAATTTATAATTTGGTTCTAAAATCCCTTGTAAGATTTCTTTTGTAAGTGTGGATTATAACTATAAAAAGGCACCTAATAAATCTATGCCCTCTACTTTAAAGCATCAAAGAAAAAGATATAATTTGGGGTAAACAAAATAATGATATTACAAGCAAATTTTGTGTATGGCCTTGGCCTGTTGAGGAGATTTATTGAGAAATATAATTTTTTAAAATTCTCACAAAATCTTTCTCTTCAAATTTTAATATTATTTTCCTATTAAATCTCTGAAATTTGGTCAGAATTGCTTGTGTGTGTTTTCTGCTTCGGAGCCAAAAAAAAAAAGGGAAAGAGGTGTGTGTTTTCTGCCCCAATTGTTGCTATCGTTCGACATGCTCTCAGTCAACTTGCCCGTCAACTTGCTAGTTCGGCCTTACAAGATTTAGGGCTTCGGCCTCATAACGAGGCCAACTGGGGCCAACCAGGATTTAAATATAAGCTTAATCAAATTTTTGGGCCCTAGCCTTTTCTTTGGCGGGGGGGAGGGGGGGGGGGAATGCCATCGCCCAACCCAAAGTCGTGACCTTCATTTTTTTTCTTAATATTTCAAATCATTTTTTTTTCGTGCATATAGTAAAATTTGAATCCGATCATATTATAAGAGAGAAGGAAATGTACCTGATGGGGCATGGCCCAAGGCCTAAACCAAAAGTCAATTCTCAGAAAGCCCACGAAGGGCACCTGTTGGCAATCTACCGAAGAGCCATAACCACCCAGATCAACTTATCGAGAGGTCTCAGTCGCCCGGGTTTACCGAACGATAGGGCCTCAATTGCCCCACCAGTCGAATGGTAACTCACCAAACAAAAGTAAGCGTCCCAATCGGGCAAGCAGACATCAACTCTACAATCAAACGGGTCATGAAGATCCCTTAATCGATCGGGTGACCAAACGTTATGCAACACCCCGAACGATTCTAAAGGAAAGTCAAGATTTCCTTAACATCAGTCTTCCATTTCGTAACGACGAATCCCGGATCTTCCAAGAAAGGAAAGCACCCTTTTAAAAATGGTAGCCCTTCCGATAAATGAGGATCGTAATCAAATCGGAATATTGACTTCCGAAATTCTCGAACCGGCCCGATTAGAAAGTTAGGGTTGAAGTCCCCCAACGGCGCACATCTCTGAGGGATATAAATGATCTCTAAGGTCTTAGAACCAAGTACGCTCTCTACGCCTAACACTTGGAGCACACTGATCACAGGGAACAGTTTTCCCAAAACTCTCGGTCTGTTTCTTTCAATCGAAAACCGCTCTTTACTAACTTGAGTATCGGAACCTCCTCGTCGGAGTACCTTTCGACAGTTTTTGCAGGTGTATCCACCTATTGACGGCTACTGTTCAGGTCAAGAAGGAGTTGGAATCTATGGAGTTATAACTCACCTCCAACAGTACCATTTAAGTTAAAGCTCATTGGCTTTCAAATCAAGTCATTGAAAGTATGGTGAGAAACTTTAGTATTTGGGTTCAAAGTATCAAAGTTTTTATTCGTGTGGTGACATACCAGAGATCCTACATCTATTACAAGAAAGCGCCTAGTTGTCCCAAGGGAGAGCCTAGATCACAGGTTCAAATCTCATATAACAAAACAAAACACCTAGTTGATTCATTAGTTGGACATCCCCTAAATAAGGTCTCATATTCAAGTACTATGTATAATAAAAAGTATAGAAATTTTATCATTTAAGAATCTAAATTAATTCGAATCAAATACAATAATCGTTCTGGGAGAATTTTGCCCCAAAGAACAAACCCATTTCAAATTATATTTAATGGCGGGTTTATTAAAAAAAATAAATAAATTGCAATTTATTTTGGAACTCAAGGGGTTTGCCCCTACAAAGGTATAAATGATTTGTATTAAACATTTTCAACATTGAACACTGAGAATAAATCGTAGCTTTGATTTTTCTTTTCCCCTACTTTGGTAAGAAAAATGGAAATTTTCATCCACTGCGTTTTTTTTTTTTTTTTATTGTGACAGATGGAATTCATTAAGTGTCATTAAGACCTCCTATTTTTCCCCGATCAACTTCAATGAGGTGATAAGTAACTCTTCTCGCAGATTCCGGAGGATGAATTTTCACAACTTAAACATTATTACATAATAGTTCTATATTTAGAGAGAGAGAGAGAGAGAGCTTGGATTTTGTTAGTGATAAAAATCCATATGATCACCTTTACACTTCTTAAGGCAGATAATACGGCATGCAGAAGGATCAAGTTTGCAATGATTGACGCAGCTTTCTAAGCAAAGTTCGAAGGCGGCGTTCGACTGCCTCAGAAGAACTCCAAAAAGCAAGCAAGTAACCAAGAGAAAGGCTCCGATATGACCCTTTTCCATCTTCTCCTTCGATCAAGTGTAGCCCAGTGTAGGTATATGTTTTGTAACCCTAGCATTTCCTACTCAACTTTTAATAGCTTATATAGAACTTAGACTAATTAAATCTTTATTTTAAATGTATTTTTTCTATAATAGTCTACTGAGATTTTGTGAAAATTGAAGAAATAATTCTTTTCTACCGATATCAGACCTATATCCAAGTCAAAATTATAAAAAAAATTTCATTGCCAAAAAATAACCTATCAACTTCAACTTATTAAATCCAATTCAAATCGGGTTGGACTTTTAAATGGCATAATTTTCTTGATGTTTATTTTCTCCTATATAAAACTCGAATTTAGATCTGGTATCAGTATTTCATCATCAGACCAACTAAGTATTAGTAGCATATTTTATTTTAATGAGCAAAGGCTTGTGTTTATGATAAACAAAAATATTGTTAGATAACAAATGAATTTTGTGACTAGATAACGAAGAAGAAGAAAAAAAGAGTTTTGGAAAAGTGAGTAGTTGACTGATTAATAATGAAATTAATTTGGGGGGCTTAATTGTTATTTTTTTATACACTTTTTATATTTATCTAAATTATAATTATAATAATAAATGATCTAAAATTTTGGGTAAAGGATTCACTTGCTTTACCTATAGCCGGCCCAATAAATATGTAAAACTGAAAAATAAATTTGGCTGACAGAAAAATAGTGGATAAGAGAATAGAAATATAAGACAACAGAAAGTGAAGAAAATAGCTAGTGTAGAAAATTTGGAAAGATTTGCATAGAAAATAGAAAAATGTTATTTTTATTATGTTTAAGTATGTTGTCACTATGAAAAGAGGGAGAGCAATCAAACACTGTGAAGAAAGTTTGGCTTAGCAATGCCCCTTTTGCAACGCCAAGAAGGTGCTCACTCTATAGTTCAACGGCGTCAATAGCGACGACGTGGACATCGTAATATTTTTGCGTGGAGCCACTGGAACCTAGCGATGCACTCTTGAGTTTGTTAGAGTTCCGGATCCATAAGAAAGCATAAAATAATACTTAAATCTAATAGAATCTCTTACTTAACAAATCGATTTTTTTAATTAAATTCTCTTATTAGATTTGAGTTAATAACGTGAATCCGTAATAATTGGTGTTTTCATTAAAAAGTAGTCCAACATGAAAAAAGTGTTTTCATTGAAAACTAGTCCAACGTGAAAAAATGTTACTTGATACTTGATAAGGTCCAAAACCATCACTAAATATTGCATGAAATGGGGTGAACATTAGCGCGATTATTATTTAGGGAACTACGCAAAGAATAGGTTTAATCTGTTCCTCAATTATAACGTTATAATTTTCTCCCTTCAAGGAAACTATATATAGCTTGTTCTTAAGAGGACAGTCTGTAATTATAATCGTCTCTCATAATCTAATAATATCGAATTCAAATTTTGATATAATAAAAAAAAATCACTAGCATAGATTGAGCCCAATGACCATGGTTTGAGCCGTCGAAAATAAGTTGCAATAGTTGTGTAACATCATTAAGTGACAAAGATCGAATGGTGGACTGGACATGCACACAACCTGAGTACAATATCTGTTTGTTTGGATGAGAAAATTTAAATAGAAAAGAAATATTGTGACGAGAAAATTATGATTTTCTTTTATTTGAAAGTTTAAAAAAAAAAGAAGAAGAGATTTAGATAAATTTAAAATCCATCAAAATTTAAAATTTTTTTTCTCTCAAAAGTGAAAAGAAATAGAAATGAGAGAAATTGAGAGAAAAGAAAATGTCAGAGCTAAAATATTTTTATATTTCAAAAATACCCTTTAAAAACTGAAAATAAAAATTTTTATCCCCGATAAATTCTATTTCTTTTCTTTTCTTTCATAAAACTCCCAAATAAGATGAAGAGAAAATTATAATTTTTTTTTCTTTTCTCTTCTAATTAATCTTTTTTTTTCTCTTTAAAACTCCCAAACATATTATAAGTGTCTTTTAAGATTATTATATAAGAATAAAGAAAATGATGGAACAACCACACTTCTAAATAAAATCAGTATTAATCGACTAAATTATTCTTTGGAAAGTCAAATTTATTATAATATAATTGAACAATAAAATTTAATAGAAATAACTAGAGATGTGGGTAAAGTTGTAAAAAAAATAACTAATGTGATCTTAAGTTTCTAAAATACAACTTAAAGCGAAATTTAAAAATTTCTTTAAAAAGACATTATCTGAAAATTGAACACAACAATTAGTTGTTTAGTATTTTTCTTTTGACAAGCTGCCCCAAATTTGTGATGAATTTGACAATTTAATTCTCAATTAATAACTTAATTCATGAAAAAGGGGGTTATGATCATTAAATTATTCTTATGAGAATAATTTGATTCTCAATTAATAACTTAATTCTTGATTAACTAAGACCTCTTCTCGGCTGTGAGAGTCACAACAGATTTTTTTATTAAAATTAATAGATTACTTTCAGTTTTGAATCCAATCTTTATTTCTCATGCATCTAGATCGAGTAATTAATTCTTGGATTTTTTTATTTTTTTTTTTGTCAAGATGTTTCTTGTGAGATTTTTTTCGAGATTGGTTATAATTTGGCTTTTAATGCTTGTTAATAAGTTTTCATATTGTTCAAAAAAATTATAAGAAAATCAAAAGTTATTTTTTATATTGACAATTTGTTAGAGAAATTGATTTTTCCGGCTTCCTCTTCTTTACTGTGGCCATATATGGATGCATTTGTTTGATTAGCCACTGGTGGTTGCCGAGCTCATGAACAGTTTTACAAAAATATATGAATTTTCTAAAATTCTCATATATTTAATTTTTCATTTTTTATATTTTAATTTTGAGCAAATGTATTAAAATGTTTTAAGAAAGTTTTTAAAATGAAAACAGAAAGAATATTAGTCAAATAGAGTAAAATGCTTAGATTGGGGTCCCCTTACAAACTATAAAAACTACTATTTCAAAAACATTAAATGAATATCAAAAACCATACCTTAATTCGTGCATGGAATTTAAATCAAATCGCAAATTTACTTCTATAAAAGAAGTAAGGAAATTACTACATTTATATATATATATATATATATCCATTTTGTTAATATGTGAATATCATCATACTCTCAAATTTAACAAAGTAGAAATTCATCATTTATCATTGTCACCAAACTTAATAAATTAAAATCCATAAATAATTCAACAATTATAGAAGGTGCTATAATCATGTGTTATCAATTAAATTTTATTATTTTCTAACCCTTTTTTTTAATGTTAAACTTCTTTGGATCATTTGCCGAAGAATCATGTAAGAAATCTAGCCTTGCTATAAATGACTACACACATTCATTAAAATTTCCAAAATTTTCTAATGGATAATACATCCGACACAATGTCATCATCTACCATTTCAAAATTAATATTTGACTTTCTTTCTTACCTTTAATCAATAGTTTCCATGAATAGCAATTTTGCACTTCGAATGGTACAAACCCAGTTCATCCCTATCCCTATATAAACCATGTGTGAGTGAAAGACCCACATTCAAAAATTGTTTTTCACCTTTAGAGAATGGAGAAAGGGAGTGTTAAAGCTATTTTTGTGATGGCCATGATCTTTGGAATGCTTATAGGACATTCCAATGCATCTAAGTTCCCAAAATGTTACGTACCTTGCTTGTTGCTTTGCATGCCCGGGGGCTCTGTAGTCTCCTGTGCTGCACAATGTTTATTCAAATGTATTATAGGAGCAAAGGAGACAGAGACTGAGGATATTTCTAAAGACACTCACTCCTTCTGTAAGTATGGCTGTGCTGCCAGTCGATGCAGTAAGATCAGTACCCTACAAAACCCAGGTAGAAACCTTTGTCTCTTTCCCCCCTTTCTCAAGGATTGTAATATTCATTTAACGTGTTTGTGTTTGTTTCAGCTGCAAAGGAGGTGGAAATCTGTGTGGAGTCTTGCTCTGACATTTGCTCTCAGAAATTCTCTAATAATTGATATTAGTTAATAAGGGTCTTATTATTATTCATTCTTGTGTTGTCTTCACTAGTTCAGGCCTTTGTTGAACTCTTCAAAAAGCACAAATTTGTTCTTTTTTGTGCTTGAAAATATGTTATGGAATAAATAATTTATATTTCTATTAGTACCAAAATTTTGACAATAAAGAACTCTCTCTCTCTTTTAAACCGATGGTTCATACTGTGACTAGTCCAATCCAAGCATTATCGGATCCACCAACGTAATTTTTTTTATTCTTAGATTTTAAACCCAAAACTTGATTATTGAATCTAATATCATTACCTACTAGACAGACTGTCCGTTGATTAGAATTCTCTCTCTTTATGAATGGATCCAAAAATAATGAAAAAGGTTATTTTTTGCAACAAAATATTTAATATGCCAGAAGCAAGTTTTACATTGCTAAAAAAATAATGTTTAAAGTTGAAAAAAATAATATTTAGCATTTCAATTTGGAGGAAGAATAACACAATATATTATAAAAAAATAAAAACAAGTGAAATAGTTATCCTAATAACTCAAAATTTTTGACTCTAATGAACTTGTTGGATTCAACTCTTCTCTGTTCCACCTTAACAAGCAAAAAAAATAATAAAAAAAAAGGAAAACCATGTATAGAACATAATTGATTGAAATTCTTATTAGGAATTCATATTATTTATGTCACCTTTCCAAATATACAAATTCTACAATTTTAGGGCTCCCCATAACTATTAAATAAATCTCAGATTCAAATAGACTTTTAGAGAGTTTTATTCTTTAATGGCTTAATTTAACTCTAACTAGATTTAATCAGATTCAATATAATTATCGAATATCAATAATATATAAAAATATATACGTAAGCTATTTTATATCTTAACATATCACTATTTTGTTAAAGGTGGTAATTTGTTTTTGGAAATTGGGACGAAGCTTTTACCTCGTCAAATATGGGATCCTTCACATACAAAATGCTACCTAAGTTTAAAAAGTAAAAAAAAATAAAAATAAAAAAACACCATAAACTATGAGTGAAAATACAATAAAAGCATCAAAACTTTAAAAAAATATATAAAATACTTTCATCGACTATGAAAATATATAAATTTAATCTTTTCATGGTTCATTTATTTTTATTGTTAAAATAATATAAAATATTAAAATATTTATATTTCTTATTTAAAAATATTCAATATATTTTTGTTTTCTAGAAGGAAAGAATTAATAAAAGAAAAATCTCCACCTCTCTTACCTTCTGTTTCTCCCCCGCTGCACTCTCCCTTTCTCACTCTCTTAGTCTCTCTCTATCTTTCACTTGAAATTGGTCGATGGTGGACTTAAAATTGGTAGATGGTTGTGGTTGAGGTTCGTCGTCGGAATTATTGGCGGACAAGCATGAATATTTGATAATTGGGAATTTTCTGGGGAAATTTGATAATTGCATTTTTATTTTTGGAAATTGAAGAAAAGGAAGAGGAACTTGAAATTGAACACACATAACAATGGAAAAGGAAGATGAATTTGAAATTGAGTTTGGACATAGATTTGAAGTTGAAAAAGAAGTGATTTCAAGCAAAAACTGAAAGCCACATCACTTACCGTCGACGATCTTCACAGCCATGACAGATTCCGGTGGAAAAAGTTAGAAAACACAATGAATAAGTGAAATCGAATACATAAGGATGATAATGGTGGATTAACATGAGAAAAAGCATAAGAAATTTGAAAGAATCAGGGAGAGAGAGAGAGCGGTTAAAAGGAGAAAAAGCATGAGTATGGAAACTGGAATCTGTACCCCCCTTATTCTTGAGTATATATAATTATACTTAATTTTTATGTGTAAATTAAATAAATTATTTAAATATTCACTTGTGGTTCCAAATGGAGCCAAACTTTAGAAACATACAATGAGATTTTTTACAAAAATAAATTTTTTTATTCAAAATTAAATAAATAGATTTTTTTTCTATCCCAAATCAGTGATATCGCGATCTCAGATCGCGACATCTACTGTATATTCAAATTTAAAGAACATAAAAAATTGTTTTTTTTAAATAAAAAAGTTTTGATGTCACAATTAGAAACGACGACACAGGTGTCGCAATCCTTGCTCGTGACATCCGTTCTACTGACACGAACAAGAATATATTCTCTAGAATTTTGTATTTTTGACCATTTTTTTCCCTCTCATTTAATAGGCTAGATGGCGTTTAATGGGGTAGAATACTTTTGACCACTTAATGGGGTAGGTGACATTCACTACACTAGAGCAACTAGCTGTTCTTGGGATAGATGACATTCAATTTACTAGAGCAATTGCAATAGGACCGTTCTTGGGACTAGGTCAAAGTTTGTCTTTTTGTTATAGTGTTGTGCTCTCGGAAGTGGGAAAGTCGCGATCAAGGACTGTAACATTGGTGTCGCGGTCTCCAACCACAACATCAAGTTTTTTCTTTTAAAAAAAAATAGTTTTTATTTTTTTTAATTCATAAAATATACAATAAATATCGCAGAATAAAACCACGATATTACTAATTTGAAAAAAAAAATAACCCTACTTATTTAATTTTGAATAAAAAACATATTATTTATATAAAAACCCTACTTACAATGCCTCTTTTTTTTTCCCCCTTTCTGGTGATAAAGGGGGCCTCAAAAAGAGCTACATTATACCGAACACCTCTTTTACATGTCTATGCCCATAGACTTTTACTTTTGTTTTTTGGTATCGGAGAATTCTTAATTTAGAGATCAATTTTTCTGAAGTTAAACACTTTTAAAATTTGAATTTAAAATATTATTTAAAATAATTTATTATTCTATCACAAAAGTAACACGCGATTGGTATTCATGAACTTTCATTAACATCCATTCAATTGCCAGTAGAGGCTACAAAAACACCACCTTTGCAAGACTTATAACCGGAGTCACCGTAACTATTGGTTTGTACATCAATTAATCTTTATGATAGTGTTTTTAAAATCGAATATGACCGACAAGTTTGTACATGAACACTATAAAAAAATCATAAATTTGCGACAAATTCATAAGGAAAATTCGTCCCAAAACATCTTTGCGATAAATTTTTTTTCGTCCCTAATAAGTCATCGCAAGATTTTGGGACGAAAAACTAATTTTTTGTTGCAAAAATTTCCAACAAATATTTTTTTGTCGCGCCATAAAAAAATTTTCGTCATAAATTGGCGACAAAAAAAATTTCGTCCCAAATTTGCAACGAATTTAGTTTTGTCACAGATTTGTGACGAAAATATGATTCGTCGCAAATTTACGACGAATTTGATTTTCGTCGTAGATCTGCGACGAACTTGATTTTCGTCGAAGATCTGCGACGAATCACATTTTTCTCGCAGATCTGCGACGAATTTGATTTTCGTCGCAGATCTGCGACGAATCATATTTTCGTCGCAGATCTGCGACGAATTCAAAATTTATCGCAAATTTGCCACGAATTGAAATATCGTGACAAATTGGCGACGAAAATTAAATTCATCGCAGATTGACGACGAATTCAAAATTCGTCGCAGATTGGCGACGAATACAAAATTCGTCGCAGATTGGCGACGAATACAAAATTCGTCGCAGATGTGCGACGAATAAAATTTTCGTCGCAAATCTGCCACGAATCAACTTTTCGTCGCAAATTTGCGACGAATCATTTTTGGTTGCAAAATTCGTCGCGCGACAATTAAAAATTTTGTTGATATATTTGGATCATTTTTTTCTATATAACCTGTTTTTATACCTACTCATCCAACCTAATCAACAACTAATCATTCAAATCGTTTTTAATATCAAATTTCAGGTATCTATACTCATAAATATAGCTAAATATTCAATAAAATCAATAAATTAAAAATTCAACAAGAAATCATAATAGTAATATCAAAGATAAAATCAACATCAAGTCTAAATATTAAAATATCAATAACCATACATAACCAAGAAAATAAATATAACGAGTATCAAAATGTAAGTCAAATAACAGTACACAATCTCAAGTATGACCTCCACCACCATCATCCTCATCATCATCATCATCATCATCACCGAAGAAACCATCACCTTCATCATCATCGCGAGCATTATCAGGAGGAGAAATAGAAGGGGAAATCTGACTTGGAGCGTAGGCTAACTGAAGATGTTGCATGATTAACGTTTGCTGCGTGCGGAACTCGTTCATTTCTTGCGTGTGCTTTGCTTGAAGTTCATTGAATTCATGATCTCTTTGCAGCAGTAAGTCCTTCAAATGGCTCACCTCTTGATTTAACTGATTTATTTCTACCTTGACTGCATGTGGGGTGGAAGAATATGAACTAGGGAATTTGTAAGTTCTGCTCAAAGAACCTAGTCCAACTACTCTACCCCCTTTTGCTCCACCAGTCAACTCAAGCCATGTATTTATATTATCAACAGATGACTCAGATCCACCAGCATCATCACTAGCACTCGAACTTCTGCGTGACATCTCATCATATCTCTCCTGTATTGTCATGAGAAAAATTAAAATAAATTTCCAATAACAATATAATATAAGCACATATAATCTTAATTAGATATATATATAAGGAAAATAAAAAAATTAGTAACATAAATCATGAGACTATATAGGATATCAATTATGAACATTCATATTAATATTGAATAAGTTAAAAGTTATGGGAAAAAAAAATCTCTATCAAGTAATTCATTAGAAATCAAAAAATCAACTTAACAATAAAAATAAACTTGGGAAAGACTAATCTAATAAATTTATCTTCCTACATTGTTATGATATATTCAAGATAATATGATCAAATCAACATTAAAAATATTCATTAAATAATTGAAAGTTTTGAAATTACAAACCTTAATTGCTCTAACTCTCTCCCCGCTCCAAGTCTTGTCTTTTTTCTGAAATGTGCGCGTGAAAGTTTCTATGAATGAAGGTTCGGTCCCCGTTTCTTTGGCCTAAAATAAAAAAAACACTGTTAGAAATAATGAAATAATTTAAATTAGATTACAAAATTAGTGTTTGTATAAAATTACCAATCTATTTCTATGTTCACCGATATTGATTGAGCCTCCCGCATACATCGCAAACGATTCCCCTGAATTATAAGTTTGGTTCTTTTTGTTCTGCTCACTCCTTCTTTTGCTTTCCTCCGATTTCCAAAAATTGACAATCATGCCCCAATTTTGCTCGGTGATGCAGTTTAGCTTTTTTTCGTGTCTCTTCGCATGATTTAAAACGTGTCGAATGTGATCACCACATTTTCTTGAAAATCCTTTTTACTTCCAACTCTTTAGTCTCGTCCCATGTGAATACTCGCTGCAATGAAAAAAACCAATTGATTATAAAACTATTAACTTAATTTTATATATAAACTGATTAGGATAATTTATCTTGAACTCACTCCACCATAACTCTTTTGTTTCTTCCGGAGTGCTTGTGTAAGTCATCGAAACCCCTCCCCAATGGTTATTCACGATTCTATTAAGCTCGTGAATAACATGTACAGAATTTGTAAATCTATCATAAAATTTCAAACAAACAATGTTAAATAAACAAGATAGTTAAAAGAATAATTTGTTTTATAAATAAAAGAAATAATACATCTGAAATTTTAAAATTTTGTACTTACGAATCTCCGTAAGGGGCTATCAACTCTCGATTGTCTTCCCTATCTGCATACGAGTGTTCCACCAAAGGGACTGGAGAAGGTACATTACTAGCCATTTGTTGTGAATGCGAAGGACCTGCAACAGAAGGGGGAGGCGAAGGTATATTACTGGCGAGAGAATGAGATTGCGAAGGTACTGAAGCAGACTGAGATGGTGAAGAGTGTGATCTTCCATCAGAATTTCGTCTATGGCCACCACGTCGAAACTGTCAACCATAATATATTATTAACAAAAATAAAAAATAAAAATTGTATGTTCATCAAATGCATAATAAAAAACATGAATAAACTTACCATATTTAATTTGACAAATTAAATGAGACGAAAAAGACACCAATATGTCAATAAATCTTCTGTAATGACCTATAGAAAAAAAGATAGTGCATTAACAAATCAAATATATAAATTTAAGAATGAGACAGTAAATAGATAACAAATTGAGTAACGAAATTTACAAATTAAAACTAAATTAACTTACCCACTAAAAAAAAAGATTATCATATATCAAGATAAATATCCAATTTTTGTTATATTAAGAGAACAAAACTTACCCGTCATCAAAAATCAAAATCCTCATTGTCATTCACATCCTCATCATGTGTTTCAAAATTAGACTCTTTAACATCATTATCATCAACATCTTCATCCTCATCATCCTCATCCTCATCAACCTCATCATCTGTCTCAAAATTAGATTCTTTATCGTCTTCTTCATGAATTTCACTTGCATCCACATCTATCACTACTCCACTGGGATCTCGTAATGTTAGAATATTATATTCCTCGGTCTGAAATGTATTGGAAACTTCCTCTTGTTGATATGCTATGTCTTCCCAATGCTCCTCAATTTTTTTTCCGTGCTTTCGTTTTACAAACAGCCCACCAATCAATTTTGTCACGTTTCAAACTAGGATATGAATCATAAAATACTTGAATCGCTTGTTGTGCCAACACAACTGGTTCATATCTCTTATACAATTTCTTATGATTTATTTCAACCAAATTAAACTGTGGATGCACTTTTATCCCTTTGACAGGGTCAAACCAACGACACATAAATAAAACAATCCATAATTCTAGACCAGGGTACTCTACTTCTACGATTTCATCCAACAAACCATAAAAATCATTTTGACCTCCACCATCATTGGATGACTGAACACAAACCCCACTATTCATTGTCGTTTTCCCCATTCCATATTCTTTAGTATGAAAATTATACCCATTTATGAAATATGCTGGCCAAATTCGTACCATTGATTTTGGACCCCATGACAGATGGATTAACAATTCTTGATCAACTTAAGATTGATTATCATGGACCTAAAGTCAAATAAATATGTTAATATGTTTTAAAGTAAATATTTAAATAATTTATATGTACTTACATATTTTTTGAACCATGGTGCAAATTATCACAGAAACGATCAAACTCATGTGTTGAAAGTTCAGAATATACGTTTTGAAAAATCCTACCATCAAAGAAAATAAATTTTAACACAAACAATTTACGACATAAGAAATACATAAAATAGAAAATATATACTAACTCAAAATATGACGTCACTTCTGGACAGTTCAGTAAAATATATGTGTGGGCTACCCGCCATTCTTGACCAGTTAAGTATCTACGCTTACATGGTCCACTTGGTCGACCAAGGTAGTTAAAAATTGAGAATGACTTCAAATTGGGATCAACAGGACCCTCATCATTTCTTCCCGCTCTCCGCCTCTTGCACTGAACGTGAGGCTCAAAATAATATGAAACAAACGTTGTTACTTCCTCCACAATGTATGCATTGATAATAGAGGCTTCAACACGTGCCTTATTTTTCACTTTCTTCTTCAAATGATATAAGAATCTAATTGTAATAAAACAAAATGTATTAGAAAATTATATGTAATGAAATTAGTAATATGCATTAATAACGAAGTATAAAAGATGAAAAACTCACCTTTCAAATGGATACATCCATCGAAATTGGACAGGACCTCCAACTTTTGCTTCATATGGCAAGTGAACCAAAAGATGCTTCATGGAATCAAAAAATGACGGTGGAAATTTCCTTTCTAAATTACACAAAATGATTGGAATCTCTCTCTCTAACTTCTCCATGTGTGAATGTCTCAACACTGTCGAGCAAATATCATAAAAGAAAATGCTTAACTCCGTAATGGCACCCCAAACAAAATTTGGTAATAGTTCCTTAAAAGTAATAGGAATTAGTCTTTTCATAAATATATGACAATCATGACTTTTTAAACCAATCAACTTACATTCCTTCAAATCGACACATCTTCCAAGATTTGAGACATAACCATCAGGAAACCTCAATAATTTTAACCATTCACAAACAATCCGTCTCTGATCCTTATTCAATATATAAACTGCCTTCGGTTTTGGTCCCCTACTACTTTCATCGACATCAAGAGTGGGTCGTTTACAAATGAGTTGCATATCTTTTCTTGCATTCAAGTTGTCTTTCGTTTGTCCAGTGATATCCATCACTGTATTTATCAGATTATCAAAGACATTCTTCTCGATATGCATTACATCGAGATTATGATGAACCAAATGACTCTTCCAATATGATAAATCCCAAAATATACTCCGTTTAGTCCATTTATGCAAATGACCATAGCCATATGTTGTACCATGTGGCTCTTCAATAACAGATTGAAAGTTAAGGACTTTATGCCAAATTTGTTCACCAGTTAATCTCAATGGAGGAGGTGTTCTTTCAATTTTATTCTTAGTAATTCTTCTTTATTTCTTCTGAATTTATGAGTTAACGGTAAAAATTGTCTATGACAATCAAAATAACTCGCTTTCTTCCCATGTTTCAATCTGAATGACTTTGATCTCTCCATACATATTGGACATTCTAAAATCCCAGCGGTACTCTATCCCGATAACATACCATAAGCCGGAAAGTCATTTATGGTCCAAAGAAGAGCAGCTTTCATTACAAACATCTGATTAGTATGAACATCATATGTAGGAATACCTTCATCCCATAGTTGTTTCAACTCCGCAATCAATGGTTGCATGTAAACATCTATTAACTTCTTCGGATTTTGCGGGCCAGGCACGACCAATGTTAAAAACATATACGGTGTCTTCATACACATACCGGGTGAAAGATTATACGGAGTTAAGATAACTGGCCAACAAGAATAAGTTCTTCCTGATTTGCCAAATGGAGCAAATCCATCGGCCTGAGACCTAACCTAATATTTCGAGTCTCTCTGGCAAACTCAGGATATGTTCTGTCAAAATATTTCCACGCCTCTGCATCTGAAGGATGACACATTAACCCATCTTCTGTTTCATGATTTGCATGCCAGGTCATGTGTTCAGCAGTAGTCTCGGATGCATAAAGCCTTTGTAACCTAGGAGTTAAAGGCAAATAAAACATTTGTCTGTATGATTTACGTCGCTGATTACTACCCGACCTCCTAGTACTCTTATATCTACATTGATTACAGAATTTACAAAAATCTGCATCTTTATCATCTCCCCAATATAGCATACAAGCATTTCTGCAAACATTAATTCTTTCCATCGGAAGACCTAATTCTTTCACCAGCTTTTTCATACTGTAGAAATCATTAGGCATAATGTGATCACGCGGCAATACTTTTCCAATAACTTGAACAAAATCATTAAAACAATCCTCAGACACATTATGCTCTGCCTTGACATTCAACAGTCTTGCGGTTAGAGATAGCTTAGTGTGGCTGTCACAACCAGTCCACAAAGGTTCATCTGCAGCTCTTAACACTTCTTGAAATTGGAGAGATGATTCATTATTCATATTTTCATCAACACTTGGTACTTTTACCTCCTCCAATGGTGATGCATAACTAGTATACTCATGTTCAAATGTTGGAGCAAAGCTAGAACTTGCAGCGCTTGGTTTGGGAACAAAATTCGGACCCGCTGCATCAATTACCATCCTCTGATATGGATTCAATTGATCATAATAACTTTGATTCCCACTAACTGAGAATTGTCTGTTTCGTCCATACTCCTCATCAGAAATGAACGGTTCACCATGACATGTCCAATTATAGTAATTCGGGGTAAAACCAAATCTACAAAGATGTTCCCTAACTTTATCGCACTGAAAAAATTTACCATTACGACACCTTTTACACGGACACCTTAGCTTATTCCCATCCATAAAATCAACATGACTACAAGCAAAATCTAAAAATTGTTCCAACCCAAAAATAAACTCATCAGTTAAACCCCGACGATCAGATAAGTTTTTTTTTATACATCCAACTTCTTTCGTTCTGCATTTTTCCTGTCTCCAAATTTAAAATTTTTAAAATATTAATAAAAATTACTAAATCATCAATAATAAAATCATCATTAATCACAACTAAATTGATATAACAATAAATAACAACGTTGATCGCATAAAAATTTAACATTAATCTCACAGTATAAATTAAATATTATAAAAGTAACATTAAATTTAACACAACTTAACATCATCAATAATAATAACCTTAATTTAACAAAAATTGAATATAATAATAAATAATATTATTAACTTAATTAATATCAAACAAATTAACTAAATTATTACAATAACATTAAATATTATCACATAATCAAATAAAGTATAAATTATTATACATTTAACAATATTGATTATTTAACTAATCGAAATCAGATTTACTATAAATTACAGATTATTGTTAACATAATGTTTCGCCTAATCAATGATCAACACTTTTGATTCCAATTTTATATAAAAAATTAAAATTAACAAATCCAAATATATCATTAGATCAACCACTAAATACAAAAAAAAAAACTAATATAGAAATAAAAACAACACAAACATACAAATTTACATAATTGCATTTTCCAATTATTACAATACAAATTAAAATTTTTCTCACCACCAAATAATAATTCACCGATGGGCTCAGATATCAACGGCAGCAACAGCTTCCAATCCAAATATTCGATAATCGCAAATCTTGACACATAAAAAACAATTATAAATAATTAATATATTATTAAAACAATACAATAAAAACATTTTTTAAATAAAATTTGTAAATTTTTTTTTTTAAAAAAATTATGTATAAAAGGGGCCGGGCCGGGCCCAATGGGCCTACCCAGGGCCGTGCAATGGCCCAGCCCATGGGACACGCACGCAGGGGCCAGCGGCCCCTTGCCGCGGCTGGCCCGCGAAGGGCAGATCCGGTGACTTGACCGCTAGATCTGGCTTCTACAGCCTGTGGCTGAGAGAGAGAGAGAGAGAGAGAGAGAGAGAGAGAGATTACCTATCACCATCGCAGATCCGGCATCCCTTCCGCCATCCCTTCGCAGAATCACCTTCGCGTAACCACCTTCGCAAAACCACGGAGAGAGAGAGTGAGAGACAGAGAGAGTGAGAGTGAGAGTTTGAGAGTGAGAGTGAAACAAAATGTGTGAAGTATAGAAATTAGGGACAAAATATATTTGTCCCTAATTCAGGGACGAAAAATGAATTCGTCCCTGAATCAGGGACGAAAAAACAATTCGTCCCTGAATCAGGGACAAAAAAAAAAATTCATCCCTGATTCAGGGATGAAAAATCAGGGATGAAAAAAAAATTCGTCTTTGAATTCAGGGACGAAAATAAAATTCATCCCTGAATTCAGGGACGAAAAAAAGTTCGTCCCTGAATCAGGGACGAAAAAAAAATTCGTCCTTGATTCAGGGACAAAAATAAAAATTAAAAAAAAAATTTAAATCACCTATTTGAATTGATAGCTTTTTTATTTTTAAAAATAAAAATAAAAATAATTTCCAATAAGTGGTATGATATTCCAAGTTTTCAATCTATCACGCGAACTAATATAAGTAAAACTATAAATATTTTTCGGTGGAGAAAGATTTGATATTTGGCATTGTTATAAAGATTATAAATATTTTTCGATCAAAATTATAAAATCTGTTAATATTATATGGGATGGTGTAGGAGCATACTTACCTAAAAAGGCTATCACGGTGAATCCTACTTTAATTTTAATAACCCTTCACGTTTAAATATGACACAATTTGATTATTGTACGGCAATGGAAAATAAATTTTTTAGAACTTTACAAATTATTTGGAGTTTACTTTCAAATATCTTTTTCTTTATTGATTTATAAATTTATATTTTTTTATAAAATTAGATTAAACTTCAAATTTTTTTTAAAACTTTAAATAACAAAAATTAGAAGTGGAAATCAACTCTTCATTTAGCTTGAACAATTATGAAAATTTTATCATTTCTATTCTATGCAAAATTAAAACAGTGGTGAATGTTAATTTAATGACATGCATGGTTCATCCAATTAAGATATCCGCCAACCTCCCATTTGTTTGTGAAGTATACGCAAAAAAAAATTCATCCCTACCGAAAAAAATTCGTCCCTGAATCAGGGACGAAAAAAAAATTCGTCCCTGAATCAGGGACGAAAAAGAAATTCGTCCCTAAATTAGGGACGAATGGACAAATTTGTCGCAAATTTAGGGACGAATAATTTATTTGTCGTAAATTTAGGGATGAATGTTTATTTTGTTGCAAATTTTGGGACGAATTATAAATTCGTCGCAAATTTAGCGACGAATTTTAGGATTTGTTGGAAATTTAGCAACGAATTTATTATTTCGTCGCAAATTTGCAACGAATTTTACATCAAAAAATTTTCGTCATAAATTTGCGACGAAATTTGTAACGAAAATATTTTTTGTTGCAAAATTTGCGACGAATACTTTTTTGTTTCTAAATTCGTGGCTAATTAGCGACGAAATTTATTTTTGTCGCTAAATTTGTGACAGATTTGCGACGAATATTTTTCGTTGCAAAATTTCGTCGCTGAATTCTTGTTTTTTTGTAGTGAAATCGAGTAATTAATTCTTGGATTTTTTTATTTTTTTATTTTTTTATTTTTTTTTTTACTTTGTCAAGATGTTTCTTGTGAGATTTTTTTCGAGATTGGTTATAATTTGGCTTTTAATGCTTGTTAATAAGTTTTCATATTGTTCAAAAAAATTATAAGAAAATCAAAAATTATTTTTTATATTGACAATTTGTTAGAGAAATTGATTTTTCCGGCTTCCTCTTCTTTACTGTGGCCATATATGGATGCATTTGTTTGATTAGCCACTGGTGGTTGCCGAGCTCATGAACAGTTTTACAAAAATATATGAATTTTCTAAAATTCTCATATATTTAATTTTTCATTTTTTATATTTTAATTTTGAGCAAATGTATTAAAATGTTTTAAGAAAGTTTTTAAAATGAAAATAGAAAGAATATTAGTCAAATAGAGTAAAATGCTTAGATTAGATTGGGGTCCCCTTACAAACTATAAAAACTACTATTTCAAAAACATTAAATCTCAAATTTAACATAGTAGAAATTCATCATTTATCATTGTCACCAAACTTAATAAATTAAAATCCATAAATAATTCAACAATTATTCATGTGTTATCAATTAAATTTTATTATTTTCTAACCCTTTTTTTTAATGGTAAACTTCTTTGGATCATTTGCCGAAGAATCATGTAAGAAATCTAGCCTTGCTATAAATGAGTACACACATTCATTAAAATTTCCAAAATTTTCTAATGGATAATACATCCGACACAATGTCATCATCTACCATTTCAAAATTAATATTTGACTTTCTTTCTTACCTTTAATCAATAGTTTCCATGAATAGCAATTTTGCACTCAAATGGTACAAACCCAGTTCATCCCTATCCCTATATAAACCATGTGTGAGTGAAAGACCCACATTCAAAAATTGTTTTTCACCTTTAGAGAATGGAGAAAGGGAGTGTTAAAGCTATTTTTGTGATGGCCATGATCTTTGGAATGCTTATAGGACATTCCAATGCATCTAAGTTCCCAAAATGTTACGTACCTTGCTTGTTGCTTTGCATGCCCGGGGGCTCTGTAGTCTCCTGTGCTGCACAATGTTTATTCAAATGTATTATAGGAGCAAAGGAGACAGAGACTGAGGATATTTCTAAAGACACTCACTCCTTCTGTAAGTATGGCTGTGCTGCCAGTCGATGCAGTAAGATCAGTACCCTACAAAACCCAGGTAGAAACCTTTGTCTCTTTCCCCCCTTTCTCAAGAATTGTAATATTCATTTAACGTGTTTGTGTTTGTTTCAGCTGCAAAGGAGGTGGAAATCTGTGTGGAGTCTTGCTCTGACATTTGCTCTCAGAAATTCTCTAATAATTGATATTAGTTAATAAGGGTCTTATTATTATTCATTCTTGTGTTGTCTTCACTAGTTCAGGCCTTTGTTGAACTCTTCAAAAAGCACAAATTTGTTCTTTTTTTGTGCTTGAAAATATGTTATGGAATAAATAATTTATATTTCTATTAGTACCAAAATTTTGACAACAGAGAACTCTCTCTCTCTCTTTTAAACCGATGGTTCATACTACGACTAGTCCAATCCAAGCATTATCGGATCCACCAACGTAAATTTTTGTATTCTCAGATTTTAAACTCAAAACTTGATTATTGAATCTAATATCATTACCTACTAGATCGGATGTCCGTTGATTAGAATTCTCTCTCTTTATGAATGGATCCAAAAATAATAAAAAAGGTTATTTTTTGCAACAAAATATTTAATATGCCAGAAGCAAGTTTTACATTGCTTAAAAAATAATGTTTAAAGTTGAAAAAAATAATATTTAGCATTTCAGTTTGGAGGAAGAATAACACAATATATTATAAAAAAATAAAAAAAATAAAAACAAGTGAAATAGTTATCCTAATAACTCAAAATTTTTGACTCTAATGAACTTGTTGGATTCAACTCTTCTCTGTTCCACCTTAGCAAGCAAAAAAAATTTAAAAAAAAAAAAAAAGGAAAACCATGTATAGAACATAATTGATTGAAATTCTTATTAGGAATTCATATCATTTATGTCACCTTTCCAAATATACAAATTCTACAATTTTAGGGCTCCCCATAACCATTAAATAAATCTCAGATTCAAATAGACTTTTAGAGAGTTTTATTCTTTAATGGCATAATTTAACTCTAATTAGATTTAATCAGATTCAATGTGATTATCGAATATCAATAATATATAAAAATATATACATAAGCTATTTTATATCTTAACATATCACTATTTTGTTAAAGGTGGTAATTTGTTTTTGGAAATTGGGACGAAGCTTTTACCTCGATCAAATATGGGATCCTTCGCATACAAAATGCTACCTAAGTTTAAAAAGTAAAAAAAAATAAAAATAAAAATAAAAAAACACCATAAACTATGAGTGAAAATACAATAAAAGCATCAAAACTTTAAAAAAATATATAAAATACTTTCATCGACTATGAAAATATATAAATTTAATCTTTTCATTCATGGTTCATTTATTTTTATTGTTAAAATAATATAAAATATTAAAATATTTATATTTCTTATTTAAAAATATTCAATATATTTTTGTTTTCTAGAAGGAAAGAATTAATAAAAGAAAAATCTCCACCTCTCTTACCTTCTGTTTCTCCCCCGCTGCACTCTCCCTTTCTCACTCTCTTAGTCTCTCTCTATCTTTCACTTAAAATTGGTAGATGGTTGTGGTTGAGGTTCGTCGTCGGAATTATTGGCGGACAAGCATGAATATTTGATAATTGGGAATTTTCTGGGGAAATTTGATAATTGCATTGTTATTTTTGGAAATTGAAGAAAAGGAAGAGGAACTTGAAATTGAACACACAGAACAATGTAAAAGGCAGATGAATTTGAAATTGAGTTTGAACATAGATTTGAAGTTGAAAAAGAAGTGATTTCAAGCAAAAACTGAAAACCACATCACTTACCGTCGACGATCTTCACAGCCATGACAGATTCCGGTGGAAAAAGTTAGAAAACACAATGAATAAGTGAAATCGAATACATAAGGATGATAATGGTGGATTAACATGAGAAAAAGCATAAGAAATTTGAAAGAATCAGGGAGAGAGAGAGAGCGGTTAAAAGGAGAGAGAGGTGTTCTCGAGTTTTGCCAAGAAATTTCTCTCTCGCTCACTCACATCTCTCTTTTTCATAGCAAGCATCATAAATTTCAAATTTTAACTTTCTGCTCTCCCATCTTGCCACCATGTGCATCGACTACCAACACCTTCAAACACGAAATTAGAGAAAGAAAAAGGCGGGGGGGGGGGGGGGAGAGAGATGGTGTATGTGTTGGAAAAGGAAGTGCATGAGTATGGAAACTGGAATCTGTTCCCCCTTATTCTTGAGTATATATAATTATACTTAATTTTTATGTGTAAATTAAATAAATTATTTAAATATTCACTTGTGGTTCCAAATGGAGCCAAACTTTAGAAACATACAATGGGATTTTTTATAAAAATAATTTTTTTTATTCAAAATTAAATAAATAGAATTTTTTTCTATCCCAAATTAGTGATATCACGATCTCAGATCGCGACATCTATTGTATATTCAAATTTAAAAAAAATAAAAAAATTATTTTTTTTAAATAAAAAAATTTTGATGTCACAATTAGAAACGACGACATAGGTGTCGCAATCCTTGCTCGTGACATCCGTTCTATTGGATGCGAACGAGAATATATTCTCTAGAATTTTGTATTTTTGACCATTTTTTTCCCTCTCACTTAATAGGGTAGATGACATTCAATCGGATAGAATACTTTTGACCACTTAATGGGGTAGGTGACATTCACTACACTAGAGCAACTAGCTGTTCTTGGGATAGATGACATTCACTTTACTAGAGCAATTGCAATCGGACTGTTCTTGGGACTAGGTCAAAGTTTGTCTTTTTGTTATAATGTTGTGCTCTCGGAAGTGGGAAAGTCGCGATCAGGGATTGTAACATTGGTGTCGCGGTCTTCAACCGCAACATCAAGTTTTTCTTTTTTTTAAAAAAAACATTTTTTTATTTTTTTTTTAATTCATAAAATATACAATAAATATCGCAGAGTAAAACCACGATATTACTAATTTGAGAAAAAAAAATTAACCCTACTTATTTAATTTTGAATAAAAAATACATTATTTCTATAAAAACCCTTCTTACAATGCCTCTTTTTTTTTCCCCTTTCTGGTGATAAAGGGGGCCTCAAAAAGAGCTACATTATACCGAACACCTCTTTTACATGCCTATGTCCATAGACTTTTACTTTTGTTTTTTGGTATCGGAAAATTCTTAATTTAGAGATCAATTTTCCTGAAGTTAAACACTTTTAAAATTTAAATTTAAAATATTATTTAAAATAATTTATTATTCTATCACAAAAGTAACATGCGATTGGTATTCATGAACTTTCATTAACATCCATTCAATTACCAGCAGAGGCTACAAAAGCACCACCTTTGCAAGACTTGTAACTGAAGTCACCGTAACTATTGGTTTGTACATCAATTAATCTTGTGTTTTTAAAATCGAATCTGACCGACAAGTTTGTACATGAATCATTCTATAATTTAGTTTAATTTTTATCATTAAATCGGATAAAATTAAATCCGATCAAAATCGTTTAAAATTGATCAAAACTCATAAAATTAATGAATTATTCAAATTAGTTCAATGAAAAAATTATAATATACAAATTCATTATTTTCATTTTTTCAAATCAATTCAAGGAAAAAAATTATATAATATATAAACCGTTGCTGATGAAACAAATTCATTTTTTATATAAATATACGGATTTTATTTTATTTTGAAATATGTAATATATAAATTATATATATAATATCACGATGATATCATTTGATTCACAAAATGATCTGATCGATCCAACTAATAAACTAATAAATCAGTAGATTAACCGAATTATTCATTGATTTGGCTTGGCTCATAGGCTCTCTAAATTGTAGTTTATTAAGCAAGTAACCAGTCAGTGATTAACTTATTTTAATAACAACGATCTAAGAATCCATTTGAACATGCGAGTGATCAATTCTTACAAACTCTGCCAACATCGACCTATGCCACAAACCCATAAGGCCATAACCCTGGATTGGGAGCAAGACAAAATTTCTCAAATTTACTAGCAAACCCTGATCCAATCACACCATCATCACCCCCTGAGTAATGCCAACTGCAGTTGCCACCTCTTTCCTTAAGCCTCCATCCACATTTAGGGGTTGTTTGGTACAGATGTTAGGGGATTCTTTTGATTGTTGATCTTTTCAAAATGGTTAAATGGTTAAAAATTATTTAAATTATTTTATCCATCTTATATATTTTACTTTTTAACTATTTAAAATTTTTATGAGACAAGATTTATTTAAGTTATTGTTATAATATGTATTTGGATTAATTGATCTTTTAATTAGTTTAAAAAATATATTTTCTTATCAAGTCATTCATCATTTTTTTTTCTTTTATAATATGTATTTGAAATAATTATTTTTTAAAGAATTATTGATAATATATTTATAAATTTTATATTTCAATATATAACAATAAAATTAAAAGAAATATTTTAAAAATAAAACAGATTAAATTAATAAAACTTATCTTTTTGATTATTTTATATATGAACAATAATTATTATCGATTAGCCGACTAAATATTAAAATCGATTAATAACACTTATCAATAATCAACCATCAATAGTGAGTAATCGTTTGAACCAAAGAGATCCTTAATTTAGACCAACCTTGCTAGCAACTTTCTCTCTCACCGTCGCAACTCCCGGCTCCATTAACCTTCTTGGATTCTATATAAATCAGCGTCGGCACTGTATCAAAAAAATTTTATTAATTTTTACATATTAAATAAATATTATCCATATTTAATTCAAAATATATGTTATTTTATTTTATAAAAATATTTATCTCCACTACTCTTGAATCTTGAATCTACGACCATTGGATTCTCTAATTGGAGTGCTAGTCTTTCGCAACACTCTCATGACATCCTACTTTCTTACTCGTTCTAAACTTTCAAACATTCTAAACTGCATAACAAAAAAAAAAAAAAAAAAATTGATCCAAGGTAGAGTACGCATACATATTGAGCTTTTCACTAAGAAATTTCTAACAACCCACTCAAAACAATTGAGAACAAAACAATACCTCACCTCATAACTCAGCATTGAGAACAAAACAATTTCTTAAATTCACTAGAAATCTCCAAGTAGGGATATATTCGAGACGATTCAATCTTGAGTATCTCTATTCTTGAACTCAAACTCTATTTTTTTTACCTGACTCGAACTCGATGAGTAGTAAATAATAGGACTCAAACTTGACTCGACTTGACTGTATAACAAATTATTCGATCTCGACTCGAAAACTTGATTATTATATACTATATTAATATATTTTATTTTATTTTTTATATTATAATCATATATAAATATATATAATATATATTAATATATGTAATCAAATTACTCGTCGAGTTTTCGAATATAAAATTTCACTATTTGAATTCGATCAAAATTGAGTTGAATTAAGCCGTTAACCGAATGGCTCGTGAGTATCTCAAACTCAACTTGATTCGTGTAACAACCCTATCTATAAGATTTATATAAGAATATTTTACGTAGTCAATGAGTATAAAATTAAAGGCAAAAATTTATATAAGAATACTTTATATTGTTATACTAATTTTAAGCTATAAAATACAATTCTTATTGTCATATAAATAAAATAATTGTATAGATAAACATGTGATATAAAATAAAATATATTAATATAAAATGATTCTTATAGTTAACTATAGAATAAAATGATTAATTATTCTTGATATAATTTTAAATACATATTAAGAATAGTCAATTTAATAAATAAAAGTATTAAAAATTTTAATCATATCTTTAATATTTAAATCAAATTAATTAAAATATAATTATAGGTAGTGAGTGATTATAAAATATATATATATATATATATATATATATATATATATATATATATATATATATATATATATATATATATATATATATATATATATATATTTATCAGGTTTAAACACGGTACGTTCTTTAAGAAAAAGCAAAAAAATGATTTGGCAGCTGTGTTGGGAGAGAGCCCTTTCTGATTTCAATTCTCGTTGTTTCTTCTTTTGGAATTAATTGAGGGAAAAAATTGAAAAACCGGGGGAGGCAAACCGCCCCAAACTTAAGAAACCGAAATCTCTCCACTCTCAACTCGACCAATCAACCGCACCGCAACTCCAAATCAAACCAAACCACAGTTTCACCCTCCCACTTTCCTGTCCCAAGAAGAAACTAGCTTCTCTCTCTATCATTGGATCAAGACGAAAACTTTTTACAATACCTGGTTCAACGAATCATCATCATCTTCTTCTCTCCCGCGAATCAAACCACGAAGACCTAGGGTTTTGGAATTCGTTCCAGATCCCAACCGGAAAACCCCTAATTTCAACCGATTTTGTGGGAGAGATTTTTTTTTTTTGGGGGGGAAATTTAGGGTTTTGGTGTTTTTTTCTCTGGGATTTATTAATGGCAAGCGGGAATGAAGAAGAACCTGAGTATGAGAGTGATCCGGAGGAAGCAAAGCGTTCGCTTTCGATGCGGAGGAGAGAAGCAGCGAGTGATGATGAGGAAGGGAACGAAGACGAAGCGAGACGAGATAGGGTTCCGGTGAATCCAAGGGCTGGGATTGTTTCCGACGGTGAATCCGATGGCCAGGGCGCAGCGGCTGAGTACGATGATGAAGAGGTATTTGATGGGGAAGAGTACGAAGAAGAAGAAGAAGAGGAGGAGGAAGAAGAGGAAGTCGAGATTGAAGGAAGGGAGGTAGTTGAGGAAGAAGAACATGCTAGAGAGGACTTGGTTGAAGAGAGAGAACACCATGAAGTCACTGCGGCAGCAGTTGGTGAGAGTAACGAAGTTCGTGGCAGTGGTGGAGATGAACAAGTAGAGGAGAAGAAGGATAATGAGCCATATGCTGTGCCCACTGCTGGTGCTTTCTATATGCACGATGATAGGTTTCGAGACAATGTCGGTGGTCGAAATAGGTAAAACTTTCTATTATGTTCTTCGGTTTTTAGTAATTTAATGAAGTATGTAACGTTTCTGGATAAAGATTTTTTGGTTGCTATCAAGTAATTGACTGTTTAACCATAGTTGTAAAAATGCCATAGTGTACTAGGAATAGATTTCTGAGCCTTTGCTTATGGAATGATCATTGATTTTCTGTGTTCTTGTTCTTTTTTGAGACTTTAATATGTATCTTTCATCTGGGTCTCTGTGAGTTTGTCCTTTGAACAAGTTCGTCAACAAGTGATAGTGTTACACATGGCATCGTGAGGCTTTCTTGTGTCTCACGGTGCGGATTCAAAGTTATTGAGCCGCATGTCACATTCTGTCACAACACGCGTGTTTGCTACATAATCCTTTTGGAATGCGATTTTCTTTTTCAAATGGTCTACTTTGTCCAAGATCAGATGAAGTCCATGATTTTGGGAAGCTTCACATTTTATGCTTATTGGGACATGAGCACTATTAGTAGGAGAATGAAATTATACTTTAATGATGGATTCAAATTGTTGACCAAAATATTTTTTCATTTGGATAAATAGATATCTATTTTGGACAATGTTTTCAATGTTTTTGGTCATTTTAGTTTTGTAATCTTTTCATCCAAATGCTGTTTCTCTTTTGAGATGCATCTATGATATTTAATGTGTGGTTTGATCTGAAGTAATAATCCAATATAAATGGGGGAGAATTCTCCATTTCTAATTAGGATGGTCAATATGTTAATTGTACGTGTTTTGGTTGTTTTCCAAGTTGTTTGTGTTCTTTGTGGAGGTTGTTGATTTTGTACTGTCTTTGGCATTGTAGACTTTGGGTGGGGTGGCACTATCTTAATGCTCTTTCCCTTTTGTTTTTCTCTTTTCTTGTAAATAAATTTACTATGATTGTGTGCTTCAAGACTGCTGTCTTATTGCCAAATTGGAAAGGTTCTAGAAATTAGAAATTAAGTTACAAGGTGCGAGGGGATGACAGCCTCCAATATGTTGAGAAAGTTACCGCAGTTTAGGAATATATTCATTCCTTCGACACGCTTCCAAAGATAGTGAGAAGCATGATCCTCTGTACGCAATTATGTTGGACTCACTGCCTGCTAATGTAATTGAACATATGCTCGGCATGTTATAGGCCAACTCTATATTTCTCTAGCTTGGGATTAGCCAGTTCGATGTGATACACCATTCCTTTTGTCTTGAATGTCTGAGGGCATTTATAATGACACAAAAATTCTGACGAAATTGACCGAATGGCCTAAAACCATTCTCTAGAACAAGTGTTTCAATGAAATAATTATCACAAACAACAGTTTCTATCCATACTGTAACTCAGTTACAGAACCTTCCAATTCATGTGATTTTTTCCTTTTATTGATGTCTACTGTGAATAGCTGTCTCCCTCCTTTAGGCGTTTTCCCTTGCAAATGAAAATACATGTTTTGTCATGAACTGATTATCTTTCAGATGGCTTATAACTAAATCCAGAAGCTTTGTCGATGAAGGCATGGCAGTAGGCCTTAGCTACAAAATTTTTGCTGCAGCTATTTCTCCCCCAGAATGTTAAGTCTATGTTTACCACAATGTAAAGCAAATTCTTTAAGATATGAGAGGTATATGATTCCTAGGCTTTTGTAAATTAGACGGACATGATTTTCGATCCATTTTGTTACTCAGTTACAGAGCCTTTCAATTCATGTTATTTTTTCCTTTTATTGATGTCTACTGTGAATGGCTGTCTCCCCGCCTTAGGTGTTTTCACTTGCAAGTGAAAGAGTCTGTTCCGTTGTGCACTGATTATCTTTCAGATGGCTTCTAACAAAATTCAGAAGCTTTGTCAATGAAGGCCTGGTAGTAGGCCTTAGCTACCAACTTTTTGCTGTAGCTCTTTCGCCATCAGAATGTTAAGTCCATGTTTACCACTATGTAAAGCAATTCTTTAAGATATGAGAGGCATATGATTCTTAGGCTTTTGTAAATTAGACGGACATGCTTTTCTATACATTCTGTAACTCAGTTACAGAACCTTTCAATTCATGTGACGTTTTCCTTTTATTGATGTCTACTGTGAATGGCTTTCTCCCCGCTTTAGGTGTTTTCACTTGCAAGTGAAACGAGTCTGTTTGTTGTACGCTGATTATCTTTCAGATGGCTTCTAACAAAATCCAGAAGCTTTGTCAATGAAGGCCTGGTAGTAGGCCTTAGTACAAACTTTTTGCTGCAGCTATTTCTCCACCAGAATGTTAAGTCTATGTTTACCACTATGTAAAGCAAATTCTTTAAGATATGAGAGGTATATGATTCCTAGGCTTTTGTAAATTAGACGGACATGCTTTTCTATCCATTCTGTAACTCAGTTACAGAACCTTTCAATTCATGTGATATTTTCCTTTATTGATGTCTACTGTGAATGGCTGTCTCCCCGCTTTAGTTGTTTTCACTTGCAAGTGTAAAGAGCCTGTTTTGTTGTGCACTGATTATCTTTCAGATGGCTTCTAACAAAATCCAGAAGCTTTGTCAATGAAGGCCTGGTAGTAGGCCTTAGCTACCAACTTTTTGCTGCAGCTATTTCTCCACCAGGATGTTAAGTCTATGTTTACCACTATGTAAAGCAAATTCTTTAAGATATGAGAGGTTTATGATTCCTAGGCTTTTGTAAATTAGACAGACATGCTTTTCTATCCATTCTGTAACTCAGTTACAGAACCTTTCAATTCATGTGATGTTTTCCTTTTATTGATGTCTGTGAATGGCTGTCTCCCCGCTTTAGGTGTTTTCACTTGCAAGTGAAAAGAGTTTGTTTTGTTGTGCACTGATTATCTTTCAGATGGCTTCTAACAAAATCCAGAAGCTTTGTCAATGAAGGCCTGGTGCAAGGGTTGAGTTGTTCATTTGTGATCTTGAGGTCACAAGTTTGAGGTGTGGAAACAACTTTTTTGCAAAAAATGCAAGGGGAAGGCTGCGTAGATATACGCCCACCCTCCCTCTACCCCCGTAAGGCGGGGAGCACTTTGTGCATGGGGTGAACTTTTTTTTTTTTTTTTTTTTGTCAATGAAAGCCTGGTGGTAGGCCTTAGCTACAAACTTTTTGCTGCAGCTATTTCTCCTCCAGAATGTTAAGTCTATGTTTACCACTATGTAAAGCAAATTCTTTAAGATATGAGAGGTATATGATTCCTAGGTTTTTGTAAATTCGATGGAATATGCATGCAAGGACATACTTTGTGCTTTTTCCTTTTTGATGTGCAAACATTGGAAAGAAGCATTAAAAAGGATCCTATGGTGAGTCGCCTGCACAAACTGGGTGGGAAATTTGGATTTTAAGGGCAATTAGCCTACCAGGGTATTGTGGAGGTTTCTGCATTTTCCACCTCAAAATCGAATCATGGACAAAGTCATCAGTTCCTTTTACATGCATTTCTAAGTACTCACTGTAACTGGATATGGTGGTACATGTGTATGTATTGGTGTATTTATGGCCAAAGGGTGAGCCTTGGCGCAACAGTGAAATTGCTCCTTTGGTGAACTCAAGGTCATGAGTTCAAAGCATGGAAATAGCATCTTTGGAAAATGCAAAGGGAAGGTTGCGTACATATATGTCCACCCTCCCCCTACCCCCGCACTAAGTCGGGGAGTACTTTGTGCACCGGGTGAGCCCTTATTGGTGTATTTAAGGCCATTTTCCCCTTTTGGAGTGAAAGGAACATTGGAATATTTGAAGAAGGATTCATGAACAAATATTTCTTTTGAATGATGATATCCCTTTCCTTATTAAGGCTTTGCTATTGATTCTTTAGATTTGAGTTGTAACATTGGCTTCCTTTTCTTGTTTATTTTTTCTCTCTTCTATTTTTGTTTTGTCTTTGTTATAGAGGATATTCTGTCCTCTTGTCTTGTGATTCTTCTTATTTCTTGTGTGTCTTATCTTTATATCAAAACACATTTGATGAAGGGAGCGTCCTTCCTTTTAACAGAAGGGCTTCTTTCCCTCTACCGAGATTCCAAATTTCTTCACTCCGGCCACTCATTTACTCATCCATAAACTTAGCCCTGCTACTGCTTTGAACAAATAAGCATTCACCTAAAAAACGGATTTGATGGTGGATCACTTACTCCATTCTTCTTGGGCTCATTAGGTCTAAGACAATTCTTCATTTATGTTTGGTGACTTCTATGTGTATAGTGAGTTTTAGGTCTGGAGCAGGGTGAAGGTTTGTACAGGGAAGAGGATAGTGTGAAGAATGCTCCCTGTAGGGAATGATGACCCCTTGGGGGTCACAGTGGATAGCTTTTTGGGAAAAAAAAGTTTGTATTTTTGATTTTCCTTTAAGTCCAACACTGCCGAAGATGTTCCAGATTTTCTAGACTTCCCTTTTGTACAGGGCCTGTGCTTGGGCACCATCTTGGTGCCTTTTTGTGCGTAAAGTTCTCAAGGGAAGGATATAATGGTTGATGTTCAGTAGGCCTGGAAAAGTGAAAGAGATATGTCTGCAAGAGGAGATAAACTGCTAGTTTCTCCTCACACGCATTCTCATTCTTCATTGAAATAAGCATCTTGCTCAAGACTTCCATTTCATAATTAAAAATAGAAGGTAGGGAATTGCCTTGTTTCTAGGCCCTTGATTTCAGACTCGCATTGATTTATGTCCTTAATCACTCCCTACCAACTCATTGAAGATATACAAGAGCATTCTCAAAACATGTCCACTAGCTTTATCCATGTCAAGTTTGGGAATGACTGAATCTATATATACATACATGTACACACACAAAATGGATGCCCCAAGGCAGTGCCAAAGAATAAAAAGGCTAATAGATCCCCTCAACCTCTCTATCCATGTAAAGTTTGCAATCCTCAGTTATATTTCATGCCAAGGTTCAACCACTCTATCGATGACCTTTTGCACTCCATTTTCCAAGGTAATGGACATTTAACTCGTAGGTGTTGCATAACATGCTATTGGCCTGAAAGTTTTGTATGTATGGCCATTGCCCTAGCGATAGAAAAAGGTAGTATTTGATGCTTTAAGAGACTGAATTATTATTGCCTTTGACCATCTCCTTGTTTATCAGGAAGAGAGTCATGGAGACATGGTTCTCTTCAATCTCAAATGATTATGCAGATGAGCTTCTGATAAAATGTGATTATGTATGTAAGCCCTTGGTGAAAGAATCCTTCGTTCTTCTCTCTGAATCAATTAAAAGGCTTTGGATATTTTCCTCAACATAATTAGAACATTAATAATGATATCTGCAAACTCCTTTTAAGGACCGTTTCTTTGCCCTCTTCTCTGTTGTAAATAGCAGAGGTTCCTATCAGAAGTTTCTTTTTCAAACCTTATTAATATTTTCATAGTTCTTCCTTTTAGTCTTCTACTCTACTTTTAAAGCCACTTAGTTAGTCATAGTCTTATTGTGACAATAGCTTGATTCTTACTCTAATAGCCATCTGGAGGATGACTAGGTGATTTCCTGATGTTGTCTTCCTGTAATACTAAGAATAATTTTCTTACTATTAGGCGCTAGTTCTGTGTCGGCCATACATCTGTTACTCTTTTGGTTTTTAGCAATTGCTTTTGAAGTGCCATGTGACAATCACTTTGCTAAACCTCAGAATTGCACACCATTAGATCCAAGAGAACTGAGTTACTTGATATTTGAAATAAATGTGGGATGGGCTGAAAACCATAGTGGGACAGAGTTGCTTCCCTATTCCTTCTTTTCAGCAGTATATTATTTAAACATCTTAAGTTTTGTTCTTTTTCCACAAATATGTATTCATAAATCCATATAGGATATTATAAGAAAGGCCGTACCCAGTGCCAAAACTCCCACATTGTGGGCTCTGGGGAAGGGAATATCTAATATAGGATATTATAAATTGCTAATAAATATGTTTCTGTTTTTGTTTAGACGAACTTTTGGTGTAAGAAAGCTGTGGGAATCTAAAGATGATAGGAAGTGGGGCCATGACAAATTTGAGGAGATGAAGATGCAGGAAAAGCATTATGAAGAGGTGAGCAGTTGTGTAGTCTTATCTGCATTGTGCTTATTACTTTTTGAGCTTTTCTTCTTTATTTTTGACATTTGAAATGATGTGTTTATGTTTTTGGATAACATACTTGGTATGAAGCAACACTTTGTGATTTATGCAATACTGTTATTTTTTGTTGAGTATCTTTCCATCCACATCTATATATATATACACATAAAATGCAGGGTAGGAGGAACTCAAAGGGACATTACAGGGGTCGAGGTAAAAATCGGGGCGCTGACCGTGGATATGGCAGAGGAGGGTCTAGATCTAAAACATACAATAATGCTAGCAATCAAAACCATGTTCCTAAAAGTGCGAGAGGAAGAGGGCCTCGAAGGTATGAGCCTCCTAAGAGTTACAATGAGACACCTCATCAAACTAAACAGTAAGTATATTGTTACATTTGTTTTTGATGCTTTCCTTGTGGTTTTGCTTATAATCCTTGCTCTAAATTTACTTAATTCCTCAGATCTGGGAAATCTCTTGAGAAAACTTCAAATGCTAGTTCTGGAAGAGTATTTGCACCAACAGCCAATGTAGAAGCAGATCCAACTCCAGCTAAAAAGCAAGTTTTTGCTTCTAGCTTAAGTTCAGCATCACCTCCATTCTATCCATCAGGCTCTTCCAACAAGGATAGGAATCAGAAAAGGGACCTGCAAGCTGGAAGCACCAATAGGAATCTTAGATCTTCTGTTCTTGATGAAAGCTATTCCATTCCACAATCTAATGCAATTTTGAGGGGGAAGAATATAGTTGATTCTATTGGCATTGAGAAGCTTAATGTTGATGACTCTATGGCCCCCCTTTCTGGAAAACCATTGACCAATCTTCAAATGCAGTCTTCATCACCATCATTGACCAATGCGGCACAACCTCCTCAACCCCGGGCTCAGGGAAGGGGTATGGCTCTTGTTGGACGGATGACATTTCAACCGTCACCAGCACATAACCAAGCAAATAAAGTTTCTACATCAGCACAGCTCCATCCTGTTCAGCAGACTCCTGTTTCTGGCCGATTTCAACCTTTGCAAGCTGCTGCCCGACAGCCAAGTCAACGTCCTAATAGTGGATCTCAAGCTTCCTCTCCACCTAAAGTTGCTTTGTCAATTAATTCACACGAAGCAGAAACAGAGTCTTCTCCTGAATCAAGTAAATCCAAGACTGCATTGGTTGGAAAAGGAAAAGGCAGTATTCAAGGAAGTGGAAGGGGCTCCTTTTTGTATGGTGGGACCCAGGTTGGAGCCACAGGAAATATGGCTGTCAATCATGGTGATCAGAACTTTCCGGCTTTCTTGCCAGGTATCATTAGACCTCCACCCAATACCCCCCCCCCCAAAGGAAAAAGGGGAAAACACACACAAAACAAAACACAAAAAATGAAAGAGACGATTGATTTATTTGACATATGTTGTGGTAATTGGTTAGGAATGTGTGGTTTTCTGTTTTTTGTTTTGTCTCTCATTTCTTCTGTCTAAATTGTTTTCAATCTTACGCATGCATGGCTTTGACATACACTTCTTGTTATTCTATTGAGCTTTAATGTTAATCTGCCATGTATTCAATTTTGATCTTCTATTTTTTGTGCAGTGATGCAATTTGGGGGCCAGCATCCTGGAGGTATTGGAGTTCCTGCTGTTGGCATGGCATTCCCTGGATATGTTGCTCAACCACAACTTGGCTTGGGGAATTCGGAAATGACTTGGTAGAGACCTTTCCTTGTTTTCTATTCTACTTGCTATAATGGGAATGCTTTGGGAGGAAAAGAAAGATACGAGATCTCCTGCCCTTTGCTTCTTATCTGTGCACTTCTGTCTGATTTGCTAGCTAAAAGATCGTGTTCTCAACCTCAGTGATTAGAATCTCTCCCATGTGTTACAATAGGTGGAATGATTTTGTTGAGTTTTGCCTAGTGTGATGACCTTCTTTAGGCATCTCCATGCAAGATACATGACTAAAAAAGGAGTAGCTTAGCACTCGAGGGTATGATAGAGTTTGTGAGAAGTTATATTTACATGGTCTAACCTACACGTGGAAATGTTGTTTCTGCTGTTTGAAACCACTATGATTTTAAAAAAGACCAGAAAACTTGGTAACCCCCTCTCCTCTTTTAAGGTTGAATTGCATTTGTAATGTTGATGTCGATGGACATATGAACTTGCAGTCCTGATTAAGGCCAAGTGGAAGTGCATGTGCATTAGTGGTTTAGGTTCACATCCAGCAATTTGTGTTGAAAGTTCGGTTCTAAGTTCTCTGCCCTTGATCTTTATAAATGAGATTTTGTGCCTTCATGCATCAATGAATTGAGCAACATCTAAACTGCATGCACTAAGGGGCAATTGGTGTCTAACTTGATAAACCTTGCAAAATAGCATAAAAGCTCTGAAACATGGGACGTTCTGGCTCTATGAATTTTTCTTTTTTTTCTCCTTTATAATGTAGCTTATAAGTAAGAAAAAGGCTGATTGGTTAGGTTAGGAGTTGTTCCATGTGGTGACAAAATGATATGATTGTTAGTGCAGGATCTAGTCACAGGATACCCTTGCTAGAGTTCTCTCTCTCTCTCTCTCTGACCCTATGATTGCGGTCTGGAAACCTGTTCCCTAAAAAGCTTCCTGCAACAGTTCTTTTAGGAGAGCCAGACTTGTTTCTTATTCATGGTACCCCCTTTAAATTAGAGAAAATAGAGTTTATAATAAAATAGATTTCCTACTAATATAAACTTCTAAAAAGAATAGGTTTCCTACTAAAAGAAACTCCTAAAATTAATAATTCCAAAATAAGAAAGCTACTATTTTAAAGAGATAATTATCAACTCTTAAATATTTTCCTAGAATTTTTTTTTTCCCTATGAATGCATTGTGTATATCATTACTCTCCTCCGGGACAAAGAGCTTGTTCTCAAGCTTGAATTTAGGATAAGTCTTCTCAAAATCATCAAGAAACTCCCAAGAATCCTCCTCCCTCATCCTCTTCTTCAGACCTTGCCAATTCTACTCAAAACAACTTGCATCTATGTTCCTGGGAGAACGCTTCATCACAATTGAAGGATCGCCCTTCGTTCCGCCATTCCTACCTTAACTTCTTAATAAAAGGCGTGTTTGTGCTCCTCGGACTCTGCCAATTCTATCCAAAACAACTTCTTGCATCTATGTTCCAGAGAGAATGCTTCATCACAATTGAAGGATTGCCCTCCGTTCCTCCATTCTACTTTAGTTAACTTCTTAATAAAAGGCGTGTTTGTGCTCCCGGTACTGGATGCTGCCCCAAAATTTCCCTTTCCTACAGTTGTCCCTCCGGTGGTTGTTTTTGGACTGCCCCAAGCAGGAGCTGCCCTATGGTTCCCCCTAAAACAACCTGGCGGCTCCTCTGTTTCTGGCCAAATTCATAGCAGCTCTCAAGCTGTTGGGTTGCTGCAATTCTACCTCCAGCCGCAGCCCATCCATGAGTCCACACTGTTTTGTGGTGAGTTCTGAACTGCGAGCCAGCAAGGACTAAAACTCCCTTTGATACATCGTCGCTGTTTGTTTTAAGTTAGCCAACTCACCAAGGGGTTGAGGCTCAAGGGAGGGCCGAATCTTAAGTGGCACTGCTCAGTAAATGTCTCAGAGTTCATGCTCACCCCTTCTTGCTTCACCTTAAAAGACCACAACTGTGCTTCTCCATTAAGATGGAATGTTGCCGGCTCCACCTTCTCCCTTTCAAGAATTGCTCACACCTATAGATCCAAATCAAGGGATCCTCAGTACCATCATATGACAGGAATTCTAGTTTAGAAAACCTGGGGATGGGAGTTCCTCCTTCCTGCCGGGTTCTTTGTTCCTCCCCTTGGTCTGTAAGGGTGTTGTTGCTGCTCCCCACCTCATTGTTCTTGCTGCGCCCCTACATCCCTTGCAGAATCCCTTCCAACTGCAAGTTCATCACTGTCTGCTGTTGCTGAAGCAACTTCTCACAGGACTGCAGGCGTTCCTCCACCATAGACAGTGGCTGCTTGAGATCCCTCATGAAACCCTCCATCCGGCTAAAGGCTATTTTGCAGAGTTTTTCATGGCGGCAGGCTCTGATACCAAGTTGATATGAGCCCTTGTGTTTAATCTAGTCATGGGATACTCTGCAGGAAAATCCTTTCTTCCCTTGCTAGATGATCTCTCTCTCTCTCTCTCTCTCTTAGACTCTATGATTGCAGTCTGGAAACTTGTTTCCTAACATGCTTTCTACCACAATTCTTTTAGGAGAATTAAACTTGTTTTTTATTCATCGTACCCTTTTCAAGTAAGGGAAGATAGAGTTTGCAATAGAAAAGGTTTCCTGTTAAAACAAACTCCTAAAAGAATTGATTTCCTACTAAAACAAACTCTTAAAATTAATAATTTCAAAAATCAGAAAAATACTATTATAAAAAGATAATTATCAACTCCTAAATATTCTCCTATAATATTTCTTTTTTACGAATGCATCGTGCATATCACAAAACCTTTGCAGTTTGAAAGAATTTATCAGATTTGAAAAATACTTTCTTAGAAAAGGCCATTCAATTTGCACTGGGGATGACAATTTGTACCCAGCCCGGTGGATACCCGCCCCTACCCTACCTGGTGGAGGTGGGTAAGGGGCAGGTATAGGGTGGGTGAGGGTTTGAAATTTTCAAACCCGTAGAGGGTCGGGTAAGGCGTGGGTATGAGTTTTGTACCCACTGTATACCCTACCCAACCCTTCATACAGACACACACATACATCTCCTCTTAGTTCTAGCACTACTTTGAAATCAAGTAATATGAATATAGTTATCTTCATTTTGATGTAATTAAAATTGATTTTGAAATTTTGTTATTTGTATTTTGATTAGGCGATGTTATTAAATTGGAATATTAATAAAAGTAAAGATTAAGTAAATCTGAGTAAAAAACAAGTCGACTTGCGAATGTAACAAATCGATTTGTGAAAGTAACAAGTCGACTTGTGTGTGGATAAACCCGTGGGTAGGGGTGGGTAGGGGCGGATGGAGGGTAGGGTATAAAACATCTTACCCATCGCGGGTGGAGGGTCGGGGGTGGGTATGGAGTTTTAAGGTAAAGGGGAGGGTAGGGTTTGACAGAAACCCACTCCTACGGGCCCCATTGCCATCCCTAGTTTGCACAGGTTTTGTTCTTGTTTGAAGTGTGGTTCTTATCTACTGCTTGTGGAGAATCTTACCTTGAATGAAGAAGAAAAGTCTCAGAACTTGTGGATCCTTTTTGAACTGAAATTTAGTTTTGAGAATGTTAATCTGAGAAATATGGCTTAATACCTGGTTTTGGTTAGAGAATTGGTTACATGCATGGATTATGCATTATATACCATCTTGAAAGAAATGTTTAATATCATCTTCTATATGTGCAGGTTACCAGTTCTTGCCAGTGCTGCAGGTGCGTTAGGGGCTACATATTGCCCACCATATATTGCTGTTGATGGTTCTTATCATCCTCGCCCCTTGGGACAGGCATCGTCTTCGAGTTCTTCCAGGTCAGTAGCGAGTGTAAACTAGTTGCTAGTTGCCCCATTATTGGATACTGTAGTCTGACATGGTCTATTCTCTATTTACTATGTTGAAAATGTTTTTACTCATTCTCTGTTAAGCATGTTTTGCCTGTCAAGTTTTATAGTTGAGTGAGAGTCTTAGTCATCTTCCCTTACTCATTTTTTCAGCAAGCTATAACACAAAACCATATTTGTTTTGCTCCTGGAATTTCAATCCCTCTTCTTGCCATTTTTTTTATTATGTATATAGCATTAGACACTAGCTGATCAGATGAAGCTCATTCCTCTAGAAATTCTCAAGATGGACCTCTCCATAAATTTGACAAGCATAGACAACATGTGCTTGAACTACTTGCTTGTGCTGTACTTAAATGCTAACTTTCCTAGCTTTAAACAGAATCACATTTGTTTCCAAGCTTTTCTGAGCGGCAAGCAATTCATAATTCTTTCCTTCTCTTTTCTCAAATATGCAGCAAGGATAATAATGCAAACAGATCCAGTAATGACTGGAAACCTTCACAGAGACCTGGTAAGGATCCTTGGTTATTTTTGTGGCTTCTGCATTGTATTTGGCCAATGAAATTTGACATTGCCTTATCCCTTTATTGGCCGTTATGCTAAATCAAAGTAATTTGTTATCTCCACAGAGGTTGTGACTGATGAATTTGGGCAACGACAAAATAAGCCCCGCAGGCAAGTTAAAGTTATTGAGACTCTTTATATTCATAAATATCCAATTTATAAATTACCGAAGACCCTGCCCTTGTTCTACTCATGTTTCTCCTGTTTTTCACTTTATAAATATTTTGACTTGTTTTCTCCTATCTGCTGTCCGTTTGCAGATATTCTGAGATGAACTTTGGACAATAATTTCGTAGATAAGATTGAGCTAGATGAATAAAGAGATAAAGGTGACTTTTGCTTGATCAGATTTTTGCAGTGGTTTTCAGTTATGAACTCTGAATTATACTGTTTTGATGCTGCAGGCCTTCTTTCAAGGCCCTCTTTCAAGGCCCTCTGTGTTTTCTAGTTTTTGTTCTGGAGCACTTTGGGGAACAATATCATCCATGATACTGTAGGTAATTTGCCCTTCCATCTGTCTTGTTATCCTGATTCATTTCCCATGTTATATATTCAGTTATTAAGAAAACTAAAGATCATGATCTCTCTAAATGTCTTGACATGTAAAGGAATCTAGAGTGCAGCATCCTGTTACCGTTATTAACGCCAACTGTTTGTTGACACCTTTCAAGTTTCACTAGTCATTACACTGAGTTGCATGGGAGTACATTAAGAACTTTTCACTGTAAAGACTTTCGAAAATTAATCTGACTGGCATGAAATTTTTAGTTGCTTTTGAACCATTGTTATGTAAAGTATAAACAATTTTGTTGAAAAAAAAAAGAATAGATTTTCAAATACAAATATTATGTAGATAAAATTCCTCGTCTTTCAGGGTGGGTATATGTTGCTTCTTTTCTGCTAATAAATTAATAATAATCCTACTATGCACATTATTTCTCAAGACAATGCTACGGTAGGTAGTCAAACAATATTAGGGAACCAATATATTTATGAATAGGCTTGATGAAAAAGAAATTTATCCACCTTTGGATGCAATCTCATAAAACAAATGCTGTAAAGGAAATTGTGTAGATCTACAAGAGAAAATAAACCAACAATTTCTTTTGGGTTATTAAGCTTTTATAATTCAATAGGAGGCCTGTGCTTACAGCCATACAATGGATATCACCCTCTCTCGTACCACTACTAAATTAACTGGAGTCACTATTAAGATTTGAACCTGTACCCTTCAATGAAGCTGTTGGGTGTACGAACCGCTAGGCTATACCTGCATGTGCTTCTTTTTTCAAGTCTGTAGCTAGATTTTCAATTATGTGCATGTATGTGCAGATTGGCAAGCACTATAGGGGGAAGCAACATTAGCAAAACCAACATCCAACTCCTGACTTATAATGTGAGCCTCTGCTACAACATCAACATAATTGAGATTGAATTAGTATTCTACTCCTGAGAGCTCCATTTGTGAAGAGTCTTTCCTTCGATGCAGAGGAAAAAAATTATTCGTTTATAAGACATTAGCAAAACAGCCAAAAAAAGAATGTAAAATGTAATTCTTGAGCTTTTTTTTTTATTGTTAATTATTTATAACACCTCAACCAACAGACATCCTTAAAACTGCAATTTTAAGACAACTTGTGAAATAATACATTGCATAATCTTTGCTGTTATTTCAGAGCATTTAGCAATATTGTGGGAGGGGAGGAAGCAAATCTAGCATTTTGAATTTGATGGAACCACTAATATCAGTTCCATATGTACTATTTATTGCTAAATTCATGCAGGCTTTCAGAACAAATAAATTATTGACCCCATCTAGATAAATTAGAGATAGCACTAATAATATTTTCAGCATTCATATAAATCATAAATAAG
Organism: Dillenia turbinata; assembly: GCA_037126225.1. Classification (NCBI taxonomy): domain Eukaryota; kingdom Viridiplantae; phylum Streptophyta; class Magnoliopsida; order Dilleniales; family Dilleniaceae; genus Dillenia; species Dillenia turbinata. Next base: position 16,026,582 of record JBAMMX010000028.1, read on the forward strand.
TTTTATACCATTAATTAGTTGACATGCATTGCTAAAATACACCATTCCATGAGAATGTCACACGTTGCAAAATTTATAACACGTTTCAATTATCTTGCCGAACTTAGTAGGGAGAAGTTATTTATTGGAGGGGATCTAAATGGAGATGTAGGAGAGAATAATGAGGGCTTTGAAGCGGTACATGGGAACTTTGGCTTTAGTAATAGGAATGAAGCGGGAGATATCATTTTAGAGTTTGCCACAGTATTCAATCTGGTACTCATAAACACTTTTTTCAAGAAAAGAGAGTCGGACATAGTTACATATAGAAATGGGTCGAATGCTAGTCAAAGAGATTTTTCTCACCAGGAGGAATGATAGAATGACCTGTAAGGATTGTAAAGTTATACCAGGATAGAGTGTAACAACTCAACATGGGCTTTTGGTAGTAGACGTGCGTGTGCCTTAAAGGCAAAAGGAATTTCACTCATTGGTGAAACCAAGAATTAAGTGGTTGAAATTGAAAGAAGCAAATGTGATGACTTTTAGAGACATTAATTCAAGCAGTAATCTAGTCTACTAATGATGATTCGGAAATCATGTAGTTAAAAATGTTTAATAATATTAAGAATATAGGTAAGGATGTTCTCGGTGTATCTAGAAGACGGGTTTCAATAGGCAAGGACTCATAGTGGTGGAATAAGAAATCTAAACTGTTATACGAACTAAACGTGAGTGTTATATAAATCTTAAAAGTAAGAGAAATAGTGATGCATCTGAAAAATACAAAACTGCAAAGAAAGGTGAAGAAGATCATTCACGAATCAAAAAATAAGATGTATAATGAATTATACAAAAGGCTAGAAACTAAGGATGGAGAAAAAGAGATTTATAGAATTGTCAAGTTAAGGGAGAGGAAAGAAAAAGATCTAAATGGTATTCTGTATATTAAGAGTGAGACCAATAGTATACTTGTAAGGAATGAGAATATAAAAAAATGTTAGAGAGATTATTTTGATAATCACTTCAATGCGGAGGGTACAAGAGACAATACCATGATATCTATAGAAGAAATCAACAGAAACTTTAAACGTAAAATTTGTTCTCATGAAGTAAAAGAAATCTTTAAAAGAATGAAAGTTGATAAAACCATAGGATTTGATGATATTCCTATCAAGGTGTGGAAATGTTTAGGTGAAGGAATAACAATATTAATAAATCTTTTTAACAAAATATGGCAAACCAAGAAAATGTCCCAAATGGAGGGAGAACACTTGTACCACTATATAAGAATAAATAAGACATACAAGATTGCTCAAATTATAGGGGTATTAAACTTATGAGTTATATTATGAAGTTGTGGGAGAAAATGATTGAATATAGATTGCAATTAGAGATAAGTGTGATTCAGAATCAATTCGGATTTATGTTAGGTTGGTCTACTACCGAAGTAATTCACCTATTGAGACATTTGATGGAGATATTTAGAACACAAAAGAGAGATTTACATGTGAGTCATTGATTTGGAAAAAGCATATGATAGGGTTTCTAGAGATATTGTGGTGAACGCAGATAAAGAATGGAATTTTCGTAAGATACATTAATCTCATCAAATATATGTATGAGAGAGCTGTTACCATTGTAAAAGCTTGCGGGGGTATAAGTGAGTTTTTTGATTAATTTTGGACTTCACCGAGAATTAGCATTGAGTCCCATCCTTTTTGCAATAGTAATAGATGAAATCACAAGGAGTATACAAAATGAAATATCATGGTATATGTTCTTTGCAGATGATATAGTGTTGGTCGATAAAACTAGAGAGGATATTAGTGCGAAATTAGAGTTATGGAAAAAGACATTAGAATCCAGAATATTTAGATTGAGTCGGTCAAAAACTGAATATATGAACTGTATGTTTAGTGACAAGTATTAGAATGATAAAGAAACGATTAAGTTAGAAGGGTAGGATATATCGAAAAGTGAACGTTTTAAATATTTAGGGTCCGTCATTCAAAACGATGCCAACATAGCGGGTTTGATGAAGTGGAGAAGGGTATCTGGAGTCCATTGCGATCACATGATGCCATTGGATTTGAAAGGGAAGTTTTATAGAATGTTAGTAAGACCTGTACTATTGTATGATACCGATTGTTGAGTCATTAAATAACAACAAATATAGAGAATGACTGTCATTGAGATGAGAAGGTTAAGATGAATATGTGGTAAAACTAGGAAAGATAGAATCAGAAACGAAGAGATACGTATTAAATTGAGAGTGAGATCAATTGTGGATAAGATACAAAAGTATCGTTTGAGGTGATTTGGACATATACAATGAAAACTCAAAAACACTAGTCAGGAAGATCGAAAGTTTAAATATAGGAGATTTAATTAAACGACGAGATGGATAGTTAAAAACATGGATGTAATATATTCGCAAAGATATGACAATTAAGGGGTTAACTGACAAGATAATTTCGGACAGGAATGAGTGGCGTAGGGGAATTAGAGCAAATTAAATCATCACTTCTCGTATTTTAAGTTTAGTTGGATGGTGTGTGTTTGTGTTTTTTCTTTTATTATTATTATTTTTTTGAATTATCTTGTATTTGTCTCTCATAGCCAACTCCAAATTTTGAAATTAAGGTGGTGGTGGTGGTGTTGTATGTTTCAATTATCTATCTATTGTTATTGATTTCAAGTACCTTAGGGTTCAAACAGTTAAAGTTTTGATTTTATTATGATTTTCTGTTTTGGCAGTTCTGGGTAGTTTTTTGATGCACCTTCAAGCACTAGTGTCTTAGTTTATTTTATAGATGTGTGGTTATAAATATGAATGTCAATAGCTGCTAGACATGTAATTGTCAGATTGAATAGAAAATAAAATGGCTGCCTGCGTATCAGGTGAATTGTGTGTACTCATGGTTCACATCTTGAGGGCAGAATCTTGAGAGTCCCTCAAGCGGCTGATCTTTGAACAAACTACAAATTTCCTGTAGAATAGTTAAATCGCTTTTTATGAGTTGTAATTTTAAGATTGCAGTCTCCAATGTTTTAGCACTGCAATTACTTGTAGCTCACAGTCAGTCACTACTCTTACAATCTTAATGTATTTATATGCAAGGCCAGATTCATACGTTGCAATTTTCTTAAACGACCCATGTTTGAAACAAATATCCCTGAAGAAGTATGATTCTGTGAGAGTAAATTGGTATTTTGATTTAAAAAAGATAACTTCCCATGGCTTTTATTTTGCAATTTCTTATAAACTTCCAGACTAGATTTCAGCAATTTTTTTCTTTTCCTTTCAATGATCTATTAAAAGAAGAGTTTGTTACTGTGCTTATGCATTTGCCTTCCTGACATTGATTGCAACCTGTTAAGCCAAATGCTTGGTAATGGATCTTTCCTATTATTGTCTTATTATTTTTTTTTCCTTGTACATAGCTCTGGTGGATTTTGCCAATGATTGTAATGATGCAGTGTAGTTTAAAGTTACACTCTCCGAAGCTATCAGTGTATATGGTGTAAGCAATTCTGCTTGCTCTGTCACTGTTTATGGATCATGTAATTTCAACATTAATGGGTTTCACGTTGGGGTTTGTTAGCCACTTGTTAATGACCTAATCTTGTCTGCCGTGATGAACTTCTGTTGCTTGTTTGTTCGATTGACATGGTTATAGAGTTATTGCTTGCAAAACATTTGAGATTGCTTTTCTTACCGTACCTCTATATGGTTCTGTGTTGGTTGCAGTTATATTATGACCAGAACACCTGCTCATTCTGCGATCGGCTAGAGGAGAAAAACATTGCAGTTTGACAGGTGGCAGTTCCTTGTTTAAATGTGTGGTAGGAATCGACACTCGAGAATTTTATTATTATGTCCAAAAAAAGTTTAAGAAATGATGACATATCCTTGATGTTGTTGGCTTTTAGGTTTTCCTGTTGCTTGAGTTGTTCTTATTGGAGCTTGAGAAATGTAGCCCGGCTTCCTACTAAAAAAAAGAAAGATTGGAAGAAGAAGAAAAAGAAGAATTGTGGTGCAGCAGCTGTTAGCAAAACTAAGTTATTTTTTCTCACTACTAGTTTGGTGTTCCATCTGGTTTTTTTAATTATATTGATGACCTTACTTAAGCTTATGTGGTTGATAACTTAATTTGGGTCTTGAGGATACCCTTTTCTTTTTCTTTCTCTGTATTGGGATTTCTTGGTGAACCACCTTATGAAAAAGTGCTATATTTGAAGGACTTGCTTGTCAAAATCCTTCTTGATGTTATTATTTACAGGGGTTGATCGAGTGAAATAAAAGATTGTTCTTTAAAACACAGTCTCTCTCTCTCTCTCTCTCTCTTGTGCTATGTTAATCGGTATTTAGAGCTCTCTCTCTCTCTCTCTCTCTCTCGTGCTATGTTAATCGGTATTTAGAGTTATGATCTGACTAATTTAGGTGGAGCATTTGTTGGGTCCATTTTAGAATGTAGTTCTCATTTTTTTTTTTTTTAAATTCAATTTTGGTGTTCTTAGTCATGAAATATTTTGTTTGAGCTTATTAGAACAATTTTCTAAATATTTTAGGAAAAAGTAATTATCTGAGAATGCCCTTAAATGAAAATCATTATTTATTTATTATTTTTTTTCAGTCCCGAACTTGGTCTATTATCTGATTTTTGAAACTTTGTTTTGATTATTCCGGATCGAGTCATTGAAGTTTCTCGAGGGGGTAGAGTTCTTTTTAACATATTTGTTTTATCCAAAATTCGAATTCGAGATCTATTAGATGAGATTTTGTAATTTACTTATTAGATCAATATTTATTGGGTTTAAACGAAATGAATGAAAAATCATTATTGCCAAACAAAACGTAAGCTAAAAGACTTTTCAATTAATTAAATACATAAATTCAAGTGTTATTTTTTTTAATACATTAAAATATTTGTGAAAAAAAATGGTGACGTGAATTATATAGTTTGCTATATGGTGTTGTTGGTGTGTCATTGTCACAGATGCTGACGGGACTTCTACCCCAGTAGATTCAGTCATATACATCATATTCCTGTGACACTAAGCCATCCCACGATTCACAATCATTGATTACATGAACTGGGTCCCACCACATGGCCGGAAAATGCTGAAGATGTAAGGTATGATGATAGGTTGCTCCGTAGTAGATCATTTTGCGGCGAAAACCCACACCTTGTCACACGAGTCAAGACGCAGGCACGTGCTGGTAGTTTTTTTTTACCTCCGCTTCCCCCCCCCCCACGCCCTCCAAATTCAGACAAACTATACTTGGGGTAGTCCCTCTCCTCTCCTCTCCTCTCCTCTCCGACACTTTGATTAGATTTCTGCTTTCAGTTTCCGTTGAAATCTCTCTCTCTCTCTCTCTCTCTCTCCCTCTCCTCTTTTGGTAAGCAGTAATTAATTTCACTAAACTGCAAACCACCTGCTCCTTTCTCTCTCTCTCTCTGCTTTGCTACTTCAAGTGACTGTAAGCTAAGAGTCTCTCTCTCTCTAAACTAGTTAGTATTGATTGATGCAGCATTTCAAAATTTTTTCTCAGATCCCCATTGACGGGCCTTCAAGTCTCGTACTTCACTCAAGATCCAATCTAAGCAATTCTTCATGTGCAATTTTCCCAACATCTGGTAATTTTTTAGGTTTTTCTTTCCAAATTTTTTCCTCTTTCTTGAATGTGAGCTCTTTTTTCTTGTTTTTTCTTGGTTAATATCTTTCTTGATCTTCTTAAATCTCTCTCTCTCTCTCCCTCCCCCAGATTCTTTTTTGTTTATTTTTAGTATCTGCTTACTATTTTTGTCAATTTCTCGTTTTAGTTTTATTTTCTTGTTTTGGTAATGGAATATTTAGCACAAGTGTAATGATGCTCTTTCACTGTTGTGTAGTTGAAGAATCCAATCTCACAAGTTAGTAGTCCAGTATACAAAAGATTTGATTCAACTCTTGTTGAATTTTTCGTGTCAAATTTTGGAGGGTTTTGGAGAATGTAGTGTTGTGTAGAAGCTAGAAAATATAGGGAGTAATGGAAGAAGGAAATGATTTGAATGGGAATTTGGTGAGGCAGTCACTTTTAAGGCCTTTGAAGTCGTCCTTGTCTGGAAAATCCAGTCCTAGGAACTCTCCTTCAATTCGGAGATTGCATTCAAGTAGGACACCTAGACGGGAAGGTAGAATTAGCAGCGCTAGTAGCCAATGGTTTCGAAGTAATAGGTTGTTGTTTTGGTTGCTTCTGATTACTCTGTGGGCATATCTAGCCTTTTATGTTCAGTCGAAATGGGCTCATGGTGAGAGAAAGGAAGGGTATTTTGGGCTTAGGAGTGGACCCGATTTGAGGGTTCCTGAATCGGATGAGAACCAGGAATCAGCGGCAAATCAGAATGGGTTAAAATTTAAGATTGGTAGTAGTGGTGGAAATGAGGTTGGTGGGAATAAGGTTCCGAGAATTGATGTTAGTTTGGCAAAAAATAAAGATTCAGATTCCTCCCAAAGGAGTAGTTCTACTAGGAGGAAGGGGAAGAGACCAACACGCAGTTTGCGAAGTAAGGTGCGTGGTAAACAGAAAGCAGTGCGGGTTACTAAAAATGATGAGGAGGGTCAGGTGCAGGACATTCCGAGAAGAAATACTTCGTTTGGGTTGCTTCTTGGTCCATTTGGCCAAACTGAAGATAAAATTTTGGAATGGAGTATCGAGAAGAGATCTGGAACTTGTGAGAGGAAGGGGGAATTTGCACGCCTTGTTTGGTCTAGAAGATTTGTTTTGATATTCCATGAGCTCTCAATGACTGGTGCCCCACTTGCAATGATGGAGTTGGCTTCGGAGCTTATGAGCTGCGGTGCTGCTGTTTCAGCTGTAGTTCTGAGCAAGAGGGGCGGTTTAATGCCAGAGCTAGCAAGGAGAAGAATCAAAGTGCTCGAGGACAAAGCAGAATTCAGCATCAAAACTGCCATGAAGGCCGATCTTATAATCGCCGGATCAGCTGTCTGTGCTTCATGGATTGGTAAGAAGTTTTGCCTGAGAAATATATTTGATTTTTGTGAGAATGCTAATACAAATGTTTTTCACCATTTGGATTTTACTAGTGCGTTGTTCATAAATTTACTTCAGAAAATTTTGATTTAAGATCTTGTTTAGTTGCCTCTGTTAGTTTCGGGCTTTTACTTAATGGAGTAATTGAATATGAATGCAGGATGATGCTGTTCTATTTTGAAACGCCAGGCCAATCCTTGTCTTTCCCCTCTGCAGTAGTTAACCTAATTTTGACAATTGGACATTAAATAGGACCTTCATAGTCTCAAACAGTGCTTGAATAATATGCTAGTCATTTAACCTTGTTATCAATCACTAAAAAATTTTTTGGGAGCTAGTGGCCATTGTCAAGGTTGATGGATATTTTGATGGTTCAGATGTTCAAGATGTTAATAGACATGCTAGCTATGGTGTCATTGCTTAGGAAACTGTCACTTGTTACTTCTTTCTACTTCATTCTAGTGAATCTTGTATGCATATTGAGAGGACTATAACGTATGATATTTCTCAGAATGGGCTTTTAATTACCTCTGGCTACCCTTTGATATAGATCCCAATAATTTGATACAACCATTTCAAAAAGAAAAATAGAAAAAAAAAATTGCAATTCAACTCTATCATTTAAGTGGATACTTCTGAATCTTTTCCTTCAAAGAATATTTTCCAAGAGGTCTTTACTTTGTGCTGGGTACTTTCTCCTTAAAATTTAGATTACGCTACATGATGTCCATAATCCCATAATCGCAATCTATAAAATTTCAATCTGCTTTCGTTACACTGCCAACTGTCCTTTGTAAATAATATCGTTCTTCTTCATATAATTAAATCCATGATATTAGCGGCGTCTTTAGGTTACTTTTAGTAAGTAAGTTGCTTTTGGATATTATTTATGTACTCAACTGTATAGCTTATGGTGAGTCTACAAACCAAAGATGGATGTTGCTTCTTTTTGGCTAAGGTCTTGCAAAATTCTACACTGGCCCTGGTTAGTCTGGTGTTTTTACACATCAATTATGCGTTACAGAACTGATAGATGTCTGGGTTTTGTCATAATAGTCTCATTTGACATTCCAAATAATCTGCTTTTGTTGCAAAGGCTTTTTATTCTTTTGCTTTCATCTCTGCACAAACTGAAATTGTAAAAATTAAAACCTTGATTTCAGAACAATACATGGAACATTTTAGGCCTGGTTCAAGTCAGATAGCTTGGTGGATTATGGAGAACCGAAGAGAATACTTTAATCGGTCAAAGCCTGTCCTCGGAGATGTGAAGAAGCTGATTTTCATTTCTGAATCACAGTCGAAACAATGGCTTGCCTGGTGTGAAGAAGAAAAAATCAAGCTGAAGACTGAGCCTGGATTAGTTCGGCTGTCTGTTAATGATGAACTGGCTTTTGTAGCAGGCATTGCTTGTTCACTAAATACTCCATCTTTCAGTGTTGAGAAGATGCTAGAGAAACAACAACTGTTAAGAAATGCTGTCAGGAGGGAGATGGGTTTGACAGATAACGATATGCTTGTTTTGACGCTGAGTAGTATCAATCCAGGAAAGGGCCAGATCTTACTGCTTGAATCAGTGCGCTTGATGATTGAAGGACATTCTCTTAATGATTCCATCATAGATGGTGCAATGAAGTTTGAAGAAGATTATGGGGCATATCCTTCGAGGGCCTTATTTCACAATCGGGATCATACTAATGAATCTTTAATTGAATTGGACCCTTCTAATGAATCTTCTGCCAATTCAAATGGATCAGACTACATTCGCTCAAGGTTGCCTGGTCTGATGATCACAGGAAAAGGCACAGATGTTGTGACTTTAAATGGCAGTCACAAAGCAAGGGAGCTGTTATCTAAAGACAAAGCAATTCCTAAACAGGCTCTTAAAGTTCTTATAGGCTCTGTTGGTTCTAAGAGCAACAAGGTTCCTTATGTCAAAGGAATTTTAACATTTTTATCCCAACATTCAAATTTGTCAAACTTGGTCCTCTGGACACCAGCAACAACAAATGTTGCCTCTCTTTACTCTGCTGCAGATGTTTATGTCGTAAATTCCCAGGTAACTAGTGTCCATATGATTACACTCCTTTATGATGGCAATCTTGTTGTTCCATTTTGTCTCATATTCTTAATTGGAATACATTTTTGTTCTGGTACACTTTTGTTCTAGGTTTATTTGTTAGGTCACGTTGTGACTTCCTTGATTAGAACTATCATGAAACATGCTACCGGCAATGTAATGATTCCAGAAAGTATGAATCATCAAACTCATATCCCTTGTGGTGAAAAGCTTTCTGAACTTCATCTTTATGTTGTCTCGTCACTGCAAGTATGTTCTCCTTGCAGATATGAGGAATATTAGGCTGAAAAATTAATAGCTTTTGAGGTAGACAGATCATCTATATGATCCGTATGATTTCACTCTCAGGTAACTAGTATCTAAATGCCCACAGTTTGGCACAGGATGCTACTATCGCGGCCCAATGCAATTATGTACTTCTTTGTATACCATTATGTATAACACTTGAGAAATATTATAGCTAGGGGGTTATCACCAACCCTGGCTCCTGCCTTATCTGTTGCTTGTGCAATTTGCATGTACATGTCACCCACACATTCTTTTGCACACATGCACACAGGCATGCATCATGACTAGCTATATTTACTTCAGTTGATATAAGCTAAAGTTTGTTTCTGAAAAGACATAGAATCAGGGGAGGAGGGGTGGGGGGAGTAAAGGACACATTCTCTCTCTCTTTTTTTTTTCTTCGGTTGCGTTCATAGTGGCGAGAGTTTTTGTCATTTTAAAAAGGGATCTGACATATGCGGACTCTGTACAGGGAGTTGGAGAAACATTTGGACGAGTGACGATTGAAGCAATGGCATATGGTCTTCCGGTATGGCAATCAACTTACTTCGTGTTTTACTGTGCATGCAGAGTCATATAAAAAGGGATCCTTCAGTTATTGTTGTTCAATTGCTGATGGTCTCTTGTAGTCCATCTTTTGTAGAACATAGAATGAGCATATTTCGCAACTTTCCCTTGCACGATGCCCTGTATTACCCTTAAAATGGAAAAAAAAAAGGCTATGTTAGAGGTTGTTTATGAACAGAAATAAAGGGGGGGGGAAGCTATTATTTAAGTTAAATAGGAAATGCAGGGATCATGGTTTCTTAATATATGTCCAACTTGGTCAGTTGGGCTGAAGGGAGTGATTTTACTTCAGGTAGTCGAGTCTAATTTTCTGTAAAAAGGGTTGTTAGAAACCTTGCAAGATACAGGAAAGAAAGACTTCTTGCAAAATCATTAGTCTCATCTTTCATTTCTTTATCCTCTCTTCCCAACCTCCTTCCCCCCCCCTCCCACCAAAAAAAAAAAATCCATGATTATACGTACTTGAGCTTCTATAGTTTGTTAAACTCGTTCCAACAATACTTTTACCATCTCCCATGTCTTTTTCTTGAACTTCCTTATGACCTTTTTGGTTTGAAGCATTCATATCCATTGGCTTCAGCATCAAGTTCACCAGAAAAGGCCATAATTTTTTGAAAATCATTCTTAATTCATGCTCTTGGAGATTTGAACTAAATATCACGCTTGACACCAATACAATTCTTTCAGCCAACTTGTGTCAATTTGAGGCATGCTGAGGTTGGATTACAAGCTAGGCGGTGGATCTTCATCTGCTGTCTGGCTCTTGAGGTCGATTCCCAGTATAAATACATATTTTATCTGATAGAATTCCTAAATTGGTCATATTTTGATGCAAGGGTGTAATGTTACCTGCAGAATGTGCCATGCTACTGACTCAAATGCTGAAAGTAGAACACTTTTGTAATGATATTGGGATATAATAAACAATACTGAGTCATGACATGAGTGGGAATTAATGGTTTTCATTAAAACATGTTTAGATTCTGCACATGTAAATCAAATGAGAGATTGTACCACTATTTGGTTCTACATTGTTTTGATTACACTGAATTAGAGAAAATGCTGGTATTTCATCCAATCCTGCATGTCTCCATTGGAATGGCTCATTTGTGTGATCCTTTTCTTTGCCAGGTTCTGGGAACAGATGCAGGAGGCACAAAAGAGATTGTTGAGCACAATGTAACAGGTCTTCTGCATCCTGTGGGGCGACCAGGAACTGAAGTCCTTTCTCAGAACCTCCAGTTTTTGCTTGAAAATCAGTCGGTGAGAAAAGAAATGGGAAAGCGAGGAAGAAAAAAGGTGGAGAAGATGTATCTGAAGCGGCACATGTACAAGAAATTTGCAGAGGTTCTCTTCAGCTGCATGAGAATCAAGTAACAATCTGGTACCGTTTGGTTCTCATTCTTTGATTTTTCAGTCATTTCTCATGCTGCTTTAAGGATGCAGATAGAAATACTCTAGCTAGAAAAATTGGTCGACTACAGCATCAAATCCACTGCTTTTGATTGATTAGAATTCAGTGTTGTATTGTATGTCAATGAGTATAATACTCTGCCTAAGTACAAGATTACACATCTGAGAATTTTGTTCTGCAATAAAAATGTCATTTGTTTGGTAGCAAAATGAAACTACACATTGTAGCTATAAACCCATTAGAACAACATTGTTTAGGTTGAAGGACATATTTAACTCTGCACAAAATGCAATTTCACGCTTTTATGGTATAATTTGCTTGTTAAAGTTTGTATTTTAGGACAATGTGCTCCATTTGCTTCTCTTGAAAGAGAATGACGTGGATGTTCGATGTATAAGTAATGCGCTATAATGTGGACTCTTTTTTCAAGTACAAGGATACTATGTGTGCCAAGAGGGGATTTCGCCAAAAGAATTTGTGAAAGTTAATGTAAAAGAAAGCCTTTTTTGAGGGACATGGTGACTATTTCACATATCCCGGAGAGAGATTTGCATCTCGGTCCTCTGCGCGGCATCTTTCATGGAAGTAAAACTAGGCCATATGGCAGGTAGCATTGGAATAATTTTGAATATCAATTTATTTGAAAGAATATGACTACGTTCTCTATGAGTTTGAGTGAAGACGAGGACCAAAACAAGTGAATCTGTAGTGGCACAAAATGTGACAAACTCAAGAATGAACTGAAGAGAGAGAGAATGAAAAGGTTGGTAGAAACTTGAACAAGAAAGGAAATTGAAAGTGGTGGGCCAATTGGTGTGCACTTCAAGATTGGTTAGCTGCTGCACTAGGGTTTGCTTCAACTTGCAGATGCATCTTTTGTACAGAAGGTTCAAGGAAAACTAGTAAGGTGGTAAAAACACTGAATTAGATGCAATATGTGCATGCATGATCATCATTACCTAAAGCCCATAGTTTATTCATGTATTCATGTGCAACATGTTTTCCAAATGCAAACTTTTTCTGGTAAAGATAAGCGCTAATTGGTGAGCTATGCCCATCGGTGCCCTTTAGACCATAGAATATGTTATATCAATGGTCAGCTCATATTGTCTGTTAATTATTAGTATCTGCCTCGCTGGACTTTATTGTCATAAAGTCATTGCTAGCTGCAAGTTTGATGATCTTTTCTTAAAGGGTGTTTGCAATAGAAAATCTTTTTGAAAGGTCCCATATTGGTGTTTGTGTGGAACTTGTTTTATTAGTTCTATTTTGTTCTTCGATGCATCAAGTATATGATTTTTTTCTTGGTACTTGATCCATCGATATTCAAAATTATATTTCAATTAATTCGGTCTAATTACTTTTGAACTTTTTTTTAGGAGAAACTCTTCTAACATAATTCTTTTTTATTTTTAAAATTCAAATTCAAGTTTTAATTAAAAAACTTAATATCAATTTCACAGAATCAACTCTCCATTACTATATACATGCTAGTTGGATATCTTATTGTTGATTTCAAAATGACCAATCATATCAAATGCTTGATAGATGTTCAGCAATATTTTTTCCTTTTTTGTGGGCGGGGGGCCGGGGGGGGGGGGGGATTCAAATTCAAGTGGCTCGAAAGTTGGCCGCCGATTCTTACAATTCGCATTGTGGGAGATGATGCATGTCTCCACCTGAGCCGGCAATTTCTCCTCTCTTTCTCGCCCCCCGCATTTTCCTCCGACGACAACTTTTTGTCCTATAAAATTACTTCTTTTAATAATAATAACAATCTTAGCTTTTTATTTTATAATAACCGACAGATTATTTGTGTCAAACAAATGGTATTGGCAGTTGAGAAACCATGTCTAAACTCAAAATTCTTTGCCCCTTTATTGTTTTTAATAATAAATTTCGATAGGGAGAGTCAAACCATTACCCAATCCATGTTTAAGTTCACAGGGTGGAGAGAGATTCGATTAGGGAAAGAGTCTCTGTTTTTTTTTTTTTATTTTTTTATTTTGACTATCTAATTGTGTGACCCTTTTTTTTTAACAATTTCGTGAACAAATTGCATTAGTCATATTCTTGTTCAATTTTGTCTTTGCAACATTACCCCCTTTTTTTTCTTTTTCCATCCATAAACAATGAACAAAATGAAACATCAAGTTTCTTTAGTTTCCCTTGAATTATCATTCCATGAAACATTTGACCCAAAAAACAAAAAAAAAAAGTCTTGAAAACTGTCGATCCCTTTTGCTGTTCTATGCATTGTTTTTCAATAAAAAACTCAGATAATAAATAAAAATCAAACAAGTTGGTCTCCTCGGCTCCTATGTACAGTACATACATATCTGCAACCCAAGTCTTTAAATCTCTAGACAACACGTTGATTGCACGTGACCTGAGTACTCATCCGGCGTGGCAACCCTAGTCCACGTGAACCTCTCTAAATTTAACACATAGGTAACGTGGGGTGCTCCGAATTTTTCCGAGCCAATTACCAGCAACTTGTCCTCCAAGATTGTTAGATGAGGCGAGCATCTTACTTCCGTGGGAAGCTCGGACACTACTTGCCACGTGGCATTTTGTAGAATTGCCAAATTACTGCCACGGCACATGTAAATCTTTCCCCTGTCACTTGCCACGCATGTCCTTGGACACGTGGCAGTTTCCAAGAAGTTCTCCTCAACTGGTCCCCACTGCCACGTTGACAAGTCAAATGTTTCTGCGCTTTTCTCAAAGCGACCTTGCATCTCCGTGGCGTACCCGCCAATGACGTGGAAATTGCCAAGTTGGAAAACTGCCTTGCACTCATCCCGCTCTCTTTCCATGTCAGGCAGCGGGACCCACTTGTCGTTGGCCACGTCATAGGCCATTGCGGACTTCAAGGCATTCTTCTCGTTGTCATGTCCACCGGCCACCAACACCAGCCGCTCCGAGTCCGACGCGCAGGCGAAAAACGACCTTGGGCTACCAGGCATATCGGAACCAGCTCGCCACTGACCCAACAAAAAGTTGTAAACAAACACGGCCTTAGACGCCTCCCATGTGGCCGGGTCCCACCCTCCGAGCACGACAAGATCCGAACCGACTCCGGCGAACTGGCAAAACATTGGCAGCCCGTGTGATAACCCCGGAATCGGAGGCAAATCGGACCAAATTCCGGTTTCTGGTTCACAAAACGTAACGCGATACATCGGAGCAGCCATATACTTCTTACCCATGGATGAATTTTGGTTTGAATCAAAGCGGGCTTGAGCCATTACAATGATGAACCGGGTCAAACCGGAAGATTTCCTGTGCCGGCGAAACCCGGGTAATTCAAGTTCAGTTTTCCAAGTCTGAGAAACCAGGGAAACCGATGAGAAGTGATTGTATGGAACCCGAATTAAGCACTCAAGAGCTATATCGTTTGGAAGACCAGGAATAAGCTCCATGAAAATGGAATTTAGAGAGAGAGAGGATTGTGGTTTTAATTTGTGACTGAGAGAACTGAGAAAGTTAGAGAAAATTTTGGGATGTGAGCGTTCGTGCTCGTGGGCGTGTGCCTTTTATAATTTTTTCTAGAAGCTTGAGAGAGAGAGAAGAGAGAAGGGGTAATGGTAATGGATGAGGCTTGACAACCCACAGGAGGAAAGTGGCGGCTGCTTTGTACTATTTTGGTGTGCCGTGTGTGTTTTACAGTTTTTTCCTCTTTACTGGAAGTGGGGTCCTATTTTAGCAAACATAGATTTCGTCAAAAAGAATTTACAAATGTCATCTCTGTTCCATTATACCGTACCTACATTTTTTTTTTAAATGTAAATATACTCCTCAGGTTTGTAAAATTGCCAAATTATCTACTACGATTCCAAAATTGTCAAATAGCTCCTTCTAGTTTTCTTTTTTTTTTTTTTTTTTTTTGGATAAATTACTTCTTTTTTTTGGTTATAAATGAAGGAATCACTCTAAAGCAATAAATTTTAAATTTTAAATTAAGAGATGTTTGTAGTATTATTGGATATCGGGCTTCCAAAAATTAACAAAATAGCGCATGTGATTCATTCTCTTTCTTATGAGAATTAAAAAAAAAAAAGTGAAATATTCTCAGTGTTTAACACAAGAAACTTTATTTTCAATCTCCTCCTCTTCTTCTTCTATCCTTTTCCCTTCTCTTTCCGATGCAAAATTGAGATTTATGAGATTTACGATCAATCATCAACTTGACGATCCAAATATTTATCATCACCATCATCATAATCTCTAAAAATTCTTCTATCAATTCTCAAGCCGAAAAGAGGATTGAAAAAAAAAATAATTGGCTAGAATATTAAATTTTTTAATGTCAAAAAATCCAATGAAAAAAATGAAAACTTCTATAGAGGTGTACTTTTCCATTTATCATTACATTAGTTATCAATAATTGGGGTTAAGAAAGTCATTATCAGAGTTAAGAAATTCCAAATTCTTAGGAAATTATTTTTGTAAAATTAGGTTTGAAATTAATTGAATGAAAACGTGGGTACGATTGTTTGAAATTGCAATGCGATGCGGAAAACACCAAAAACAGTAACCTGGCCCGTGTCATGACCTGCTGAATACCGAAATAAATAAATAAATAAATAAATAAATGGAGAAATAAATAAATAAATAAATAAATGGGGAAATGTACAAAGAGTTGAAACCATGGTCCGTAAAATCCAGCGGCGGCAATGGCAGTACCAAGTCAGAGAGGTTTGTGGGAAGCACGAGATGACACGTGTCAGACTGGATAAATGATGCGTCGTTTCTCTATCTTTGCTCCACTTCTGCGGCTAGTCCCCGGTTTCCCGCTTTCTCTTCCGGAAGTGGTATGATGCGCGCCACAAAAATTTCTCAATATTAAAATTTTTTATTTGTAAAATATTTTAATATATTAAATTAATTAATATTAATATTTTTATATTTAGAGGGTTTTCTATATGTAATAAATTATGTACTAATTTAATTATAATTATAATTATATATATTTTTTATTTTTTATATTATTATTATAAAAAATAATTATATTATTATTTTTATAAAATAATTAATATTTATATAAAATTTTTTATATTTTTTATTTACGTATTTTCTTATATTTTTATTTTTTTTATTCTTATAAAGTATCCGTTTTTATTTTAGTGTAACGTGTGATATCACAGAGTGATGCCTCTCTCTACACGTGCAATGTTGTCATCATTTGAAACCCGCCCAATGCAAACTTGGTCTATACACGAAAAGATATAGTTTATGGTTTGTTGAAACCAAAATTGACTTCACAGTCAATCATCCTCTTGACCCGAGTGGTGAACCTATGATAATCACCCGGCGGGTTGTCATCAAAATGAAATCTTGCAAAAACCCTCCGAAAGTGGCTCCAATGGAGGAGCCTCCAAGTGGTAAAAAGGGAAACACCGAAAAAATTTGAGCCATGTGTAGTCTTTGTATGTAAAGTAAGGGATGCGTACCAAGTAAATTGCCTCCACTTAGTATATGTAGCATGCATGGGAAGTATTGTATGTGTTTAGGGGTGTAGAAATCCTAATTTTCTTATGAAGAGATCATATGAAATCTTCGAAAATTATAGAAACTGTAATAGTAAATTATCTGTAGATTTGAAATCTTTTGAGATAGGAAAGGTTCTATTGTCATCACGGAGATCCGTGAAAGTCAGATTCGCTAAGGAATTTATTTTCCCATTGGGAGATATTATAATAGATCTATATCGGATTAGGAAATGTTTAAACTTGTCAAAGATTTCATTCTTTTTCGAGTAATTACAACTAGGACTTTGTTTTGAGTGGGTGTTGATTCTGCAAGGACCAATAGGTCAGAAAGTCGAGAGGCTAATGGGCTCAGCGAACAAACTGTGTCAAGTTTCATGATCAAGCAACTCAACAACCGAAAGGGTTAGGTCGAGGGGGAGGCATCGACTAAGAGGGTATCTTCCTGAGAGATAGTTCATTTAAGATCGACCAAGAGGTCATGTAGTACCTACAGATTTTATGATTATGGGCTTGCTAAGTTTCATGGTAATGAATTGCTGGATCATGTATTATCATGGGTTAATACAGTAGTTCTTTTAAATATAACATATTTAAATTTTAATAATAAGAGAAATTATTTTTGATTTTATAATTCTAAATTTATGATTTTTTATTATAAAATCAATTAAATACACTTTATGTGTCGAATTAGACAATAATACGGTCGTTCTACAACTGTATTCTAATAAAAAATATAAATTAATGATGGATCATAATATAATAAAAAAGAAAAAGTGATGAGTATAAACTAGGGATAGCAATATCCGATTCGAACAAACGGATACTCGAAAAATCCAATCCGGCGGATCGGGTTTTTTTTCTCAAAAATCAGGTTAGCGTTGGGTTTTAATATCAAAGCAGTTGGATCGATTCGGATACGGATTTAGGGTATAAATAATCCAATTCTATAATAATTTATAATAAAATAAAATTTTATTTTAATATAATATTATGAAATAAAATAAAAATATTTTTAAAATTTGTTATAACTTGTAAATTTCGTTTTCATTTTTTAACATATATAATTAAATTAAAAAAGAATGTATTAGGTTATGATTTAAGTTGATATGGGTTGGGTATATGTTGAGTACAAGTCGGTTTAAGATCGGATTGGATTGATTTTTTAAAGTATGTAATATATCGGATCGGATTGGGTCGGATTGGATTTTTAAAAAAATCCGTAGGATCGGATATGATTTTTTATTTTTTAATACGAATTAGATTAGGATCGGATATAGATATTATAACTAAAATTTAGAATCGAATATGGTATTAATATGATCTAAATTATAACCGATCCATTGCCATCCATAATAAAAACTTCAAAGAAAGTGGTAAAAAGGACATTAACAAACAAGTCAAGATTTAAGTAATTTTTTAAAAAGCCCATCGCAGCTAAGGTAAGCATGTAAGTTCTTATTACATTAATAATTAATATTATCAAATACAAAATTGTCTGAGGAAATTACTTGTCAAGTTTCTGAACTTTACAACGAATTCACAAATTAATCCTTAAATTTCAAAATACAACGACTTAGTCCTTACACTTAAAAAATCGTAACGCCATTAATCCTTCCGTCACTAACGTTGCTAGATTTGTCGTTAAATATTGAGTTGGCATCTGAGGTAGACTGGTGCTATCTGACATGGCTTTCAGCGTTGAGAGAAATTACTGACATGTCTAATGACACGTCAGCATGTGACCTAATATTGATTGTCATGTCAGACAATTACTCACGTGGCATGATACGTTAGCTTCAGCGCTCTAATAAGGCCACTTTCTGGTGCCATTTATCCCCTCTAAGGAGGTTTGTTAGTGAAAAAAAAAAGAATAAAAGTTGATTTTTTTTGTGGTTTGAGAGAGCTGTAGTGAACATCCATTCAAAGGGAAGGTTAGGGTTTGATTTCAAGGTGGGTAAGGGTTTGGGTTTGGGCAACATTCGGACGAAGGAGAGTTAGGTTTCGTCTCAACATCCATTCGAAGGGAAGGTTAGGGTTTGATCTCAAGGTGGGTTAGGGTTTAGGTTTGGCTGACATTCAAACGCAGAAGGGCTAGGGTTTCATGAAGCCTCTCATTTATTTGTCTACAACAGTGATAAAATGTCATCAAGCACGGTAGAAAGTTCATTGAAGTGTAGATGCAAACTTGATGCGGTGTTGGTGACTTTATGCTCAGAACGAAATCATCGCGAAAATTCTACGGTTGCCTTAATTTTTGGGAAGGTAATGCTTGCAATTTTTTTGAATGGTATGACCCACCATTCAGTCCTAGAGCAGTTGAAGTAATTTATAGTCTAAAAAAAAAGTCAATGAGCTCAAAATTGTACGCAACTCCATAGTAGCTGACTGGACTTTGAGAATGCAAGATGCAAGAAACAACATCGAGAGGCTGAATGAAGAAAATAATCGACTGTTGCGATGTGTTCAAGAGCTTGAGGAAATGAATTTGACATTGAAAGAAGAGATTTTAAACTTTGAGGAGATGAAGGAGAAGAAGCTGAAATCTTTTTGGAAAGATTGTATATGTGTGGGTGGAATATTGACAATTGAAGTTGTGATTTTTGGTTTTCTGCATAAAGTAGGGTATGAAGTAATTTTTTTTTCTATTTCTGTAATATTTTTTTGTGAGAAGTTATGTTATGTCAATATTATTAATGGATCTGTTTTCCTTTTTTTATTCCCAATGTTGCTTTGATGAGAATTTATGTTTGGTAAGAAGGAAAAAAACAATCTTTCAAAAACTTGAAGCATAAGACATGATCACCTAGCACACAGTTTAAAGCTTAAGCACAAAACCTGGAAACAACTTTAGAAACCTGAAGCAATTTGAAGCATCACCTAGCATTACTATTTAGAACTTGACAAGATCACCTAACACAAGAGAACATCACCTAGCATAAGCACAAAACCTGAAGCATATCACCTAGCATCACAATTCAAAACTTGATAAGATCACGTAGCACAAAACTTGAAGCATCACAACGTGACATCACAAAACCTGATTTTGGCACACACTTTGGAACTTCAATCTGATTTCACAACTAATCCAAAATAACATTTCATATTTTTGAAGTTAAAAACATAAACATTTAAAGTTTGGTACATACTACATCAACATAAAACTTCACAACTGGAGATACAATTACAACATATTTTAGAATATCATTACAATTTCACAACCAAAAAAAAAAAAAAAAACATCATAACAAGTTTCCACTGCATTGTTCAAGTTTACAACTCATTTCAAGTTTACAACTTTTGTCTTCTAGTCCAGGATGAAGGAGGCTGGGATGCTTCTGATGTAGGTTGGCTTCGGATCTGCTGAGATGAAGATGGCTGGAATTAAAGTCCTCCCAGTTAGGATGTCACTTTATATATCCTACCCCCTGCTAAAGTTGGAAACCAATGCCTACTTAGCTGCTTCTGTTTTTCTAATTTCCTTTGAATGACAGGACAAATATCACCATTGAAAGTTGATATTTTAGCCCTATTCTCAGAGAACATGGATATTAACCCACACCTAATAATGTCTAACAAACTGATCACAGGCATCTCTCTTGCATCTAAAATTTTAGAATTGAAAGATTCACAAATATTGTTTACCAACAGATCATACTTACTGTTTCCTGAAAATGCAGATCGTGACCATACTTCGGTATGCTTCTCCTTCAGCCAAGCATAGGCAGCAGCATCTGAAGTCTCAATCTCCCTCATTACTCGAATGAATTTAGCCTCATATGTAGCCCTACAAGCAGCATAGAACTTGTTTTTCAACTCCAAGTCCTTGAACTTCTTGTGTAGATTATTGTAGAGATGTCGGGCACATATTCTATGTTCGGAATGTGGAGACAAGGCAGAAATAGCATTAATTAATCCCTGCACACAAAAAATGCGGAGACAATGCATGTTAATACAATTGCATTGCATTTTGATGATTAAAAAATAATAGTTTCTTACATAGCTTCTGTTGGTCCGATATGAATATCCATTTCTATCATATCCAATTTCCCCAAGTAAATGATCAAGGAACAACATCTAGGAATTTGGCTCCTCCAACTCAACAATTGCAAAAGCTAAAGGAAAGATTCTATCATTTGGGTCTTTTCCAACTGTTGTGTTTGTTATTCAAGATCTTGCACAGCTGTGTTGAGCCTTACATGTCACTACAATTGCTGTCTTCTCATGACCATCAAGTTTTTTGGCATAAATCAGCCATTCATATCCCTCAACACATATAACTCTAATTCTCTCCTTGTTATTTTTTACAAATCTGAGATTTTTTCCATTGTATATAGCATAAATCTGTCAATACATTGGATATGATAGAAAATGATAGATTGTTGGGCACGTCCACCCGTTTGGGAAGTTACATCCCTTATTGACGATGCGTACGAATGATAGGTGTTGGACGACTAAGGCCCTCTGAGCAGCAAGAAATCTTTAGATTGTTGGGTCGCGTTCACCCGTTCGAGAAGTTACATCCCTTATTGACGACGCGTACGAACGATAGGTGCTGGGCTACTTAAACCCTCTGAGCAATAAGAAATCTTAAGATTGTTAGGCCGTGTCCACCTGTTCGGGGAGTTACATCTCTTATTGACGACGTGTATGAATGATAGGTACTGGGCGACTTAGGTCCTCCAAGCAATAGGAAATCTTTAGATTGTTGGGTCGTATCCACCCGTTCGAGGAGTTACATCCCTTATTGATGACGCGTATGAATGATAGACAAGTTCTTCTGACTATTAGATAGCCCTGAGGTTCACTGATAGTATATGCGTAGACTTTCTGAGTTTTAGGTCCTAGGTATTGTCGATCCGTCGAGGTGGTCGAGTTAATAGGTTCCCGGTCGAACCACGGAACGCACTTGATAAGGGCCATACCAGTTAGGTGCTAGCTTGCCCCCAGGTTGAGGTTGACTGGTAGCTTCCACCTTCCTTAGTACCAATTCTCTGGGTTTGAACGTTCGGCTCCGGACCTTGCAATTGTGATATCGTTTCATTTGTTATTTGTAGGCCGCCATTTGCGTCGATGCGGACTCTCGCAGCTCTGGAAGCAAATCCAGTCTTTCTCGTAAGATGCACTCATTTTGCCCAACGATGTATTGAACTACCCAAAATGAGTGAATACCTATCTCCACGGGTGTGACTACTTCGCTTCCATAAATTAGACTGAAGGGAGTTTCTCCCGTCGCTCTTCGGGGGGTAGTGCGATACGACCAGAGGATGCCATAAAGCTCTTTAGCCCACTGCCCCTTGGCATCATCCAGCTTCATCTTTAACCCTTGCAGGATCATTTGGTTAGTTATTTCGGTTAGTCCATTGGTTTGTGGGTGAGCGACTAACGAAAATCGATGTTGAATCTTGAATTTTTCGTAGAACTCTCGGAAACGCTGGTTGTCGAATTGTTTGCCATTGTCCATGATAAAGACGCACGGTATACCAAACCGGGTGATAATATGAGTCCATACGAAGGACTGAACTTTGGCGGTCGTTATCTAAGCTAAGGGCTCGGTTTCCACCCATTTGATGAAGTAGTCGATCGTCACTATCAAGAACTTTCGTTGTCCCATGGCTGAGGGAAATGATCCAAGGATATCCATACCCCATTGGGCAAATGGCCAGGGGCTAGATATAGGATTGAGCTCGGTGGAGGGTAGCCAAGGCACAGGGGAGAAACGCTGGCACTTGTCGTATCGCTTTACGTAGTTATCGGAATCGGCCTTCATGGTTGGCCAATAGTACCTCTGACGAAGGGCCTTATAAACTAGATTTTGAGCGTCCAGGTAATTACCACAGATTCCTTCGTGAATCTCTCGGAGGACATAGTCCCCTTCTTCGGGAGTCAGGCACCGTAGATATGGATAGGCAAATGACTTTCGGTAGAGAATCCCATCAATTATGGCGTAGTGTGCTGCCTTTCGTTTCAGTTTCATCACTTTCTTCGGGGACTCTGGCAAGCGATCATGCTTTAGATATTCCTCTATAGGGTCTTTTCAACTAGGGGACCGATCGATAGGGAGAGCTTCTCGGGACTCGTCGATGCTAGGATATGGCAGACTCTCGATGTATACCGTTTGGCTAGAAGCAACTGAATAGGATCTAGCTAACTTCGATAGAATATCAACCCGTGCATTCTTTGACTGAGGAATCTGCTGGATGTGGACCTTACCCAATTGTTCCATTGTCTCACATAGCTTACCTAAGTATTTTGCCATGACTGGGTCTTTGGTTTCATAGACTCTCTTAATTTGTTTCACGATCAACTAGCTGTCCGTGAATACCCTTAAGTTTCGTGCCCCCATCTTACATGCAATTCGAAGGTCTGTTAGTAAGGTTTCATACTCTGCTTGGTTGTTAATAGCCTGAAAATCGAACCGGAGGGTGTACTCTGCTTTGAAGTCGTTCGGTCCCATCAGTATAAGTCCGACACCACTTCCTGAGGAATTTTTTGATCCGTCAATATGGATGGTCCATTCTGGGATCGACCACTCTTCATGATGGTTGGAAGGTTGTTCTTCGGGCTCCGTAGGCAAAGTACATTTGAGGATGAAATTGGCCAGTGCTTGACCCTTTATCGCGGGCCGCGATCGATACTGGATGTCAAATTCACCTAATTCTACACTCCACTTGATCAGCCGACCGAAGGTGTCTCTCTTTTGGAGGATCTGCTTCAGCGGTTGGTTGATGAGTACTACGATGGTATGGGTCTGAAAATACGGTCAAATGTGTCTTGCTGAAATGACCAAGGCGTAGGCTATCTTCTCGATCGGTCGGTAGTTAAGCTCAAACTCTTTCAATATCCTATTAATTTAATAAACTGGCATCTGAATAGTGCATTCCTGTCTTACCATCACAGAGCAGAGTGCTCGTTCGGAGATAGCCAGATATAAGTAGAGTTCTTCCCCAAGGACGGGTTGCGAAAGTAGTGGTGGTTGCGTCAAATATTCTTTCAGTCGTTCGAAGGCTGCCTGACATTCGAACATCCATTGGAACCATCATGACCTCTTCAGTGCGTCGAATATGGCTTGTGTTTCTCCCCGACCCTGAACATGAATTGGCTTAGAGCCGCTATCCGACCAGTTAGACGTTGCACTTCCTTTAGTGTCTGGGGAGGCGTCATATCTAATATCACATGTATCTTTCAAGGTTGGCCTCTATCCCTTGATCGGTGATCATAAAGCCCAGGAACTTCTCAGAGGTGATCCCAAAGGTACACTTCGTCGGGTTCGGCCTGTTGTATCGTTCCAAGGTCTGGAAGGTCTCTTCAAGGTCTGCGACATGAGCTTCTGCAACAACACTCTTGATGAGCATGTCATCAACATAAGTTTCAACATTCCTACCTAGCTGTTCTTTGAAGACTGTATTGACAAACCATTAGAAAGTTGCTCCCTCGTTTTTAGGCCAAAGGGTATGACCCGCTAGCAATACGTGCCGAACTCGGTGATGAATTTAGTATTTTCTTTATTTTCGAGTGCCATTCTGATCTGATTGTAGCAAGAATAGGCGTCCATGAAGCTCAAGAGCTAGTGTCCTGAGGAGTTGTGTACGAGCTTGTCAATGTTGGGAAGCTGGTAACTATCATTCAGGCATACTTTATTGAAATCAGTGAAGTCTACAAACATCCTCCACTTACTATTGGCCTTTTTCACCAAGACTACGTTAGCTAACTATTCGGGATACTTGACTTCTCAAATGAACCCAGCCGTTAACAGCTTCCGAACTTCTTCCTGTATGGCACGTTAATATTCGAGAGCAAATACCCTCTTCTTCTGTTTTACTGGTTTAAAGTCGGGGTTAACCATTAGCCTATGGGTTATGACTGATGGATCTATGCCCGACATGTCTTCCGGGGACTAGGCGAAAACTCTTGCATGCCGTTGTAGACAGGCGACTAAGGCCTCCCGTAAAGAAGGTGGTAGGTTGGCCCCTATCCGGATGGTTTGACTGTGGTCGCTGGTTAAAGGGACCTCGACTGTTTTTTCGCCTAGCTTGGGCTTTGATTCTGGCTCGGTGCTTTCCTTAGGTTCTAGGGCATCAATTGGAAAAATTTCTTGCGCGTCTTGGGCCGCAAAGAAGATGTAAGGATCAGGATCGCTATGTATGGTGGCGACCCCTAGCGGTGTTCTGAAACGTTAATTTCATGTGTTTCGTACTTGGTAACACTTCTAGTTTATCAAGACTGGGCCTTTCGAGGATGGCATTGTAGGGGGAGTAGAGTTTCACTACATGAAACAATACTTGAGCGGTCGTATGATTGTGGGGTTTTTCAAGGGTCACAGGAAGGTAGATGACACCTTTAGAATAGGTGGGCTCATCGGAGAGTCCTCTAAGGGACCCGATAGGCGACAAGAGTCGAGACGGCTCGAGACCCATCCGGTAGAAGGCATTCCAAGTGAGGAGATCACAATCAGTTCCCAGATTAACCAAAACCCTCTTCACAATATGAGACTCTATCTTAAGGGTTACGACTGTGGGGTCGTTGCGATGGGGGTCTATCCCTATCAAATTGTCGTTATCAAAGCCTATGACTAGCCTTCTTCTCTTGGCTGGTGCTGCACTAGGTATGATTGTAGTAGCGTCGTCATGAGTTTTTTTAGAGAATCAGTCTGTTTCCATAGATGACGTAAATCTGTTGGAGGTAGGTTATGGCTCCACAGATACCGGTTCCGTGTAGACTTGAACGGTTGCCGTCGAAAGGGATGTACTTACAAAAACTGTTGGAGGGTGCTCCGATGGAGAGACTCCGACACTCAAGTTAAAAACAGCGATTTTTGAATGATAGAAACAGACTGAGAGCTTAAGGGAGTGATTCCCTGTGATTAGAGTGCCCAATGTGTGATGCCAAGAGAGTGTACCTGGTTTCGAGGGTTTTGAGATGTCTTATACCTGTGAGAACGTGTGCCGGTGAAGTGCTTCAACCCTACTTTCCATATCAAAGCGATCCAGAAATCTTGGGGATTCAATATTTTGAATTGATTGCGATCCTCATCCTTCAGGAAACTTCCGTATTCTGGAGGGATCCTTTCCTTAGCTGAAAGATTCTCAAGATGCTGTCCTCAGTAAGAAGCGGGGGTTAATAGGATATTTTGGTATTCCTTTAGAATCGTTAGCTATCGATCGATCGTTCGACCGATGAAGCGTCTTTAGAGTTCTGCTGGTTGAGGGACTGATCTTTGAATACCCGATCGGAGAGATTACCTTTACTTGACGAATCACGTTTGGTTGGCGGGGCGACTGAGGATCTATCATTCGGGAGGCCTGAGCGACTGAGACCCTTCAGTAGATAATCATATTTGAACCTCGGTTGATAACGGTCCTTTGTGGGCTTTTCGTGTGGGTCTTTTAAGGATTGACCCTTTTAGCTGGGCCTAGGACTATGTCCCATCAATATCCATGGCAATTTGGTTTATACACATACAAATTTGCGCTTTAAAGGAAGATAGGAAGACCACCATTAGGGCACCTGAGTTCCTAGTCTACTCCAAAGCATGCCTGACATATTTCCCATGTGTGAGAAAGCTTTTAGACCGTCTATGTATGGAGACATCCCTCTGAAAGCAACTCAAAGTAATGAAATGAGTAGTACATGCTAAAGGGAGGATATCGGAAAGAAGAAAAGGAGTAGAAGACCATTTTTTTCCTAAAACAATTTTCATATTGTGTAAAGAGAAAATTTCGCACTCTTACCCTAAACCAGTGCTTCCTCAAGTCCAGCCCACTAAACCATAACTAGTAGTAAATCTTTGAGCTACGCCTGAAGTCTCAATGTTGGAGAAGAGCTCTAGGCCAAAAATAAGTTGAGTCGAATCTTCAATAATTATATATTTTTTTAAATCACAATTTGTTTACTAAACTAATTTATATATCATATTGAGGTCCAAAAAGAAAACGAAAAAGGGCCAAAAGTTTTATCCTATTGGGCCCACCAGTTTTTTAGGCAAAGATCCAAGTGTAACACCGACACTGCGGTGTTCGTACAAGTATACTGTTCATGAAATTAAATAAAATATTTCTCCGTTTATATATAGAGAGAGAATTTTAATTATATTGATTTTCGATTTTGAGGTATGTAATTTGAAATTTTTGGGATATTTAAAATATCCGTATGTTCGATTTGTAAAGTAAAGTGAGTATAAAAAAAAAAAATTATAGATGATTATTTATTCATTTATTAATTTATACATCTACTCACTTAATTATTTATAAATTTATTTACAAAAAGAAATAATATAAGAATAATATAAATATATATATAAAAAAAAAAAAAAAAATTTAAAAATCGAATTAGGGCTCAAAAGCCCTAATTCTCTCATTTTTCTCTCTCTTTTCTCTCTCTCCCTCTTTCTCCCTCACCGCCTCTCCATCTCCCGCGGCTTCCTCGCGCCACCGCCTGGTCGCCGCCGTTGCCATCACCGCCACCGCGGTCCTCCACCGCCAGCCCACCGACCCACCTCTTTATCTCTCTCCTTCTCTCTCTCGGTTGCTCTCTCTCTCTCTCCCTTTCGCGATCGTCCTCACCCGCGAGTTTCCCTCTCCCCCCTCTCGCGGTTCTCCACCACCGCGGCGCTCCACCGTGCTCCGCCACCCACGGCCGCCCGGCTTTCTTCCTACTCGCGCGCGCAACGTAGCGCTTCATCGTGCGACGAGCGCGCGACAGGCCGTGCCTTGCCGCGCTGATCGCGCGCGGCTGCGCGCTGCCCGCGCGACCGCCCTCCCCGGCGCGCGAGAGCCCCTCCTGCGCGCGAGACCCCCTCCCAGCGCGAGACTGCCCCAGCGCGCGGCTACAGCTCCATCCCTGCTCGCGTGCTTTCTGCCACTCTTGCAGAGCCCAAAACGGCGGACTTTGAAACCCTAGGCCGGGTCTGCACTCATCTCCTGCGCAGTGAGGATCAATTTCTAGCCCTAATTTTAGGGTTTTGAATTTTCTGAGTAATTAGGGTAAATTGCCAACAATTGCTCCGAATTTGAAACCGTTACAGATTGAGCTTGAAACTATTGGCGACTAAAAGTTAGGTCTGCAAACCGAGAAACCCTAGGTGAGGAGATTTCTACTCTATTTGATAAATTGAATGAATCTAGGGTTGAATCTAAAGTGGAAGGTTTTGTATATGTTTAGAATGTAAGTGGGATGCGAATAGGATACAATTTCTGAAATGTTTATATGTGATTGTGAAGGTTAAGTTAGAAGTCTGCATGAATTGGGGTTGTTAGTATGAAAGAAGTATATTATGGGATCATAGAATCATGTTAAGTTACTTTGAATAGTTTTCCCTCAGGGTTAAATTTTGAA
This sequence comes from Dillenia turbinata, assembly GCA_037126225.1. Classification (NCBI taxonomy): domain Eukaryota; kingdom Viridiplantae; phylum Streptophyta; class Magnoliopsida; order Dilleniales; family Dilleniaceae; genus Dillenia; species Dillenia turbinata. The sequence continues at coordinate 16,054,778 of JBAMMX010000028.1, forward strand.
ATATGCATGAAAGTTTTTGGGATCAGAGTGGAATGAGATGTGCCGTGAAAGGAAGTATACGGTAGCATTTTGTGTCTTTCTCAGATTATATTAAGTTATTAAATTTGCTTAATGTATGTCTATGAAGAATAGATTAAAAGTTGTGGTTATAGTTTAAGAACTGTCGTGGTATTTTACATTATAAGTTGTCCTGCATATAGGCAATCAAAATACTATTTCCGTATGATGAAAATAGGTTTCAATACCTTTGAAATGACATATGGGTGAAGAAATCGGATGAGAATCGAAAAGTGTATGATTTTTCAAAGATTTTCAATCTTGAAGGAAATTTAATTATTTTAGACTTGCTTCCGACTTTGAGAGATTGTAGGATTGAAGTTGACTCAAATTTGATTTTGTTAATTATTTATAAATGAAATACTATTGATGACAAGATTGTGTGGCTAGAATTTGGGATGATTTGAGTGTATTTTAGAGTGTTAAAATGTGGATTTGATGTACTTGTGTTATTGGCTATGTATATGTGAAATTGAGGCCAAAAGTGTGAGGAATTATGTATGCTGAATTTTGGATAGAGGTTAGTGAGTATGTGGATGTAAAATTGTATTGATCGAATCCATTGAAGAGAGTTGGACTGACTCTAGTAAGCAAGATGGAAGTTTATATGTGTATGTAATAAGGTATAGAAAGTGTATGCATATATATAGTGATATTGGTGTGTTAAAGTGATATGAAAATGTGCAATTGTAAAGAATGAGTAAAAGCATGTGTTTGTATTTATATGATAAATGTATAGAATTGTATTGATGTATTGAAGAGAAGAAGTTGATGAAGAATTTTGAATAAAAGTGTGTTGGTGTATAGGCTGACTCTTATGTGCGGCGAGAGATTGGATTGGTGTGAGCATTGTGTAGGATTGGTTAAGTAATATCACTTGAGTCTTGTGGATATGTTATAAGCATAACTTTCTCTACACAGCTCTGAATGACGTGAGGTTGTCTGCCTTAGACACTAGACATCCTTAGTTTTAAAAAATGAAATAAGAAACCCCTTGATTTGTAAAGGTGTATCAGAAGTTATAGCCTATTTTCTATAACTGTGCAGGTTAGAAACTTGCTGATTTTATACATGCGTAAGTGTTGGATGTCTTGATCGAGGGGAGCACAGTTTCGACACTTGTCGTGCATTGTAGGGAGTGATTGACCCTCCCGTATACTGTGAGTGGGTTTTATTGAAATGTTTTCGTTTAATATGCAAACTCTGCTTTACAACAGTTTGATAAATGAGCATGATTTATCGCGTGCTTAAAATGTTTTGACTGGCTTTGAAAATGATTTTTGTGAACCGATGGAGTGTCTGAAAATGTGGTTGAATTATGAAATATGCATCCATGGGATTGAAATGTAAAATGTGCCATTTTATGAAATATGTTGCATTTGGTTTGTGAACCTGATTTATGGCACATGTTTTGATATGATATTGATATTGGCCTTGAGGGCTGTGATTTGTACTGTGATATTGATATTGGCCTTGAGGGCCTGGATATGTATTGTTCCGTAGCTACGAAGGACACCGTGAGAGGCGCTTTGGTGGCGTCCGGATATGCCTAGGCCTGGGGTATCCCACGAGATGTCGAGATGAGATGATATTTACTACACGGAACTAGGCAGGTTGAACCCGAAAGGGGGAGGACTTGGCTGCTAGTCAAGTCTAGCACCTGGACGAGGTCCGTCGCCAACGCCGGGGTAGAGAGCACTTTAAATAAAATCGCATATAACACCCCGGTGCGTCATAGGTCGTGGTAGACCTCTGCCAGGAGTTTTACGGCTGGCAGCTCTATGATTTTGATGAAAGTATTTTGGATGCATATTTGGTTTGTTGATGCGTGTAAATGATATATGGTTGAAATGAAAAGCATGATGATTTGAAATATGAATTGTATACTTATACTTTGACACTCCAGTTTCACACCCCATATTACACGATTACATTGACCCACTCACTCACTGAGTATTCTTCCCTGAATACTCACCCCTCCTTTTTCCCTCCCCAGACAGGATTATGGTGCTAGGCGACGCTTTGACTTTAGAGGTTTGATGGCTTGATGGTGGATTTGGATGATTTACGAAGGTGAGATTAAGTTTTAAATTTAAAATATGAATTTCATACTTTATGTCGACCCTGCGAGGTCTTGTTGAGGTCCGTAGTTGGCCGTGTACTTATTTTGGGATGACTGTATAAAATTATGTATAGTTATTTGCGAAACTCTCATTTCACTTGCATTGAGGCATTTGTAAATGTTTAAAGTGTAAACTTGGGAATTTGTAATATAATTGTATAAAATTTAGGCCCGCTTGTTGTGGCGGCTGTTCATGCTCTAGTTGGGCATGACAGTAGAGGTCTGTGGCTAGGACTGTTGGTGTTTTATTAGCCTTGCGTTGTCTGGATGTCGGTTGGGAGATTGGGTGGATTGTTTTGAGAGGCCGGGATGGCCATTTGTTTTATTTTCTGGATTGTTTTGAATGTATACAGGTATACAGGTTTGATTGTACATGGGAGAGCTCCGATTTATGGGGAGGTTCTGCCCGATTTTTTGTAGAAATACAGCCGGCATCCAGGTCAACGGGCGGCTGTTCACGATTCCCGGTTCGGGGCGTGACACCAAGGGTGAGTAATTGGCAAAATTGAGTTGACAAGAAATAAAGGCCATCCGATTGATGCCTAATCAAATCAAAGTTTAGAAGTCTAAATGACACATCCAAATGCCGTTGACAAGAATGAGACATTACCCCTAACAAGAGAGAGAGAGCTATTGCCCTAGAGTTGTCGAGAGATAGGGATGACAATGGATCGATTATGGTTCAGGTCATATTAATATTATATCTGATCTTAAATATTATCTATAATATTCATATTTGATTCTAATCTGATTCGGGTTAAAAAATAAAAAACTATATCTGAACTTACGAATTTTTTTAAAAATTCGATCTGATTTGATATATTGTATATCTTTAAAAAACCGATCCAATCGATCTTAACCCGACTCGTACCTAATATATACACGACTCATAACCGACTTAAATCATAGTGTAATACATTCTTTTTTAATTTAATAATATTTGTTCAAAAAAGAAAATGAAATTTACAAATTATAACAAACTCTAAAATCTTTTTATTTTATTTAATAATATTATATTAAAATAAAATTTTATTTTATTATAAATTATTATCGGATTAGATTATTTATAACCTAAATCTGTACTCGAATCGACCCAACTATTTAATATTAAAACCCGACCTTAACCGGATTTTTGAGGGAAAAAAAACCCGATCTGCGAGAATGGATTTTTCGGGTATTCATCGAAACGGATCAGATTTTGCCATTCATATCCAGATAGGAGACATGTCGGCAACATAAAATTCTTTAATAATCATATAAAATTAATTAAATTCCAAGTCAAATGGGCAGATTTGAATAATCAAAGAAAAGTCTCATTGCCTGCGTGTTGGAGGTGGGTTTGGCTCCAACAGAGAATGACCTCTCTAACTTAAATGGGAGGAATTGGCTGCCTGATGACCCCGATCAATAAAACCTATACAAGACAGTCGGAGAGTCTCCAACAGTGGAGGATTCGATATTTAAATTAGAGAGCGGTTTTCAAAATGGAAGAAATAGACTGATATCTCAAGAGGAAAGAGCTTTGTATGACTTATGTGTAGAGTGTAGATTTAGAGGACTTATCTAGACGGCCGATGCATGAGAGCTTATATAGCTTTTTCATGTAAGAGTCGTGTGCAAATCGGGCGATAAAACACTAGTTTTCTTATGAGATCGTCTCGAAATTTTGGGGAATCACATTGTAGGATACTCAAAGATTGCAAAATCTTATCGATTTGGAAAGTTCAGATTGTCATGGAGATTCTTTCCCTTACCAACTACGGTTGTAGATTTCCTTTCTGTTTACGTAAGATTGCCTTCCGTGACTCAAGGGAAGTGAATATTCCCTCAAGGGATTGGGTGGCAATAGCCGAGCACAAAAGGAGGGTCTAGGAACCGACCAGTTGAGATGCCGAGCAGTTGGCTATCAAAAGAGAGAGAGGTGATTGGCGTGTATCGACGAGATCTGTTGATGGGTTATGGGCCTAACTATCTTTGGGTCCCATACAATTAGGGCCATGTATCATCACTTACCCCCTACTCCTTACATCACTTCGAAGAAGAGGTGTGAGGAGTAAGCCAAGGGTCGCTTTTTAGAATATCACGAGAACGTAAATGCATTCAACCAATGAATAAATGATCTCAGATTAAATGTTTCGTGGGGAGTTGAAGAGATTGAGGCTTCTCATTTATTATGCACATTTCTTATTGGGTCGTTTCGTGTGCTCAAGATTTGCGGAGATCGCATCCTTGCGGCTATAATAGGGATTGGATGGCTTAGTATCGCATCAAAGACATGGAGTACTTCCAAGAGCGATTCTATAGATTCTTTCTTGTTGAGAGTTAGTGTTTTGTGAGGTTGTGCAAGTATGGATTCTAAGCCACAAAATCCTATGGTTCATAGAATTTCTATTGATTTGAGGTTCCATCAAAGGTGGGGCTGCTGATGCAAGGTTCCATCATGTCCTTTGGTGTGTGGACATGGGGGTGGAGCCCGTCAGGGCTTTGCAGAAATTTGGCCTTGTGGACGGTGAAACTTTTGTTTGCAAAGGGATCTCCCTTCTTCGGGTTGAATCTACTATCTGTCCGATTGGTATAGTAGAGGTTGTTTGAGATAACTTTTTGGTACTCCGTCGGGTCGGGCAATAGGAGAATGTTGGGGTGATGAGAGACTTGATGCATCCTCACAGTTTCTCTCATACCCTTATAGGCTCCTTCACGAAGTCCTTTTCAATTTCTATTGGAAAGGGTTTGTAGTTTTTACCCTCCTTAACTCCACTGCTTTAGGACGACTTGACTGGTTGCGGAGACTTTTGTGGTCTTCTTGTCTCAAAACTTTTTACTATAAATTCCTCATGTCATTTTGATATAGCTCAATTTGTCTCAAGGACTTGTAAATTTTTCTTTCACCTTTATCCCACTGTGTACTTTGATATGTACTTATTGCATTGAAATAAAGAAAAAGTCTTCATTATTTGCTTGTCGGTCTGGTTCTGGAATGGTTATCTCGTTTGCTAATAGTCTGTCAATGTGTGTGATGAGTGTTGAACTTCTAAGCATGTTTATTGGCTATTTGTACATCCCTTAGTCAGTAGGCTTATTAGTTGTCAGGTGCAGCGTACCATGGCTCTTGTGTCCGTTGGATCGTGTATGGCTGAAAGAGTGAGTCGTGCTTGTCCAAGTAGGGGTGCCCTTTATATTGATCTCTCATTCGTTCCAAGAGAATGGAATTTGTTAGCTTTTTTGGGGAGATAAATCCCTTATGGACTCCGTTAGAGAGGAATGGGCGAGATTTGCCTATTCGGAAAAATAGATCCCAATAGTTGACTCCGTCCAGGAGGACCGGGTGATTTTAGCCCAAGGAGATAGATTTAATGATAGACTACGTTCGGGAGGACTAGGCGATTTTAACTCATTCAAAAAGATAGATTTCAATGATAGACTTCGTTCGGGAAGACTAGACAATTCTAACCCATTCGGGGAGATAGATCTCGATGATATATTCTATTCGAGAGGACTAAGTGATTTTACCTCGTTCAGAGAGATAGATCCCTTATTGACAGTGCGTCTTGAGAAACACATGGGCAGATTAGTATATAACAAGATAGTGGACCATAGGGATCTTACCTGATCGTTCAATTACATGCAGAATGGGATGTGTTCGTTCTATAAAGCATTGACCCTTATTGATAGTAAATGCATAAGTTCTCAAAATTCCACGTTTGGGGTACGATCGAACCATCTAGGTGGTCAAGACGATAAATGTCTGGGCGAACCTTTAATCGTATTCTATAGGAACCTTCTTAATTGGGCTCTAGTTTGTCCCTTAATTGGGGATGATCGATTGCTTTTACTTTTCTCGGTACCAAATCGCCTGGTTTGAATGTTCTAATTCTAACTCGTCGGTTGTAGTACCTTGTTGTTTGCTACTGATAAGCGGCCATTCGAACGGATACAGTTTCCCTCAATTTGGGTCGTAGGTCTAAGTGTTCGCGTAGCACAAACTCATTTCGCCCTTTTTTGTATTGATCCACCGTTAGCGAATGGATCCCAATTTCGACTAGTATCACTACCTCGCAACCGTATGTGAGACTAAACGGTGTCTCCTCTATTGCCCTGTATCATTTAGTAGGCTCAAAGAATATTGCAAAGCTCATCTAGCTAGCGACCTTTGACTTCATCTAATGCGGTCTTCAGTCTCTATAGGATCGTTCGATTGGTTACTTCTACGAGACTATTGGTCTGTTGATAGGCAACGGAGGTAAAACGGTATTGGATCTCCAACCTACTACAGAGGTCTCGGAAGTTTTTGTTGTCGAATTGCGTACCGTTGTCCATTATCAAGATGTTGGTTATACCAAATCTGGTGATAATGGATATCCACACGAAATGTTATATCTTGTTGGTAGTAATATAAACCAGTGGTTTAGCTTTCACTCACTTGGTAAATTAGTCGACGGCAATGACTAAAGACTTGCGTTGTCCAGTTGCTAGTGGGAATGGCCCTAAGATGTTCATCCCCCACAGAGCTAACGGCCACGGGCTGGCTATTGGGTCGAACTTAGTGGAAGACTACGTGGTATCGACGAGAAGCGCTAGACTTTGTCATATTTGTTGACATAATCATCCTCGTCGGCTTTTATAGTCGGCCAATAGTATCCTTGTCTAAAAGCTTTATTCGCCAAGTTTCGGGCACCTAAATGGCTGCCTCATATTCATTCATAGATTTCTCTAAGGATATAGTCCCCTTCCTTGGGTATAAAACACTTTAGGTACGGGTGTATATAAGACTTCTTGTAAAGGTCGCCATTGATAAGGCATAGTGAGCGGCCTTGCATCTCAGCTTAATGGCTTTGAAGGGTAAGCTTGGTAGTTGTCCATGCTTTAGATAGGCCTCGATGGGGTCTTTTCAGCTTGGTAAGTTGTCAGTAAATAGGATTTGTTTAGACTCTTCAATGCCAACGTACGGTAGACTCTCTCCGTAGACGGTGCGGCTGGTCGCTACTGAATAAGAGCTGGCTAGCTTTGAAAGGCATGTCAACCCAAGCATTCCCTGATCAGGGGACCTGTTATACGTCCACTTTGTCAAATTTGTCTATGGCTTGGTGTATTTTGGATAAATACTTCATCATGGTTGGCTTTTTGGTCTCATAAACCCCCTTGATCTGTTTAATGACCAACTGACTATTAGTGAAAACCTGTATGTTCTAGGCCTCTAATGATGCAGCGATCCACAGCCCGGTTAGAAGGGCTTCACATTTGGCTTGATTGTTATTCGCTCAGAAGTCGAAACGGAGGGCCTATTCGGCCTAAAAGTTGTCTAGCCCCACTGGAATGAGTTCGGCCCTACTTCTTGATGAATTGGATGATCCATCTACATGGAGGGTCTATTTAGGCTGTGGGTGTTCTTCTCGGTCATTGGTAGGAGGCAATTTGATGGATGTTGGGGATGTGCATTCGAGAATGAAATCAACAAGGCCTTAACCCTTGATAGCTGGTCTTGGATGTTATTAAATATCGAACTTGTCTAGTTCGATGCTCCATTTGATAAACCGACCTGAAGTGTCCATCCTCTATAAGATTTGTTTCATGGGTTGGTAGGCCAGTATCATGATGGTGTGTGTTTAGAAGTAGAGTTGGAGGCGTATGATGGTGATAACCAAGGCAAATGCTATTTTCTCGATGGATCGGTAGTTGGTCTCGGACTCCTGGAGTATTCAACTGACATAGTAAATCGGTTTTTATGTGGTGGATTCTTGTCTCATGAGGATAGAGAGAGTGATTGGTCAGAAATAGAAAGACAGAAATAGAGTTTCTCACTAGAGATCGGTCGAGAGAAAGCGGGGGGCGACATGGGGTATTTTTTGAGCTTTTCAAATGCGGTATGGCATACAGGCATCCATGTGAACTTCTGGGATTTCTTAAGAGTATTGTAGAAAGGATTGTAATTCTCCCTCATTTTTTGACGTGAATCAATTGAGGGCCGCAATCCAGCCCGTAAGGCGTTGCACTTCTTTCATCGTCCTTGGTAGGGCCATATCGAGTATAGTTTGGATTTTCTCTAGGTTCACTTCAATTCCTTAGTTGGTAATCAGAAGCCCAAGAATTTCCCAGACGTGATTTTGAACATGCATTTCGCGGGATTTAGCCTTATGCTATATCATTCAAGTGTTTGGAATGGCTCTTCCAAATTGGCATCATGGTCGTTGACATCAGCACTTTTGACGAGCATGTCGTTGACATAGACCTCTACGTTCATGCCAAGTCACTCATTGAAGACCTTTTTGACAGGCATTAAAAGGTTGCTCCAGTGTTTAGGCCAAACGGCATGACCGTATAACAATAAGTACCAAACTCTAAGATAAAGCTGGTTTTTTTCTCATCTTCGGGAGCCATACGTATTTGATTATATCTAGAGTATGCATCTATGAAATTCAAGAGCTAGTAGCCGGATGAATTGTCGACTAACTTGTCGATGTTGAGGAGTGGATAGATGCCCTTGAGATAATCCTTATTGAGATCGATGAGATCTACGCACATCTTTTATTTCCTATTTACTTTCTTCACCATGACTACGTTGGCTAGCCACTCGGGGTAATCTATATTTCAAATGAACCCTGCTGCCAATATCGTATGCTGGCGTTCTAGTATGAACACCATTTTCTTTTGTTTGATGTGTTTGCAAGTGACGTCCACTGTCAGTCAGTGAACTATAACCAAATGGTGAATGCCTGGTATATTTTCGGGGGGCCACGTGAAAACTTTGGAATGACATTGTAGGCAATCCATGATTGCCTTTTGAATAGATGACGGCAAGTGAGCACCAATCTGGATGGTTTGATTGGGTATATCCATGATGGGAACATCAATTACTTCCTCCCCAGGTTGGGGGTTTAACTGTTGTATAGCACCATCTCTAAGTGCCATTGTATTTATTGATAGGACCTCTTCTTTTCCTCCCGCTACAGGGACAATTGGCGGATTAGGGTTACTATGGAGAGCTACGACTCCCAATGATGTCCTGAATTTGACCTTTATGTGTTTAGTACTCGACAGCACTTCAAGGCCGTTTAAGATGGGGCGACCCAGGTTGGCGTTATAGGCGGATGGAAGATTTACCATGTAAAAGTGGTTCGAGCAGTAGTATGGTAAGGAGGTGTTCCTAGTGATACGACGAACGGGATGGTGCTTTCTGGATGTATATATTCACCGGTGAGCTCTCGAATGGGTTAGTCGAAGGACTGAAGATGAGATGGGACAAAATCCATCTGGCGGAAGGCATCCTATAAGAGAATGTCACGAACTGCTTCCTGATCCACGAGGGTTATTTTGATAAGATAAGGGCTGATTCTGGATGTGATCATTAGGGGATCATTTTGGTTGGTATCAACCCATACCAAATTATCATCGTTGAAATCAATTATAAGCCTTATTCTCTTGACTGGGGCCATGGCTAAGAGGAGAAGAACATGATGGTAAGGGTTGTTTCGGTTCGAAAATCAGTCTGGTCCCATGGATGATGCCAATTAATTGAAAATGAGTTTGACTCCATAGATAATGGTGATATGAACCCGATGGGTATAGAAACCCTAGAACCCACGAACAATTTAATTTATTCCAAAATAACGAATTATTTGAACTGGTGAAATTAAATATCTCAACCCTTACTCTAAAGGAGGAAGAATATAAGATATATGACCTTAGACTCATTTCTCACTAGAATAAAAATCTTGGTATAAAGATGGAATGAATGACGCCACAACTTAGGTGGTTTGAAGTCTAAATTGATAAGTCAAAGAACTAAACAAGACTCCTATTTTGAATAAGTTCAAAAGTTCTCAAAATAATAAAAATTGTATGAATAAATCTCACAATTTTATTAATTCTCTCAAAATTGTCAAAAGTTATATTTTACACAATGTGTAATGGTTTATTTATAGACTAAAAGTAAATACTAAATTGACAACTAAAAATTTAGTAACTTTTTAAATAATTAAAAAATAAGAAACTAAAATATAAACTATAAAAAAAAATTAGGAAACTAAATAGACCAAACTATTTTGACCAAAATTTACTGTTATTTTTCTTTATTTTCGTCATTCCTTGGTTTTGGTTAGTTTTGGATCCTTTATTCTTCTAATTGAGTTTGTATGAGCATAATTAAGACCTATTTTGGTTCTTCATTCATTTGGTCTCAATTTCTTATTATAAAATCCTCTGAATTAAATTATTCAAAATTTTTTTCTAAACTTTTAACTCGAACTTTTGTTACCAGTCCAATTAAAATTTGAGTTGGATCATACGAATTTTTTGTAGGCTTGATGATCGCATCAATGGTCCTGCTAATTTGAATGGGAAGAATTGGCCGTCTAATGATCCCGATCAATAAGACCTATAAAAAATCACCGGAGAGTGTTCCGACGGAGGAGATCCGACGCTCAAGTTAAAGAGTGATTTTCAAAAAGAAAGAAACAAATTGATATCTCAAGAAAAAAGAGTTCTGTATGATTTGTATGTAAAATATAAGTTTAGAGAACTTACCTAGGCGCCGGCCAAGGGAAGCTTTTATAGTTTTCTTATATAGCTTTTTCATGCTTAAAACTCTAGATAAAACTATATCTATGCATTTAAAACCTTTTTACTATAATTACTTGTATTTATAATTCATTGGCTATAATTCATTAGCTAACTGACATATCGACCGATGAAAAACCGCATCTGAATTCAAAATTCTTTACCCCTTTATTGTTTTAATAATAAATTTTGAAAAGGAGAGAGACAAACCATTACCCAATCCATGTTTATGTTCACAGGGCGGAGAGAGATTCGATTGGGGAAAGAGTCTGCTATATGTTATTTTGACTTTTTAACAAATTGTATTAGTCATATTCTTGTTCAATTTTGTCTTTGCAACATTACCCAATCATGTTTCTTTAGTTTCCCATGAATTATCATTCCATGAAACATTTGACAAAAATGAGAAAAAAACTTGACAACTGTCAACCCCTGTTGCGGTGCTATGCGTTGTTTTTCAATAAAAAACTCAGACAATAAATAAAAATCAAACGAGTTGGTCTCCTCTCCTCCTATGTACATCCATATCGACTCCCAAAGTCAATTATATCTCTAGACAACACGTTGATTGCACGTGACCTGAGTACTCATCCGGCGTGGCAATCCGAGTCCACCTGTACCTCTCTAAATTTAGCACGCAGGTAACATGGGGCGCTCCTAATTTTTCCGATCCAATTACTAGCAACTTGTCCTCCCAGATCGTTAGATGGGGCGAGCATCTTACTTCCATGGGAAGCTCGGTCACTGATTTCCACGTGGCATTTTGTAGAATTGCCAAATCACTACCACGGCATATGTAAATCTTTCCCTTATCACTTGCCACGCATGTGCTTGGGCACGTGCCAGTTTCTAAGAAGTTGTCCTCAACTGATCCCCACTGCCACGTTGACACGTCAAATGTTTCCGCGCTTCTCTCAAAGTGACCTTGCATCTCCGTGCCGTAACCGCCAATGACTTGGAACTTGCCATGTTGGAAAACTGCCTTGCACTCGTCCCGCTCTCTTGCCATGTCAGGCAGTGGGACCCACTTATCGTTGAACACGTCATATGCCATTGCGGACTTCAAGGCATTCTTCTCGTTGTCATGTCCACCGGCCACCAACACCATCCGGTCCGAGTCCGAAGCGCAGGCGAAAAAAGACCGTGGGCTACCCGGCATACTGGAACCAGCTCGCCACTGACCCGACAAAAAGTTGTAAACAAACACGGCCTTGGAATTAGATGCATCCCACGTGGCCGGGTCCCAACCTCCGAGCACTACAAGATCGGAACCGACTCCGGCGAACTGGCAAAACAATGGCAGCCCGTATGATAACCCCGGAATCGGAGGCAAATCGGACCAAATTCCGGTTTCTGGTTCACAAAGCGTAACGCGATACATCGGAGCAGCCATATACTTCTTACCCATGAATGAATTTTGGTTTGAATCAAAGCGGGCTTGAGCCATTACAATGATGAACCGGGTCAAACCGGAAGATTTCCTGTGCCGGCGAAACCCGGGCAATTCAAGTTCAGTTTTCCAAGTCTGAGAAACCAGGGAAACTGATGAGAAGTGATTGTATGGAACCCGAATTAAGCACTCGAGAGCTATGTCATTTGGAAGACCAGGAATAAGCTCCATGAAAGTGGAATTGAGAGAGAGAGAGAGAGAGGGGGGGGGAGGATTTTGGTATTAATTTGTGACCGAGAGAATTGAGAGAGCTTGAAGAAATTTGGGGATGTGAGCATTCGTGATTGTGGGTGTGTGCCTTTTATAAATCTTTCTAGAAGCTTGAGAGAGAGAGAGAAGAGGTAATGGTAATGGATGACAATTGACAACCCACGGCAGGAAAGTGGCGGCGACTTTGCATTCCATTCCAAGGCGTTTGTTTGTGGGTTTTACAGTATTCTTGCCCCTTACTCAAAGTGGGGTCCTATTTAAGCAAACACGGATATCGTTAAAAGGAATATACAAATGCCGTCTCTGTTTGCTTATATATATATATATATGGAAAAACTTAAATATACTCCTCAGGTTTGTTAAATTGGCAAATTATCTTCTAAGATTTCAAAATTGTCAAAAAGCTCCTTCTAGTGTTCTTTTTTGATAAATTACTTCTTGTATTTTTAGTGTTATAAAGAAGAGCATCACTCTAAAACCGCGAAAGTAAAATTTTAAATTTTATATGAAGTGATATTTTTAGTATTATTGAATTTGTTGTCATGGGCTTTCAAAATTAACAAAATAGCTCATGTAATTTTTTTTATAAAAATAAAAGGAAATAAAATATTCAAATACAAGAAATTTTATTTTCAACCTCTTCATCTTCTTCTTCTTCTTCTTCTTCTTCTTTCCTCTTAAGATACAAATTTGAGATTTTCAATACATCATCAACTTAACGTGCCAAAAATTTATCATCACCATCATCACAATCTCTAAAAATTCTTCTACCAATTTTCAAGCCGGAGAGGATGGGGGAAAAAATTGACAAGAATATTAAATTTTTAATGTCAAAAAATCCAATAAACCCATCATATAGAAAATGAAAAATGTTAATTTCTATTGAGGTGTACTTTTCTATTTAATCGTTAGTTATCGATAAATGAAGTTAAGAAAATCATTATAAGAGTAAAAAACATATTTAAGAACTTCCAAATTCCTAGGAAATTATATTTGTAAAAATAGGTTTGAAATTAATCGAATGAATACAATTGTTTGAAATTGTATTGAGATACGGAAAACACCAACAATCAATAACCTAGATCATTTAAGGGTGTAAGCGAGTCAAACTATTTATGAATAGTTTGATCTCAACTTGAGATTTACTCGATTTTATTTAATTAAGATTTAACTGAATTAGAGTATATTAATTTAAATATCGAATCGAATTCAAATATTAAAATATTTGATTCGAAGTATTTACAAATCTAATTGAGTCGAATTTGAATTGAATTAAAGTTGAGTTTAAATATATTAAATTTTAATTTATATTCAAATTTGATCCTAATCGAGTCGATTTCAAATTTTGTAAAATTTCTTTTGAATCGAGTTTGAGTTTAAAAAATCAAACTTGATGGAATGAGACAATTTTCTAATAGAGTCTAATCAAATAAGATAGTGTATCCACTCGTTTCGATTCGAATACATCGTTGGATTCATGACATGACTTGATGAATAAATAAATAAATAAATAAATAAATAAATGGGGAAACGTAGAAAGAGTTGAAAACTTGGTCCATGAAATGCAGCGGCGGCGATTGCTGGACGAAGTCAGAGAGGTTTGTGGGAAGCACGTAATGACACTTGTCACAATGGATAAATGTCTGATGCGAAGAGCCTCCGCGGCTGATACGTTGTTTCTCTATCTTTGCTCCCCTTCTGCGGCTAATCAGCCCGGTTTTCCACTTCCGCCGCAACTTTCCATCGTTAATATTTTCCTATTTTTAAAATATTTCAATAAATTAAAATTAAATAATATTTATATAAAAACTTTTATATTTTTTATATTTACATATTTTTAATATTTAATAATTTATTTACTTATTTAATTATAATTATAATTTTTATTAATTTTATTATTAATAAATATACATTTGATTATTTTATATTATTATTTAAAATTTTATTATTTTATTATTTTTATAAAATAATTAATATTTAAATAAAAATTTTTATATTTACCCTATTTTTATTTCTTTTATTGTTATAAAGTATCTGTTTTCGTTTTGATGTAACTTGGGATATCTCTGGGTGATGCCTCTCTACCCATGCAATCCGGTCACCATGTGAAATCAGCTTCACGCAAACATGGTGTATGCACGAAAAGAAATAGTTTAAAGGACATCACGGTAGCTCTTTTTAAAGAGAATATATTTGAATTCTAATAATAAAAAAATTAATTATTTTATAATTCTAAATTCATAAACTTTTTATTAAAAGATTAGTTAAATACACTTTATCAGTCAAATTAGATAATAATATGGTCGTTCTAAAACTGTGATGTGACATAATCCCAACAATCAGATCTCATGAGTTAATCTTGAGAAAGCCCACATGAGAAGTCCATGAAAGACAGTTACCGATCTAGATTCGAATACAATTATCTATCGAAAAATCTCAATCGTCTAGATCTCCCGAACGACAGGGTCTTAGTCGCCTCGCCAACCGAACGTGATTTATCAAGTTAAGGTAACTACCCTGATCGGGTATCCGATAATCTGTTCCTTAACCGAAAGAGCCCTGAAGACCCTTCATCGTTCAAATGGTCGACCGATAGCTAACGATTCCAATGATCTTAAAGGAAGACCAAAATATCTTATTAATTTTCGTTCCTCACGGCGAACAACATCCTGAGAATCTTTCAGTTAAAGAAAGGTTCCCTCCAGAATACGAAAGTTTTCAAAAAATGAGAATCACAGTTGATTCGAAATATTGAATTCCCGATATTTCTGGATCAGCTTGATAAGGAAAGTAGGGTTGAAGCGCTGAAGCGGCGTACGGCTATTCCAGGTATAAAATATCTCAAAACCCTTCAAAACAGGTACGTTCTCTGGGCCTTATACATTAGGCACTCTAATCACATGCCATCATTCCCTCAAACTCTCGGTTTGTTTTTTCCTTTTATATGAAAACCGCTTTTTTCTAACTTGAGTGTCGGAATCCTCCCGCCGGGGCACCTTTCGACGATTTTTACAGATATTACATCCCTTTGACAATAACCGTTCGGGTCAACAAAGAGCCGGTATCTGTAGAACCATAACACACCTCCAACAGATTGGCGCCGTATGTGAGAAACAGACTAGAGCGACTTCTGCTGATGACTATGCCTCCGAGAACTAGAGCGTCCTTGACGGTTGCTCCCGTTGTACAAGGGCACGCCCTTATGCCCACTGAACCTATCGCCCCTTTGGCACTCAATCATCCTATTCGTGATCACGCATTTTCTCCCCGGCCGTCCCATCCGGAGCAAGTCCTATAACCTACGACCCAGGAACAACCGGTCATGGTCTCAGAGCTAGTGCCAAAGCAGGCAAACCAGCCCCAAATGGAGAGATTGGAGTCAAGACTCCATAGAATGAGTAAACAATTAGAGGGACTCAGCCGAGCCCTTGGGCCAGAAGGCCACTCATCCGCAGCAGAATCCGAATACGAGCGAGCACCAAGAAGAGAATTTCCTAAACCATCGGTTGTCTCCCAATATGACCCTGAGGATTTGAAAAAACAGATCGAACAACTCGTGGCCGCCGAGCTTAAAAATGCAGGTGCAAAGGATAGGGGAGACTCCCTACACCCTTTAGGCGAATCGCTATTCGACTCGAAAATCTCTTCAGAACCAATGCCAAGGGATGTCCTTTTACCTCCCATGGAGCGGTATAATAGAACAAATGACCATCGCGATTATGCCGCCCACTTCATAACGGTTATGGTCTCTAGAGACCTCTCAGATGCAGTGATACGCAAGCACTTTCCCACCACTCTCAAGGGTAATGCCTTGGCATGGTTTAACTCTCTCTTGCCGCTCAACATCAAGAGTTTCGCACAGCTCCGACAACAATTTGAGGCCCATTTTGTAATCAGTCGGGGAGCCAAGTGAAAATCTACTTCCATGCTATCATTGCTATAACGGGAGGAAAAGTCTCTTAGGGATTTCATGGAAAGATTTAAGATAGAACTGTTGAAGGTCCTCACTTTAGACCACAACATCGCACTAGCTGCTCTCCTAACGGGCTTGCATTCTTCCGACATGAAAGTCTTTATCACAAAAAAGCTCCCAGTAACCATCCAAGAATTTTACTCCCTAGTAGAGAAATATATTGCAGCTGAAGAAGCAGAGGCGTTCGACCGACGAGGGAACCGCCCTAGCAGAAAGGAACGCGGCCGATCGTCCCGTCAGCCTTCTCCGAAGAGAAGCAAACTGGGAGTTCTACCCTCGCGAAGGTTCAACATCTACACTCCGTTGAACGAAACTCCAAGTCGGGTTTTATATCAGATAAAAAACAAGTCATACGTTAGATGACCCTCTCGTCTTGCGGAAGAAGATCCCAAGAAGGACAAATCCAAGTACTGTCATTTTCATTTGGATTATGGCCATACGACCGATGAGTGCAAAAGGCTTAAGAATGAGTTGAAATTCTTGGTTCGTAGTGGTAAATTATAGAAGTTCATCAGCGCGGAGGAGAGAAACCTACCTTCCCCCGATAGGCGCAATGCACCACAGGAGAATGAGCCGCCCTATCGATCGGACCCTAGACCACCGCACAATGAACCAGGAAGGGTGATCCTCCAAGTTCACGGTGAAGACAGTTGGCACGAGCCTTATGTGCCCACTAGTATCAGCCCGGCCTATGACCCGGAGTTCCCCGCGCTTTTCCCTTGATGAATGTTTCGATTTTCTCCTTTTACGCATTGATAACACGTGGTACGAGATTCTTAATGATTTGCGATGAAAGCACTCTCCGAACGGACGGATATGACCCTAACTCAACTGACGGGTTTTAGTCGTCCAGATCTTCCGAACGAATGTGTCGTTAAGTTGGGATGAAAATTCCCGAACGGGCAGACACGACCATAACTCCTAAGGTTTTTAATCAACCAATGGGTCTCAATCGCCCAGATCTTCCGAACAAATGTGTCGTTAAGTTGGGATAAAACTCTCCGAACGGGTGAATACGGTCCTAACTCCTAAGGTTTCTAATCAACCGACGGGCCTCAGTCGCTCATATCTTCTAAATGAATGTATCGTTAAGTTGGGATGAAACTCTCCGAACGGGTGGACACGACCCTAACTCCTAAGGTTTCTAATCGATCGACAGGTCTCAGTCGCCCAGATCTTCCAAATGAATGTGTCATTAAGTTGGGATGAAACTCCCCGAACGGACGGATATGACCCTAACTCCTAAGGTTTCTAATCGACCGACGGGTCTTAGTCGCCCAAATCTTCCGAACAAATGTGTCATTAAGTTGGGATGAAACTCGTCGAACGGTCGGACACGGCCCTAACTCCTAAGTTTTCTAATCGACTAACGGGTCTCAACCGCCCAAACCTTCTGAATGAAAGGGATTAATCTTCCCGAACGGGTGGACACAACCTTAACCTTGAAAGTTCCCAATTAAACACCAAATCTTGGACACACCGGCTCAACCGATCGGGCGCATTATCAAGAGAGCGAGTTCCCCTATTGGACTAACGGGATAAAACATTCAAAACTTTTTCGTTGAAAATCATTATATTCTAATGAGTTATAGAGCAAAAACTTCTTCATGTTAGATGACACAAAATTACAAGGGAGCACTGGAAGCAACCTAAGCGGAATTCGAATCCATAGACCCCTCAAAAGGAGACAAAGCCTCGTATTGACCGACTTGTCGAAAAATCTCTTCGGCGAACTTCAGACGCTTGAGTAATCTGCACTGAGAAAGCTGAAGGTTGACAGTGTCTTTGGCAGCATACGCCTTGAGATCGGACATCTCTTGTTCGGCACTTCAGAGGGATTCCTCCCGCGAGCTAATGTTTCAGCAGCTGTTAATCACGCTCCTCGAATACGCGCCTTCGAGCAGAAAGAATACTTATTGTAAGATAGAGAGAATGGATGGCCTTATCAATGCAATCTAGAGGCATCGTTCGAAGGGCAAGTTGCATAGAGAACTCAAATCGTTCGGCCAGCTGTAGCAGCGCTTGAGAATCAATGAAATTAAATTGACGACTTCCCACACTAACCGCCACCGATCCTTCCTCAAAATCCTCTTTCTCCTTGGTAAGAGACTCAACTAAAATAGGTGGTGGGATACAGTACTCGTCCACTATATCCTGCAGAAGATATTGGGACTCCTGATGAGACCGTTTCGATACTTCTCTCAGGGGGGATAGAAACATGCGTCACCAAGGCCTCTTCCGACTACCGCGAATCTTGAACTGAAGCACTTCCAATCACCTCAAGCGGACTCTCGTCCAATGCATCTCTCCCTAACTTCAAAAGGCGCATCAAGAGTCACCGGATTGTTGACCGGTGAACCCTCCGCTGTTTCAGAATACACTAAGGGAGGCTCATACCCTTCAGTTCCTGCCGACTCTTCCTCTCCCACAGGAGAGCCTGGTAATCAGGTTCTTGACTTTTTTCGTTGGGACTCAAGGAAAACATCATCTGCCCTCCTCTTCACATCCGGTCACATTTCTCGCTCGGTAAAAAGCTTATCGAGCAGATTAGAGTCTATAACCAGTTCAGAATCAACCCACAGTATTGTCTGTCATTCCAGTAAGAGGGGTTTGGTGATCTGTCTCGTTTCATCCATCAGCAAGTTGGACAACAGCAACATTTCGTCTTCTATCAAACGGTCTATCCATAAGCTCCTACGACAGGCCTCACAATAGCGGGCCACAACACACAAAAAACGAGAATGACGGAAAAGATTCGGGATTTTCACGTTCAAGAAAGGTGCTTGGTTGACATTTGGAACCACCGGAAGAAGATTCCTATTCAAAAATCTTATGTAGAAAAACTTTTGCATCCAGTGTTTATCTTGAGACTCACTGTAGAAAAATTTCCAACAAGACTCCCGACGGATTTGAAGTTTATACCAGCCGTGGGTAGACCCTTTGGAGTTACATCGCCCTAAAGAAAAAATGGCCCATAAAATCTCCAAGTCAAAACGAATACGGAAAAATCCTAATAAGGAAATTAAGGCAATCACAAAGCATTAAGCACTTGGAATTAGCAACGAAGGATGAATGTTCTAATACTTCAAGACCTCCGTCAATTGGTCCGTTTATGGGATTCTCAAGCCGTACTTCACACACTGCTTACACACCGAAACGCAACCCTCGGGGACAAAACTCGCTCTATCCCTTTCGCTGGGCAACACGAACTCGAAGTTGCTTTTGAGCAACATCTCCCTCTGAACTTCCATCAAATCCTTTTCGGTTATGGTATTCTGGATATTGTCTATACTGCGCGATGGGAAAGCGACTTTCGACATTTTGTATGCAAGGAGGGGCTCTTCGAAGAAAAAGTTGAAAATGCAGTGAGAATGAGGGGATGCGATACTCTCTAAAAAGTGTAAACCCTTATGAAGCGTACAGAAGACGATTTACGGAAATCGAAGTGACAAGAGTCGCATTAAAAAGCTCCGCACCTTTTTTCAAAATTATTACCCATGACGCCTCTTCGTCAAGAGGGCTATGAGTCAGGGGCAAATGATGGGACATGGTTCTAATAATCAGATCTCATGAGTCAATCTTGGGAAGGCCCACAAGAGAAGCCCAAGAAGGACAGTTACCAATCTAAGTTCGAATACGATTATCCACCGAAAAGTCTCAGTCGTCTAGTCCCGAACGACAGAGTTTTAGTCGTCCCGCCAACCGAACGTGATTCATCAAGTTAAAGTAACCACCCTGATCGGGTATCCAATGATCAGCTTCTTAACCGAAAGAGCCCTGAATACCCTTTATTGGTCGAACGACCGACCGATAACTAACGATTCTAATGATCATAAAGGAAAACCAAAATATCTCATTAACTTCCGTTCCTCAACATTCTCAGAATCTTTCAGTTAAGGAAAAGTTTCCTCCATAATACGAAAATTTCCAAAATATGAGGATCATAGTTGATTCAAAATATTGAATCTCCAAGATTTTAGGATCGGCTCGATAAGAATGGTAGGGTTGAGGCGCGGTAGTGGTGTACGATTTTCACAGGTATAAAACATTTCAAAACCCTCCAAGACATGTATGTTCTTTAGACCTTACACATTATGTACTCTAATCACAGGGGATCACTCCCTCAAACTCTCAGTCTGTTTTTTTTTCTCCTCCGAAAATCGTTCTTTTCTGACTTGAGCGTTGGAGTTCTCACGCCGGAACACTCTCCGGTAGTTTTTACAAGTATCATATCCCTTTGACGACCATCGTTTGGGTCAACAAATAGCCGGTATCTGTGGAGTCATAACCCACCTTCAACAAACTGTATTTTAATAAAAAATATAAATTAATGATGGAACATAATTAAAAAAGAAATTGATGAGTTGAAACTTCAAAGAAAGTGGTAAAAAAGGACAAATTAATACACAAGTCAAGATTTAAGTAATTTTTTAAAACGCCCATTGCAGCTAACGTAAACATGTATGTAAGTCCTTATCCACGTTAATTATTAATATTATCAAATACAAATTGGTTTCATTCATCACTCTTAAGTTACAAAAAGGCTTTGACTAGGTAACCCATGCGCAAGATAAAATGGTGGACATTGGAATGGTTTATTGTCTTGAGTTTATCAGCTTATATCATCCACAATGGTATAAATGGTGGCTAGTTGTAATTGAATAAGGACATTAACGAAATGAGTTTGTGACTTCTCTATTTTCCTCTCCAATTGTTTCTCTCCTCTCTCTCTCTCTCTCTCTCTCACCCCTCTCTGGTCCTTTCTCTCTCAATCTCCCTCACTTTCTTCTCTCATACCCCTATTCTCTATTACCACCATTATCCACAACAACCATCATCAATCACTTTACAATCTATCTTCCCTTCTCCTGCATTTTCTATACTTTGTTTCCTTCCCTTTCTAGCTAACTAAGCTCTATTCTCATATTAGAGCATTGGGCTGTGACAAATTGGCATTAAAACCTACATTTCTCAATGAATCTTGAGAAATTGACAGCGCAAACCAAGTATGAAACCATCAAAATTAAGGGAAGTCATCTCCAGTAGGAACAAAAATGGATGAAGTAGACCGAAAAATAAAAGGTTTTTTGGCAAGAATGAATCACAACTTCATTGCCATCACAAAGATGGTATACAAAGACAAGTCTGAAAAATTATATAAATCTTCAATCCTATCCATCCCTATTGAATCAGGATGCGGAGGAAGCAATTTACGTACTTCACTACCCGTGAAATCAAGAGTTGAACTCTACCAAAAAAAAAAAAAAGAAATCAAGAGTTGAAGTTTCTTCCAGTAATATGTTTCTACCAAAAAGTGAACAAGATGCAACTAGCACGGTTTTCCCAACTGCTTCTCCAAGCATCATGGATATTTCTCTAAGTCGATCTAATGATGATTTAGTTTCCTTGGACGAGACCATGTCCACTTGAGATTCTTTGAAGAATTCAAAAATTATCTAGACAATGATAGATTCTCAGCTGTTAATTCCATTGAGAAGAAAACAGGTAGCAACTTTTTTAATTTCAGAAAATGAGGAAACAACAGGTAATATCTGCAACAGAATGATACTTGTAGAATTGGAAACAATTGATAGTGTTGTAAATGTAGATAACAACTTCGTGGATCCACATTATGCAACCATTGCTTGCAACACCTGCATGCCTCTAAGGCAAAGAAAAGGCCTTCTGCTGATTTCAAGAAGAGGAAGAAAAAGAAGAGAAATGTTCTTTTTTGCTCTCTCTCTCTCTCTCTCTCTCTCTCGCTCTCGCTAAACCCCTTTCTATACTCTGTTTTCCTTCCCTTTCTGCAATACTGAACTAACTAAGCTGTATTCTTATACTAGAGTACTGGGCTGTGACAGAAGACTACCATTATAGGGCACCTTAGTTCCTAGTTGTTAGAAAAATGTGTATCGGGTCATCCCTAAGGACTTGACTCGACCCAAGTTATTGAATTCAAATAAGAAAGAGGGGAATGATACGAAGTAGTTTTCTACTAACTCTCATTTTCTCTGCTCATTTAAATTTAAAATTGGTGACCTTTGGAAAAGGTAAGAAATAAATAAATGAAAAGGGAAATACAATATTCCCGTATTAGATTTGAGGGGTTAAAAAAGAACGACATCAGTTTATCATTTTGCAAGATTACAACACAATTAAAGCCATTTAAATCGTGGAAATTGAAATTATTTTAGTTGTGACAGTTTCACATTATTCTCGCACTAATATATCAAAGAAAATGTTAGTAATTCAATTCTAAAAAACATGATTGTGTGAAAAATGCTTGAAATCGAATTTAAATTCTAGTGCTAGTCTAGACCAAATCATGACTACCCTATTTCCCATGTGTGTCAAAGCTTTTAGACTGTCATGCATGGAGACATCCCTCTGAAAGCAACTCAAGGTAATGAAATGAGTAGTACATGCTAAAGGAAGGACCACTAGAATGAAAAAAACGAGTAGGAGACCATTCTTTTCTAAAACAATTTTCATATTGTGGAAAGAGAAAATTTCCCATGCTTACCCTAAACTAGTTTTTCCTCAAGTCCAACGCACTAAACCATATAGCTAGTAGTAAACCTTTGAGCTATGCCTGAAGTCTCAACGTTGAAGAAAGCTCTAGGCTTGGGAACCTTTTTTTCCCCTCTCTTTTGTGACACTATGGATAGTATAATAGTTATACGCGAATATAATAGTTCAAACTCAATTTAAATTTGACTTATTAAGAAAATGTTATTTGATTTTTTTTTTTAAATTATTTATAAATTTACTTCTAAATTCATTAATTGAAAAGTAGAATTTAAACATTTGACTGATTTTGGACCATACCCATCTAATTTTTATGATCAAATTAAACAAGCAACTTATTACTGACTTAATTCCACTCTTTAGTGAGCAATTTCAACCAAGGATAAGCAGTCACAATTAATTTTCTTCTTTTGGTACACTGCTTGGGCTGCACAATATAAATAAATCTATCAAAATTAAGACCCAGAGCTTTTCCAAACCCTATTATTTCTTAACAAGTTTGCTAAAAATATACTCAAAAAAGAGATTAAATTCAATTCAAATGGTTAAATAAGTTGAGTGGAGTCTAATGGGACATGACCCCATAAAATCGGATCTCATGAATCAGTTTTAGAAGGACCCACACGAAAGGCCCCCCAAAGGATAACCACTGACCGAGAATCAATTACAATTATCTGTCGAAAGGCCTCAGTCGTCCAAATCTTTCGAACGATAGGGTCTTAGTCACTCATCCAACTGAACGGCTTCAACCGTCCAGCCAATCGAATGGAATTCGGTTGACTGAGTTAATCGTCTCAATCAGGCATCTAATCGACCATCCCTCAATCGAAGGAGTTCTGAGGACCTCTTATCGGTCAAGCAACCGATCGATAGCTAACGGTTGTAACGATCCAGAAAGAAGGTCAAAGTAATTCAGCAACTCCCGTCTCTTACTAAAAACAACACATTGAAATCTTTGCAATTAAGGAATGAATCTTTCCTTGATTTCGGTAGTTTTTCAAAAAGATGAGTATCGCGATCAAATATGGAATCCCCGAAATCTTCGGATCAGCCCGATAAAGAAGGTAAGGTTGGAACATCACAGCGATATCCAACTCAAAAAGGTATAAAATATCTTAAAACTCTACACAATAGGTACGCTCTCTAGACCTTACACTTTAGACACATTATTCACAGGGAACAACTTTCCCTCAGCACTCAGTCTATTCTTCCTTTTCATACGAAAACCGCTCTTTTTAACTTGAGCGTTGGAGTCTCCCCGCCAGAGTACGTTCCGGTGGTTTTTGCAGATGTCACATCCCTTCAGCGGCAATCACTCGGATCAGCAAGGAGCCGAAATCTGTAGAACAAAAACCTACTTCCAACAGATTGGCGTTGTCCATGGGAAACAGATTGATTTTTCGAAAACTCGTGATGATGTCCGCCATGATTACCCCCGACACAGTACCCGTCCAGAGAAGAAAGCCAGTCATAAGCTTTGATGATGATGATCTGCCAGAGGTGGATCCCTGCCGCGACGACCCTATTATTATAGCCCTCAAAATAAAATCATATACCGTGAAAAGGGTTTTCGTCGATCAGGGGGCCGACTGTGATCTTCTCACTTGGGATGCCTTATACAGGATGGGCTTTAACCCTCCTCAACTTTTTTCATCCACCGGGTCCCTCAGAGAACTTTCAGATGAGCCCACTTATCCTAAAGGTATCATTTATCTCCCGGTGACTCTCGGAAAACTCCCGTACCACGCGATAGCCACAGTCCTATTTCATGTGGTGAAAATATACTCTCCTTACAATATCATTCTCGGCACGCCTGGCCTAAATAACCTAGAGGCACTGCCAAGCACAAGACATATGAAAGTGAAGTTCAAAACACCACTAGGGGTCGCCACAATACGGGGCGATTCTGATCCCTATGTACTCTTTGCCGCACAAGGCACATAAGAAACTTTTCTAGTTGACACCCTGGAGCCTAAAGAAGGCACTGAGCCAAAAGCCAAACTTAAACCAGGCGAAAAAACAATCGAGGTCCCTTTGACAAGTGTCTTCAGCCAAACAGTTCAGATAGGAGCCAACTTATCATCTTCTTTACGAGAGGCCTTAGTTGCCTTTCTGCAACTATACTCAAAAGTTTTCGCCTGGACTCCGGAAGACATACTCGGTATAGATCCATCGATCATAGCCCATAAGTTAACTGTCAATCTCGATTTCAAACCAGTTAGACAGAATAAGAGGATATTCGCTCTCGAGCGTCAACGCGCCATCCAGGAAGAAGTTCAAGAGTTATTGACAGTTGGGTTCATCTGAGAAGTTAAGTATCCCGAATGGTTAGCTAATGTAGTTTTAATAAAAAAGGCCAATGACAAGTGAAGGATGTGTGTGAACTTCACTGATCTCAACAAAGCGTGTCCAAAAGATAGTTATCCGTTCCTCAATATCGATAAGCTCGTAGATAACTACTCGAGACACCAACTTTTGAGTTTTATGGACGTCTACTCCGGCTATAATCAGATTAGGATGGCGCATGAAGACGAAGAAAAGACCAGCTTTATCACCAAGTTTAGTACATACTGTTATCGAGTCATGCCTTTTGGCCTAAAGAATGCTGGAGCGACTTTCTAACGATTGGTCAATGCGATTTTCAAAGATGAGTTAGGTAGAAATATCGAAATTTATGTTGACGATATGTTCGTAAAAAGTGTCACCGCAGCAGCTCATGTTGTAGATCTCGAAGAAACCTTCCAGACTTTGGAACGATATAATATGCAGCTGAACCCAGCAAAGTGTACATTTGGGATCGCTTCCGGAAAGTTTCTGGATTTCATGATTACAGACCAAGGGATAAGGCCAACCCCGAAAAAATACAAGCGATCTTAGACATGGCACCTCCCTAGACACTCAAAAAGGTGTAACGTCTGACCGGCCGAATGGCGGCCCTAAGCCAATTTATGTCCAGAGTTGACGAGAAATACAAACCCATATTCGATACGCTAAAGAGATCCCGACGATTTGAATGGACGCCCGAATGCCAAGTAGCCTTCGAACGATTAAAAGAATATTTGACGCAATCACCATTGCTTTCGCGACCCGTCCTTGGGGAGGAACTCTCTCTGTATTTGGCCGTTTCCAAGCGAGCACTCTGCTCCGTGATGGTGAGACAGAAATCTACTGTCCAGAAACCAGTCTATTACATCAGCAGGATATTGAAAGAATCCGAGATTAACTACCGGCCGATAGAGAAGATGGCCTACGCCTTGGTTGTTTCAGCGAGGCGCCTTCGATCATATTTCCAGGCCTATACTATTGTGGTACTGACCGACCAACCATTGAAACAAATCATCCAAAAGAGGGACACGTCTAGGTGGCTCATCAAATGGAGTGTGGAACTGAGAGAGTTTGACATTCAGTATCGATCGCGATCAGCAATAAAGGGCCAAGCACTGGCCGATTTCATACTCAAATGCACTTTGTCCATTGTGCCTAAAGAACAGCCTCTTAACCATCAAGAAGAGTGGTCGGCTCTAGAATGGACCATCCATATCGACGGGTCATCAAATTCCTCAGGAAGTGATGTCAAGTTCATACTAATGAGACCAAACGATTTTAAAGCAGAATGCGCTCTTCGCTTCTACTTCCAAGCCACCAACAACCAAGCTGAGTATGAGGCCTTACTAACGGGCCTTCGGATCTCCGCCAACATGGGAGCACAAAATGTCAGGGTGTTCACAGACAGTCGACTGGTTGTGAAGCAAATCGAAGGGGTTTATAAAACCAGAGACAGTCATGGCTAAATATTTGTGCAAGCTACGCGAGACGATGGACCAGTTGTGCAAGATTGACATTCAGCAAATCCCTCGTTTGGAAAATGCGCGAGCTGACACTCTATCTAAGTTGGCTAGTTCCGATTCGGTTGCTTCCAGCCGGATGGTATACATTGAAAGCCTGCCGTATCCCAGTATTGACGAGCCCAAAGAGACTCTCCCCATCGATCGGTCACTTAGTTGGAAAGATCTCATAGAAGAGTACCTAAGGCACGATCATTTGCCAGAATCCCCAGGGGAAGCCGTGAAACTGAAGCGAAAAGCAGCACACTACGCTATAATTGATGGAATCCTCTACCGCAAGTAGTTCACTCACCTGTATCTGCGATGTTTAACTCTTGAAGAGGGGAATTATGTCTTACAAGAGATTCACAAAGGAAACTGTGGTAATCATTTAGGCGCTCGGAATCTGATTTATAAAGCCCGCTCGGAATCTGATCTATAAAGCCCTTCGTCAGGGGTATTATTGGCCGACTATAAAAGTCGATTCTGACAACTACGTCAAACGATGCGATAAGTGCCAACACTTCTCTTCTGTACCTCAGCTATCCCCCACCGAGCTCAATCCTATATACAGCCATTGGCCATTTGCTCAGTGGGGTATGGATATCATTGAACCGTTTTTCTCAGCCACGGGACAGTGAAAATTCTTAATAATGGCGATCGACTAATTCACGAAGTGGGTGGAAGTCGAACAACTAGCTCAGATCACGGCTGCCAAAGTCCAGTCCTTCGTATGGACTCATATTATCACCTAGTTCGGTATACCGCGAGCCCTTATCACGGATAACGGGAAACAATTCGACAACTAGCACTTTCGGAAGTTTTGTGAAAAGTTAGAGATTCAACATCGATTTTCATCGGTTGCTCACCCACAAACTAATGGACTGACTGAAATAACCAGCCGAACGATCCTGCAATGGCTAAAGACAACACTGGATGACACAAAGGAACAATGGGCCGAATAACTACATGGCATCATCTGGTCATATCGCACAACCCCTCGAAGGGCGACAAGAGAAACACCCTTCAGCCTAACTTACGGAAGTGAAACAGTCATACTTGTGGAGATATGTATCCACTGACTATGGGTAGCCAAATACAACACCGAGCAAAACGAACATATCCTACGAGAAAGGTTGGACTTGCTTCCAGAATTACGGGAATCTGTATCAGCACAAATGGCGGCCTATCAGTAACAAATGACTCAGTATCATAATCGAAAAGTTAGAAGTTGAACGTTCAAATCCGGAGAACTGGTACTGAGGAAGGTGGAGGCAACCGATCAACCCCAGCCTGGGGGCAAGCTCGCCTCTAACTAGGAAGGTCCATATTGAGTGCGTTTCATAGTTCGATCGAGAACTTACCGACTTGACAACTTAGACGGATCAGCAGTGCCTAGGACCTGAAACTCGGAGAACCTATGCATATACTATCAATGAATTTCATAATTATCTCACTAACAGGGCAACTCTTATTGTTCATACGCGTCGAAAATGGGGGATGTAACTCCCGGAGTGTGGACGCGGCCCACAACTAAAAAAAATTTTCTCTATCGTCGGAGGGTCTCAGTCGCCCAACTTCTATCATTCGTACTCGTCGACAATATGTGATATAACTCCCCGAACGGGTGGACGTGGCCCACAACTTAAAAAAATTTCTCTATCATTTGGAGGGTCTCAGTCGCCTGTCTCCTATCACTCGTACGTGTCGACAATAGGGGATATAATTCCTCGATGGGTGGACGCTGCCCACAACTTAAAAAATTTTCTCTATTGTTCGGAGGGTCTCAGTCACCCAACTCCTATCATTCGTACGCGTGGACAATGGGGGATGTAATTCCTCAGACAGATGACGCGGCCAACAACTTAAAAAAAATTTTCTCCATCGTTCGGAGGGTCTCAGTCGTCCGACTCTTATCGTTCTTAAGTATCGACAATAGGGGATGTAACTCCCCAGATTGGTGGACATGGCCCACAATTTAAAAAATTTTCTCTATCGTTTGGAGGGTCTCAGTCGCCCAGCTCTTATCGTTCGTACGCGTCGACAATAGGGGATGTAACTCCCTAGATGGGTGGATGCGACCCACAACTTAAAAGATTTTTCTTTTTCCTATCGTTCGGGGGGTCTCAGTCGCCCAGTTTCTGCCATCTACACAAGTTACATGGAGCCTTCCAAACGAACAAGTACAATGCTAGACGGCT
The DNA here is from genome assembly GCA_037126225.1 of Dillenia turbinata. Taxonomy (NCBI): domain Eukaryota; kingdom Viridiplantae; phylum Streptophyta; class Magnoliopsida; order Dilleniales; family Dilleniaceae; genus Dillenia; species Dillenia turbinata. The sequence goes on from JBAMMX010000028.1 coordinate 16,083,696, forward strand.
GACCATCCAGTAAACCAAAATGCCAATACTATTCAACGTCTCAGAAAATGACCTAAGAGACGAATCCGCTTTAGCGAAGGTTGAAGAAAGATACACAACCAAACAAATAGAAAAAGCGAAATTCAAGTAAATAAAGTACAACTTTTTCATTTACATCTGTACGAGATGGTACATTCGGTTACATAAAGTATACGCTAGCCTCTAAGTCGGGCTGATTACATTAAGAGAAATACATGATGAGATTATTCCTGAAGAGAAAGAACATAATCCCTACACTAGACGGTACAAAAATATAGTGTTAGGGACAAGAGAAGGCGAACTCGGGTTTTACCACCGCCAATGTAACGCAAGCCAGACCTACCCATCTAAAAACGGTCAGGAGATATCCCCACCATTAGTAGATGGTGGGGACAAAACCAGACGAATCATCCAAGGTAGTACAAGAATTTACCCCCGTTAGTGACAGACGATCTCACGATTCCAGCCGAACAACGGCTAACATAATGAAATCTCATTCCGGTGGTCCCCTTCTTTAATGAGATCTCATTCCAGTAAGAATTCCTCAAGCCATGGAGCCCCGCATTCCCAGAACGCCTTGCAAAGCAATTCTTGAAAAAGAACAGCTCTCTTGAAAAAACTCCTAAAGAATAAGAAAAGACTTAACTCTTTACGAAGGGAAATAAGCGCCCATCATAGTTACTTATAGCAACGGAAAGGTATGCTCTAATTAATTCGGAGTAGGTGAAACGAATCGGGAAAGATAGGCTCTCATAAATGGGGAAGTAAATTGTATTCAATTCCCCATGAAGGAATCACTTCCGATAAGATGCCCTCGCATTTATGACGAAGAGGCAAGGTGGCCTAGGACGAGTCTAGCATCTCTATGTTCCCGTAATGTATCAAGCACTCCTCGTAGGTCTCTACTTATGACGTTTCTGTACCAAGAAAGCTATGAGTATGAGGCAAATTATGGGACATGGCCCCATAAAATCGAATCTCATGAATCAGTTTTAAAAGGACCCACACGAAAGGTCCCCCAAAGGATAACCATCAACCGAGGATCAAATACAATTATCTGCCGAAAGGTCTTAATTGCCCAGATCTCTCGAACGATAGGGACTTAGTCGCCCAACCAACCGAACGGCCTCAACCGTCCAGCCAACCGAATGGAATTCGATTGGCTGAGTTAATCGTCTCGATCGGGTATCTAATCGACCGCCCCTTAACCGAAGAAATTCTAAAGACCTCTCATTAATCAAGCGACCAATCGATAGCTAACGGTTCTAACGATCCAGAAGGAATGTCAAAATATTCGAGCAACTCACGTATCTTACTAAAAACAATACCTTGAGATCTTTGTAGTTAAGGAATGAATCTTTCCTTGATTTCGGTGGTTTTCCAAAAAGATGAGAATCGCGATCAATTAGAAATATGGAATCCCCCAGATCTCCAGATCAGTCTAATAAAGAAGGTAAGGTTGGAATATCGCGGTGACGTCCAACTCAAAATGGTATAAAATATCTCAAAACTCTACACAACAGGTACGTTCTCTAGACCTTACACTCTAGGCATATTATTCACAGGGAACGACTTTCCCTCAACTCTCAGTCTGTTCTTCCTTTTCATACGAAAATCGTTCTTTCTGATTTAAGCATCGGAATTTTCTCGTCGGAACACCCTCTAATGGTTTTTGTAGGTGTCATATCCCTTCGACGGCAATCACTCAGGTCAGTAAGGAGCCGGTATCTGTGGAGGTAAAACCCACCTCCAATAGAGTCTTTCCATGATTGTATGTTTTTTTAAAATCACAAATTGTTTAGTAAACTAATTTATAAATAAAATTAAGGTCCAAAAGGAAAAAAGAAAAAGGGTCAAAAGTTTTATCTTATTGGGCCCACCAGATTTTGAAGCAAAGATCCAAGGGTAAGCAATTGGGAAACTTGTGCTGACAAGAAATAAAGGCCATCCGATTGATGCCTAATCAAAACAGAGTTTAGGAGTCTAAATGACTCATTCAAATGCTGTTGACAAGAATGAGACATTACCCTAACCAGAGAAAGAGAAGTCGTGACATTAGATGATTTGAATTCAAATGGTGTCGAGAGAGGAGACATGTCGGCAACATAATAATCATATAAAATTAATTGAATTCCAAGTCAAATCGGTAGATTTGAAAAATCAAAGAGAAGTCTCGTCGTCTCGGTCAACAAGTTGAATGTCACGAACGTATGGTGGAAGCCTAAGATTAAAGAACTACGATGCATAAATTTGTTCATAGATGGACGTAAAATAAATTATAGGGATTGTGTGCGAAAAATGTGTTAGAATCATTAATTTCATTTTTTTGGACAACAATTTTATAAACAATGCCGTTCTTTAGTTATTTTGTTTTTAAATAACGATAAAAATATCAATGATTAATTGATAAATTTACTAAACACTTGCTAAGCACATCAATAGATTCATCATTGGGTAATTTTTATAGAGCAAGCACATCAGATTAAACTCTATCTGTGTATCTAAAACTTTTTTTACTATAATTATTTGTGTTTATAATTGCAGAAGTCATATTTTTGGAACCCGAATTGTATGGAACCCGAATTAAGCACTCAAGAGCTATATCGTTTGGAAGTCCAGGAATAAGCTCCATGGAAACGGAATTTGGAGAGAGAGAGGATTGTGGGATTAATTGGTGATTGTGACAGAATTGAGAAAGTTTGAGGAAATTTTGGGATGTGGGCGTTCGTGATTGTGGGTGTGTGCTCTTTATACAAGGGCTTTTTGCAGCTTCTGGGCAAAAAGTAAAGAGGCCTTAATAAAAAGGGCACTTGTCCTTCCATTTTTCTAGAAGCTTGAGAGAGAGAGAGAGAGAGAGGAGGTAATGGTAATGGTAATGGAGGACAATTGACAATGCTTTGTACTATCTTGGTGTCCCATTCAAAGGTGTTTGTGTTTTACAGAATTCTTCACTTTACTAAAAGTGGGGTCCTATTTTAGTAAACGTAGATTTCGTTAAAAAGAATATACAAATGCCATCTCTGTTTGATTATACCCTTTTTAAAAAAAAAAAAAAAAAAAATTGGAAAAATGTAAATATACTCCTCAGGTTTGCTAAATTAGCATATTATCTTCCATGATTTCAAAATTGTTAAAAACTCCATTCTTTTTTGATAAATTACTTCTTGCATTTTTTGGTTTTGAAGGAGGGTATTACTATAAAACGATCATATTAACATTTTAAATTTTAAAAGAAGAAAGAAATGCTTTTAGCAAGCAGTTTAATAACCTGGCTCATGCCATGACATGCTGAATACAGAAATAAATAAATAAATAAATAAATAGAGAAATAAATAATAAATAAATGGGGAAATGGAGAAAGAGTTGAAAGCATGGTCCGTAAAATCCAGCGGCGGCAATTGTAGTGCGAAAGTCACAGAGATTTGTGGGAAGCACGTGATGACACGTGTTCCAATGGATAAACGTCTGATGCGAAGAGTCTCCGCGGCGGATACGGTGTTTCTCCATCTTTGCTCCAATTTCGCGGCTAACCCCCCGTTTTCCACTTTCTTCCCAGGCATGGATTTCAGCTGCCGCAGCTTCCCCTCGTTAATATTTTTCTATTTTTAAAATATCTTAATATATTAAATTAATTAATATTTATATAAAAAATTTTATATTATTTATATTTATATAATTTTTAATATTTAATGATTTATTTACTTATTTAATTATAATTTTTATTTTATATTATTTTTATAATTAATAATTTTATATTTGATTATTTTATATTATTATAAAATATGAAAATGTAACATGAGATGTCTCGCAGTAATGCCTCTCTACCCATGCAACCCTGTCACCACGTGAAATCAGCTCCACGCAAACATGGTGTATGCATGAAAAAGTAAAAGTTTATGGGTCATCGCAGAAGTTCTTTTCTAAATTGAATATATTTAAATACTAATAATAAAAGAAATTATTTTTATTTTATAATTCTTAATTTATGAATTTTTACTAAAAAATAGTTAAATACACTTTATTTGTCAAATTAAATAATAATACGTTCGTTCTACAATAGTATTCTAATAAAAAATATAAATTAATGATGGATCATAATTTTTTTTTTTAAAAAAAAGTGATGAGTTGAAACTTCAAAGAAAGTGGTAAAAAAGGACAAAATAATAAACAAGTCAAGATTTAAGTAATTTTTTAAAATGCCATTGCAGCTAAGGTAAGCATGTAAGTCCTTATCTACATTAATTATTAATATTATCAAATACAAAATGGTTTCATTCGTCACCCTAACATATAAAAAGGCTTTGACTAGGCAAACCGTGTACAAGAGAAAAATGGTGGACATTGGAATGATTTCTTGTCTTGAGCTTTGTTGTGAGCTTTATAAAATTATATACACATTTCCCATGTTTGAATACAATGGGGACTGTATTATTATATTGGGTTTTTTTTTTTTTTTTTGGCCCCGGATAAATTTTGGTCTTTCATAAATAATATTCATTTATTCATTCTTCCTTTGCAAGAGAGAGATTTATCTAGTGGTTTAAATTTATTTATGTATTTTCCCCTAGAGTGACATATTTTATAATTTTGTGTATATCACGATTTTTTTGTTCATCATCCGATCTCTAGATTGAAGGATTGTACATGAGTAGACCCCCTTTCTAACGTATTAGATCACGATTTATTTGTATTTTCTTTTGTAAAAGAGATGAAGGTACCCACATACCTAATGGTTTGGCCGTTTTGCATACATTGAAATAAAATCTCATTAATTTTATTTTCCTAAATTACGCGGAGAAATAATGTTGTTCCTTCTAAAAGTTCTCTTAAAATTTGGAACCATATTGTAACTCTTCTATCCAAAGTATTGCCAGTAAAGAAAAATATTCGAATATGTTTATGCGTTCGCAATGTTGATTAGATTAAAATTACTTGCGATAGCCGAGACCCTAATAGGATTAGTCTTTGAGCTATAACTATTGTTTAAACTCTATGTTTCCATAGACTAACTTTCAAAAATTATAGGAAATTTTTTATTTATTTGCCTCGATAATACATGATCCATCAATCCATTATCATAAAATCCAGAAACTACAAAACCCATTAGATTATAATTATAAGGTCCATAAACGACCGAGTTCATTCTTAGTCGGATGCCCTCTCAGCCAAGTACTCTCACTTACGTCTCTCGATCATCTTGGCTAAGCCTTTTTAGGTAAGTTACTTATTCAACTCTTGGTTATACTCTCCCAACTATTACCATATAGTCTTCCGGCGGACAACGCTTGACAAATCAAGATTACAACCACTTAAAATTTGAACATCTTCTAATCTAAGAAGTAATTTCTCCCAATAAGGAATGAAATATTTGTAATCTCTCCTGATAAGGTAACGAATTTTTGTGACAATTTGAATCTCTCTTATCTGACAGGATTTTAAATCTCATAACATATTTTACCATAGTCCCTGTAATTTTGAAAGATCTTCAACGATCTCATCGTAAGGAAACAAGAGTTACAACACCCTCTTACAGAAACTTACTATGCATGTACATGCTATATGTATTGAGTAAAAACAATCCATAAAAGGTATGGAATACTCTTTAACTTTACGCTTATCATACAAAGACTACACAAGACATACTCCAGCTTTCTCAATTTTTCATTCTCTTATTGCTCATTTTGACTTGAACGTTAGAGTTTCCTTTGTTGGATCTACCTCTGGCAGGCTTTTGTAAGTTCTTGTTTAAGAATATCCAGCAGTCGCATTCCCACCAGGTTCCCGTTCAAGTCAGAAGGTCAACATACATGTGGAGTCAAAATCGGCATCAACAAACTTCCTCTCAAAAAAATTTAAATTTCGGATTATAAATCAAATTATTTGGAGACCTAATGTAATAATTTTCACCCATAAGAAATATAAATAAACAATTTATAATATGCATCAAATTATAAATTATAATATCAAAACCGAACAAAAGTAAGAATTGGGTCATCAGATAATTCCTCTGTGCGTATATAAAACGTTTGAAAATGTTTTTTTTTTTTATCAAATGTTCCTTTATTTTTGTTTTTCCTGATCAAAGGCGAGGAGATTTATCTTCACTCTTGCTTGCGTCAGTCATGAGAAGAACTGATAGCAAAACATCGAGTGACTTCTTGGACCAGCAACTCCAACGTTTCAAACACTGTTCGGTTTCCTTTAGAAACAAGCAAATGCCTTGCATCATCTTCTGCCAATTGGTAGCACCAGGAATCCATGGTAGATACCGTTGTCCGAGGAGTATATTCTAACCGAGTCAAGTTCAGATATCCCTCGATTAGAAGTCAAACTCAAACTAAAATTCGACGAGTAATTTATATATATATATAACATATATTATATTAAATTTAATTTTTTATAATATTAATATATATAATATTAATATATGTTATCGATCTAATCGATAATTTTCGAGTTTAAAATTCTATTACTCGAATTCGAATCGATTTTATAACGAACTTGATTCAGACCCTATGGCCAAATCAATTCAAGTCCAGCCCCGATCGAGATACTCGAGAGCAAATCTCAAGTCGCCTCCTCATAGTAGCCTCAGAATGTCCTCTTGGTTTTTTTTTTTTTTAATAAATTTGAATTTTGAATCACGAAATTAAAAAAAGTGAATTGTGATCACCAGTGTATCTATTGAGTGACGTCCTCTTGTTTTCAATAAACAAGCGAAATCTTTTTTAAAAGAAATCTTTTTACATGCATTAAAATTATATTAACATATCATTCTAAAAGTAGTAAATGATACTAAATTACTAATTATATAACATAGAAATGGATGGGTACGACAAAAACTAATTGTGCTTTAATCTTGATCAGAAAAGAAGAAAGGAAGACCACCATTATAGGGCACCTAAGTTCATAAAAATGGGTATCGGATCACTCATAAGGGTTTAACCTGACTCAAATTATTTGAATTCAAAAGATAAAGGAAGAAAGTTTTTTTTTAAAAAAAAAAAAAAAAAAAAACTAATTGTCAACTTCCCTCTCATTTCAATTTAAAATTGGTGACCTTTGGAAAAAGAAAGAAAAGAATGAATGAAAAAAAAGAAATGTAATATTCCTGTCTTAGATTTGGAGGTTAAGAAAGGAAGGCATTAGTTGATCATTTTACAAAAATTACACTACAAATAAAGCATTTTGAATTGTTGAAATTGAAACGGTTCAATTTGTGACGGTTTTAAGACCGTTCTCCTATCAATACATTTTAAAAAATGTTAGTGATTCAAATTTAAAAGATTTTAAAAATTATGATTATATTTTATAAACGAAAAATACATGAAATCACCGAATTGAAATTCCAACGCTAGTCTAGACCAAGTCATGACTAACCTATTTCCCATGTGAGTCAAAGCTTTTAGACTGTCTATGTATGGAGACATCCCTCTGAACGCAACTCAAATGTAATGAAATGAGTAGTACATGCTAAAGCAAGTATTACAGTTTTATTTATACGCGATTAAAATTGTTCAAACTCAAATTTGAGAAAGAGTTGTCTGATTTTTTTTTTTAAATTATTTATAAATTTACTTTAAAACTCATTAATTAAAAAATAGAATTTAAACATTTGACTGATTTTAGACCATACCCATCTAATTTTTATGATCAAATTAAACAAGCAACTTATTACTTTGACTTATTTTCACTCCTTAGTGAACAATTTCACCTGAGTCACAATTAGTGAACAATTTTAGACCAGTCACAACTGATTTTCTTTTTGGCCCTTTTTCTATCTCAATTTCAGCAGATTTTGAAGCAAAGATCCAAGGGTGAGCAACTGGCGACATTGAGCTGACAAGAAATAAAGGCCATCGATTGATGCCTAATCAAATCAAAGTTTAAAAGCCCAAATGACTCATTCAAATGCTGTTGACAAGAATGAGACATTACCCTAACCAGAGAAAGTGATGCCCTAGAGTTGCCGAGAGGGGAGAGGAGACATGTCGGCAACATAGCAATTTATAATAATCATATAAAATTAATTGAATTGAATAGATTTGAATAATCAAAGAGTAAGTCTCATTGTCTGGGTCAACAAGTTGCGTGTCATAAAGTTATGCCGTCGACCCGTTTTGCCGTTCTTATATACATTGCTTGTCAATGAAAAACCTCGATAATAACCAAACAAGTGGGTCTCCTCCGTACATGCATATCTACTGCCAAAGCCTATTATATCTCTAGACAACACGTTGATTGCACGTGACCTGAGTACTCATCAGGCGTGGCAATCCTTGTCCACGTGTACCTCTCTAAATTTAGCACGTAGGTAACATGCGGCGCTCCGAATTTTTCTGATCCAATGACTAGCAACTTGTCCTCCCAGATCGTTAGATGAGGCGAGCATCTTACTTCCGTGGGAAGCTGGGTCACCGCTTGCCACGTGTCATTTTGAAGAATTGCCAAATCACTGCCACGGCACATGTAAATCTTTCCTTTATCACTCGCCACGCAGGTCCTTGGGCACGTGGCATTTTCTAAGAAGTTGTCCTCAACCGGTCCCCACTGCCACGTTGACAAGTCAAATGTTTCTGCGCTTTTCTCAAAGCGACCTTGCATCTCCGTGGCGTACCCGCCAATGACGTGGAACTTGCCATGTTGGAAAACAGCCTTGCACTCGTCCCGCTCTCTTGCCATGTCAGGCAGTGGGACCCACTTGTCGTTCGCCACGTCATATGCCATTGCGGACTTCAAGGCATTCTTCTCGTTGTCATGTCCACCGGCCACCAACACCAGCCGGTACGAGTCCGACGCGCAGGCGAAAAACGACCGTGGGCTTCCCGGCATGTCAGAACCGGCTCGCCACTGACCCGACAAAAAGTTGTAAACAAACACGGCCTTAGATGCCTCCCATGTGGCCGGGTCCCACCCTCCGAGCACTACAAGATCCGAACCGACTCCGGCGAACTGGCAAAACATTGGAAGCCCGTGTAATAACCCCGGAATCGGAGGCAAATCGGACCAACCCTGCCCCCGGTTCACAGAGCGTGACGTGATAGACCGGAGCAAACCAAATACTTCTACCCATGGATGAATTTTGTACGGACCAAAGCGGGCCTGAGCCATGACAATGATGGACCGGGTCAAACCCGAAGATTTCCTATGCCGGCGAAATCCAGGCGATTCAAGTTCAGTTTTCCAAGTTTGAGAAACCAGAGAAACCGATGAGAAGTGATTGTACGGAACCCGAATTAAGCACTCAAGAGCTATATCGTTTGGAAGACCAGGAATAAGCTCCATGAAAATGGAATTTGGGGACAGGGAGAGAGAGAAAGAGTGAGAGAGGATTGTGGGATTAATTTGTGATCGAGAGAATTGAGCAAGTTTGAGGAAATTTTGGGATGTGAGCTTTCGTGATTGTGGGTTTTACAGTTTCTTTTATAAAGTTTTCTAGAAGCTTGAAAGAGAGAGAGAGAGAGAGAGAGAGAGAGAGAGAGAGAGAGAGAGAGAAGAGGTAATGGTAATGGTAATGGTAATGGTAATGGATGACAATTGACAACCCACGGGAGGAAAGCGGCGGCGACTTTGTACTATTTTGGTGTCCCATTTAAGGGTGTGCTACAGTTTTCTTCGCTTTACTGGGAAAGTGTGGGGTCCTATTCAAGCAAACATTGATTTACAAAAAAGAATATACAAAATGCTTTGTCTGTTCGATTACACTAAACCTTTTTTTAAAAAAAAAAATGTAAATATACTCCTAAGGTTTGTTAAATTGGCAAATTATCTTCTATGATTTCAAAATTGTCAAAATGCTCCTTCTAGTTTTCTTTTCTAATAAATTACTTCTTGCATTTTTGTGTTTTAAAGAAATGTATTAGCTTATGAGGGATAGTTTAGTGATTATAACTATTTTTTAATCCCCGAGATCTCGTATTTAAATTTTAATATTATCGAAAAAAGTTGGTGTATCACCTTTTTTTATAAAAAATATAATTAAATGAGATCAAAAAAAGAAAATAGAAATAAATAGATTGGGAGAAGAAAAAGAATGACACTAAAACCATAAAAGTAAAATTTTAAATTTTAAATGAAGTGATATTTTTAGTATTATTGGATCTAAGTTGTCATGGATTTTCAAGATTAACAAAATAGCTCATGTAATTTAGTTGAGATGTCATCTTTTTTTCTTTCTTCTTC